>JAQNCA010000001.1:6821883-6831912 GCA_029783725.1 Acanthurus tractus
TTGCCAGATGAATAAACATTCCTACATCATTTAACTTTAAAAACTATTTTTTTGTAACAGTAAGAACAGGTAGTGTTACTTATGAGCATTTTTACTGACCATGTAAATCTCCTCATAAATATGCACACATACCACCACAGACTCAGTGCACACACACACATGTACACATGCAGGCACCTACAATGCTGTTTGTACTTTATTTTTATTTATTTTTATTTTTATTTTTTTGCTGTGTGTACTTTAAATGGGGCTCAAATAACCATTGGGCTCGAGACAAGTGATTCAGTGGTTTTCTTGTAACATCAAAAAATGAACCAGACTTCTCTTATTTTAAATTGTAGGCTTTAACAGAAAGGCAGAGTGGTGCACCCAATGTTTTGCAACCTCTGTCTGATCAGAGCCTTTACTCTCTTGAATCCCCAACTGTGCTGTCAGTGGTTGTTTTGCATTTGGGGTAATGTAGGCACTCGGGAAGAAGAATATGTGGCACAAAAAAGACACCATCTCTAGTTCTGCTGCATCAATTTTGTAACTTTTTGAAAGCCTACAAGTTTTAGCAGCTTTTATATACCGCTGCTGTTGTACTGAACAAAAGTAAGAGGAAGATTGGCAGAATGGTTTTACTCACAACAAGGTTTGACAGTGTAGCATCAGGTAGATGATAAGCAAACATCTCTATCTGCTCTGCTGTAGGATGGAGACCTGCAGTCTGTCACGAAGGAGGAGAGACAAACTCACACAGTGAAGCTTAGCTTTTCAGAGTCTACCAAGGAGTGTGCGTTTGAGTGTGTGTCTGTGTGTGAATGATCACCTCTATGGGGTCCACGGAGTGACTGAGTATTTCCTTCAGAACAGGCAGATCATCTCTGTGCATGGTGGTAACTTCTCCCTCTTTAAACCTGGAGGAGAACCTGGGAGACATGACAGAGGAGACCAGTTTAAGAGAATAAGCTGACAGACACTAAAATAAATGCTCCTGAATGGGATAATATAAGTAAAAATGAGGCTGACCTCCCTGCACGGCCAGCTATCTGCAGGGCTTGTGATGTGCTGATGGTCTCCATCTGTTTCTCCCCTTTCTCATTAACATTGGGCTTTATCAGACTGTTGAAGATGATCCGCCTTATACTCCTGGAGAGAGAAAGGCAGACAAATGGAGAGATGTGAGCTGACTAGATGGAATCTGCACAATTATTCATAGAAATATGACACACACATTTCTAGTGTTGCTACAGCTGTGAGATCAAAGTCTTGTTACTTCAGCTAAAACAGTGTATATTGAACATGCCAGCAAACAACCAAAAAAGAAAATTAACCCTATAAAAATACCTGACAGCATAAAGTTTCCCCATGCCCATTTTAGATCAACAACACAGTCAACACAATATCTCCACGGATCTGTCCAATCAGCTTTTCTTTTCGAAAAATAATAACAATAATCATGATTTCATCTGATTGTTTTTCATTGTTTTATTGTTTTTTGTCTTTATAAATTACTAATAAAAGCGAGTAGTAACACAGCGAGTATGATGGTACTTACAGGTTAAGACCCATTCCAATAGCATCAGTAGCCACCAGTATCTTGCAGGAGTCATCAGGGTCATTGAACTTCTTGGCTTGTGACAGTTTAGTGCCTGTAAATGACACAACAGCTGAGCTTGGTCTCTTTCTATCATGCAAAAAGCTCCTATAATTGTTGAAACAGTACGGATTCTTTTGTAAATGAAGCCTTTGATCACATGTGACTTCTGCTACTTTAAAAGCTTGAGTTACAATATCAAGGCCTTCACCAACCATTTAAGTTTCAGTTTCCTGAATTCTTGAGCTATGGCCAAAAATGAGTTTTGCAGTGTCACACTGACTGTTTGTTTTTAATTTAAAGAAATGAAGGCATTCCAGAGAATATGGGTTGAAAAAAGCATGCAAATGATTCATGTATGAAAACATAAACTCATAGGAGAAATTGCTTTTATATTTATTTTACAGCTAACATTAGTCTTCATAGGTGCTGAGGATCAAACTGACACAAGCTAACCTGGAGGTAAGCTCCCGTAGATAACAGCACACTCCAGCCCTTTGGCCTCGATCTGTCTGCTCACAGAGTAAATGTCATTTTTACTGAAGCAGACGATACAATCTCCTGGACGCAATTTGTCCAATGACTCCAGAGCTTGGTCTAAGACTGTGAATGGAGTCAGACGCTGGTAGGTGTGGACCTTCAGACAGAGAAAAGCAATGGAGGGACAGAGAGAGGAGACAGAGGGGTTATGCAAAGATGAGGTTTTAAAAAAAGTTCAATATTTAGCAGCAACACTCTTCTCTTCCTGCTCCTCTTCGTATTATATCTGCCTCACCTCCACCTCTTCTCCAGTGGTGTACAGCAGCTCTCTGATGAAGTCTATGGCTGCAGGTTCCCCACACACATGGATCTCCTCTGCACAGAGACCTACAGCAAGTTCAAAGACAGCGTCGACTCATGAAGTTGATAACATTCGAAATAAGTGTACATTCTTGTTGTTAAATGTGATTATGTGATTTGCTATTTTTATTTTCATTATCATGAATTTTTTTTTTTTTTAATGTTTATTAATATAGCCTTAGACCCCATGAATCATAGGCTGACAAGGAGAGACGTGTGGTCTGAATTAGTGCAAGAGGTCTTATGTGTGTGCGTGTGTGTGATTGACTGTTGTGCATAGTTCTCAGTGTGTTACACACCCAGCAGTGCTCTGGTCCAGGCCCAGCCTCTTGACGGATCTCTGATCATTTGAATTTCATCGATTACAGCCACCTCATCTACAGACAAACACACCTTCACCTTAATCATCAATACACACAAACTGTGTTTTTCATTAATGCCTACATTTCAACATGTTCTAATGGCAAAAAAATGTTCAAGTGGCATTCAAAGCAAACATATTAGTAATAAAAATTCTCGCTCAAAATCTCAAAAAGCTTTGCTCAAGATTGTATAACTTAATATTGGCTCTTCATAGCAAGATTTGACAAAAGTGTGAAACCATAACTAAAAAGTAGTGACAGAGCAAACAACCTTCAATTTTATGTTTTAGCTGATAAATTCTGATCAAAATTATTCTCCTGTTAAAAAAGATGAGACACAGAAATTTTCTTTGCCATGATTCACTTACAAGGCGTGTTGACACTGCACATCTCAATGGTACAGGCCACATGACCAGCTGCTCGGCCCTCCGAGTCCATGAAAGTCATTTCCTCTCCAGTAACCAAGTCACACGTCACACCCTGCAAATAAACACACACCCACGAAATATGTGTATAAAAACCTTTATCCAACAATACAATTGTACCACCATCAGGTTTCACAAAGCTCCTTCTGGCTTCACAAGCACACATACAACTTTGTTTATATATGAAAGAGGAGCTTTCCAACACCTGTAAGAACTCATGTGTAAAATCAGTGAAGTTGCTCTTTAAACAAAACAGATGAGAGGAGAAGACAGAGACGTACGGCAGAGTTGCTCTTCTCAAAGATTTCATGGGCCAGTAGCTTCAGGGGGCCACAGTAAACTCCAGACTTAGCAGCCAGGTAGCGCTGAATGGCGTGGTAGGTTTTACCACTGTTGGTGGGGCCAGCATGGAAAATCACTTTCCTCTGGATGGCACGAGCCTCAGGGTACCTGAAGTACACAAATACACACACACAAATACAGTAACCATGAAAAAATACTGTGCGAGTTGTGACACATGTATACAGATGATGACTGACGGGTTTGAACTACTGTGGATGTTAAACTGTAAAAGACAATTCCAGATGCAGACACAGTGCACAGGCCCGACATTCCTGAGCTATTCTCTGTTTTATTTGACATACCAGTTAGCAGGGACTCTGAGGTCTGAGATCTTCCTCAGGTCATCCATACAGTCCAGCATAGGAAAGATTTGCTTGGCATGGCGCATGAAGTACGGGTAGATGTCATCTATATGACCTGGATCACGACAGAAATTAAGGTTAATCAAAGTTTAACATATGAATATGACCTATGACCTGTCATGAGGTGTAGTGAAAATCTGACAAACCTGCTCCATAGCAGATATCACTAAGGATGATGTGTAAATCAGCAGGGAGTGATGTCACTTCCAGGACATACTTCCTGAAGCTAATGAAGGCCTGGTGGTAGAGACGAGCTGCGTACACACACAGACACACACAAAGGACACATGACGCTCACCATACAAAGTGCACTGGTCACATTACTTTATTATACATTTTATTGCAAAGAACTTTGTAAGTTTGCTTTGAAAGTTGCTGTATAAATAATATTAAAAGATTAAAATAATTTTTAATACATCTGAATTCTGTCAACTTTGCTTTAAGTGAGCACAGCATCACTTTGACATTCATGCTTATATCACCACATCAGCAAACCAGCAGAAGTTTTCCTGACAGAATAAATACTCTCTGACTGATGACAACAGTCATGTGGCCAAGAAAGAGAGACAGAAAAAAATACTAGAGAGTAATTTGCTTAAATGACATTCAGAATTTAGAATTCCAAATATCCTTATTGTTGTTGTAAGCTACTGGCATAAAACAAAGTTAGAGGGGCAACTTTACATGCAATAAACAAGGCGTTAACTCATGAAACACAACACATTCAATAAAAAAACACAGGATATACAACATAAACACTTAATAAAAGATGAAGGAGACTGGGATATAAAATACACACAACTCAGCTGCAGTTTGAGTTTCAATTGTTTAAAGTCCTGTATTTACACCATCCCTGTTCTCCCGCAATCAATGTGTGCAGTTGTGAAGATATTTTTTGCACAGTGAACTGAGATTTGGGTTCAGTAATGACACTGCCCACGCATTTTAAACACTGTTGTCTATCATCTTATTCATGCAAAACATGTGTTGACAACTGTAAAGTGATGTAAACTTGATTCTCACCGTCCAGGCCATGATCAGCTGCCAGCTTATGCATCTCTTTCCTCTTATAAAACCGGTTCACAGCTTTTAACACCTCATCTAAAGCAGACAAACGAACAGCAGAGAGAAAAAGACATTGACAACTAAACAAAAGTGATGCTCATAACTTTACGTAATTTATAAGGCAAATCATAAACTCAGAGTGCAATATAACACGAATTCGACGCCTTGACATCTCCGGTAGCAGTGAAACACGTAAAGAAAATCTGACTGACTAATTAAAATTAATGAGTACAATCTTTTCTTAAGTGAAGAACAAATCCGTAAATTTAAAGTTCATTATTATTTAGATCCGGACACCGACTACGGTAATTTTACTCACTTTTATCGAGCGGTTTGGTCAGCTCTGCTCCCACAGCCCCATCTATCGAAATGTCGGTCTTCAGAGACACAGGCACAAACAAAGACGTGTCCGGGGGTTTTGGAGACGAGCTGTTAGATGAGGCATCTCTGCTACAAACCAAAGAACCAGCCTGGTGTTGTTTATGTAAAAAACAAGACCCAGAAGACACATGACAGCTGCCAGCGGTGTTGCGAGCAGTCCGGGAGCTAATGTGGCGTTGAAGCCGAGAAAACAAATACATGCACCGGTTCACTGACATCGCTGCGACTCGTTTGTATCCCGGGGCTTAGCTCCCTCACTAGGTAACGTACAAAAAAATGTGCTATTGTACCCCCATGCTGTACATTAGGTTTTTATATGCGGATTACATACAACCAACTTCAGCAGAGGACGGTCAACATGATTCTTTTCCGGCTGACACAACGTGGGACAAGACCCTTTCACTGTATAGCTGCCCACAAATATGCCTGAGTTAATATCGAGGATAAAAATAAGCGGATTTAAAACCTAACGCAAAATGTACCAAATGAAATGAGCTCTTGGGTGTTGTATCAGTTTACATACCAAAATTTGATTTGTTTTGAGCACTATTTATCAGAGAGAGAAAAAATGACAACAGGCATACGAGGGACTCCTTTATGGCTGAACCGAGCTGAACCCGAAGATCGTATATTCACATTGAGCATTGCCTCTATATCTAGAATATTATTAGCGTCTGCACGGGCAAACTGAGAGAAAGACGACTTAAGCCCGTTATACTAAAAGGAAGTTATTTTTGAAGGCATCCAGAGTCGTGCATTCAGATTACCCTTCAGAGAACACGTTTAATATATATATATATATTTAAATGTGCAAAATGGAGACCTGTAAGCCTAGCCATGTTAAGTAAATTAAGTCTGTATAAAATGAATGAATAGCGCTTTTTTTGTCATCCTCTCTACTATAATTCATGATAAATTTTGAGGTAAATTTGTTTTGAAAAAATAACAGTTTAATTTTTTTATGAGCAGGAATCTAGTCTTACCGATAGCAACAATTACACCATAAACCCAAATTCAGGACAACCCTATGATTTCATGGACATTTGGACTAATCCCAAGTGTTAATTAAATTCACAAATTGTCTGAACTAGGCAGGAATGTTTTCTGTAGGTTTTATCTAAATTTTATTAACTTAGGAATTCTTTGGGCAGAACATGATGAGATGAACCTTCTCACAATAAGGAAATGAACTCTTTGACTGTAGTTTGACTATATTTTGAAATTTGCCTTTTAAAAACAGTGCAGTGCAAAGGCTTTCAGTATAAATTTGCTTTATTTATGATTCATTTTAGCTATATATTTAGGTTTGATGTATATACACATATCGCACACACACGCACACACATACACACATCATTGCATGATTAGACATTGTGTAAAGATTAACATGCAGTACATAAGACAGGGGCAGAGTGTTTTGGTATTGTAGTGTCTCTTCTTAACCTTTGAAGGTTTTTAAAGTAGACCAAACAACCCCTCCCTGTACAGTGTTCAGAAAGACAGAAAATATGTGCGACAGGCAGAGAGGAAGAAACCGTTACTTGCAAATAAATTACAGTTCCCAAACAAAAAGGAACAGATACCGCACATCAGAAGTGCAGATGTGTCTTCAGAAATAGATGAAATGAAAAATGTAACAGCCTGACTTGCACATGAAAAATAAAGCAACAAAGTATGATACTAAGGAAGTCCAATTAAAACAAGTAGTGATATATAAATGACAGTATCATTTCCATCACAGACACAGGAGATCTCTGAGGGGAAGTTTTCCTTGTGTGATGTTTAGTCTCAGTTTCCATGCCTCTTTTAAATAAAGTTAAGCATTAGAGGGCAAAGTGCAAAACTGGCCACAGATCAGAGCTTATGGGAAAATTCAACTTACACAGAAGACCGGTAACATCATCAGTCTCAGAGCGTGTGTGTTTAAAGCAGAACCAAAACTGCCAGTCCAAGCATCACAGTGGAACATTGTTGGATTTTACAGTGTAGGATGCTGCATCCCATCCAGTGCTTACAGTAGCAGACATGAGCCATTTACAACCATTATTATTCTACTGAAATCAAACTTACAGGCTCAGAAAATGCTGCATCCAATGAAAGGAAAATGAAACTGACTCGAAGGTTGAACCATCAGTCTGATGATCACAGCTGGTATCGTTTCATATAAACAGAAACTGAAACTCATTTATAGTGATAATAGAACATTCATTTCCAGGTATAATGAGTCAGAAAACTTCTATTTCTCATATAAACTGAAGTGAGAGTCAGCTGATACCAGCCCTGTTCATGTACTAACATGTCAGGAATTGGATTTATGGTGCTCTGAAATTGGTGTCCCATTTAATTCAAATATTCTCCATATCTGGCTTGGAATCGTGTCTCTTTTCTTTCTTTTTTTGGTGTAAATTTGGATGAGCTGACTCTTACATAACCTTGGAAGACAATTAACAAAAAGGTTTCTTTTCTCAGAGTGAAGTCATAGAAAACAGCACACAAAGGTCAAACAAAAGGCCTCCTGCCAGAGAAACAACTCTTGAAAAACACAAAGGAAATCTTTCCATTATTGCGGAGACATTTTGTGTTAACTCAACAGATGTAATCAGTGAAAACTGCATCAAATGTTCATCTTAACAAGAGACTGAAATGCTGAATCCCTAACAGGCAGAGAATGTTGATGTTTTATGCTTTTAAAGTTGCAACCATTACATGATTAACTGATCAACAAAACTAGCAAACAATCGAGCAGCTATTTTTAAAATGGATAATTGCATCAATCCTTTTAAAAAGATTATGTCTTCTGCAATATTAGCATTTGCCGTTACTCTCCATTATGTAACTGTGAATTTAATAATTTGGGGTTTTAGCCTGCTGGTCAAACAAATGAAGTGATTTTTAAGCACAATTATATATATTTTTTATAGACTCTACAATAAATTGAGAATGTGCAGAATAATTTATAATGATAATAATCATTATTTGCAGCTCTATAAGATTTTTTAGTTAAACAACTTTCTGAAATAAAGGACTCGGAAATGATAATGTCCACCTCAAACCCAAAAATGTCCTCTTACAGAATGAGATGTGGACTGGAACTGAAAAAAATGTAACAGGTTTCAGTTTTGCAAATAACGGAATACAGAACTGAATAATAAATTAAGATGGACATTTGTTGCACTAAACTCTTAATTCCCTAATTAAGCAGACATTTGCATGGAAACAGCAGTCTGTGGACCGTTGCATCATATCAGATCTTTGATGGATGAACAAGAGTGCAGTGGCATTGTGAAGCTTTAACTCGTGTAATTCGAATAAACACAAAGAATGTGTGTTAACTCATAGCTTAGCCTTTCATGTCATTGTGTCAGGCCATGATCTCCATGTCTGGAATACCTTCAATCATTGGAGAGTCAGATTTAGAGAGCATCATGATGAAGTGTTGTGGTAGGGAGGATGCCGGTGGAGGTCCAGGAGAAACGCTGTCCAAATATGCAAACAAAAAAAGCTCCTGTTGCAGAAGAAAGGGGTGAACGGTGTGGTGGTGGTCGTCTGCAGCCATCTCTTCTCTCTACGTCTTTGCTCCCGTTTTATTACGCATTCAGCAAACTGAGACTGTATAGCTTCACTGGTGTGTGCATGTGTGTGTTTTATGTCTGAGACACCAAGGTCGAATAGGCTGCCTCATGGTTCCTTACTTGGGTCGCTTTGATTTGCATTCTTGACATTTAGCATTCAGCTTACTTGGATAGTTTGCTTGTGCCTCTGTATGCCAGTGTGTTTCAGTCCCGGGGGGAGGGAGTGATGGGGGTCGCTCAGCTCTCACGTGGAGCCATTAGGTGTTGGGGGGCAGATGGTGGTGGTGCATCTGAACATATGTTCTTGTGTATTTATGTATACAGACATTTCCCAGTCCAGGGAGATAGTGGGGCAGCCCTCACACCTCTGGCTGTTCAGCAGTGAAGAGTTGGGGTGTGTCTGTTTGTATCTTAAGTTCATAGCAGCGCCTTCACATCTCAGGCTGCTCTGCACTAACTGGCTGGGTTCGGGGCTCAGGAGACTCGTAGCGCTGATGGAAGTTTCTTTTCCTCAGCTTTTCTGGAGCTTTTCTCCACAAAACGATCTCCTAAACAAAGAGGCAGAAGAATGGATGAATGAAAACTTGTGGCAACCCGCATTCAAAATAAATTAAGGGTGGATAAACAGTTGTGTACAAAATGCAAACAACCATTTAACAAGATCATAAATTAGAAAAAGATCAAAAATATGAGATATAAATAGCCCATTACTGCATCTATGAATTAGATAAAATTTAACAGTTGTTTGGTGTTCTTAGTAAGAGTAACAAACTCAGGCTGTGGAGTTTTTTGTTAACAAAAACTACAAAGTGACAGTAAATTGTGTTAACATTAAGTGTTTCTTAGTAAAACACATTTTTAAGTTCAAGGACAGACACAACTTTGAGACAACATATTTATCATCTGTGTCCCAGCTTGCTGGAGGAACAGTTAAGGTTATCAGAGAGCTTTGTGTATAACTCTACTGCTGTATACACAAGTGTGTTACCTGTTGTTTAAAGTATCTTCTGTCCTCTTCATCCACCAGCACCAAGTTAAGGAAGTAGCGCACAGAGAACTTCTTGTTGACATCCCTCATGGTGGGTGTCAAGTCATATCCTG
>JAQNCA010000001.1:6847546-6858022 GCA_029783725.1 Acanthurus tractus
AGACACTAAAATAACACCACATTCCTGCTATGACTGTTGTGTTCTTCTCTACCTCTTCTTCTTCTTCTTCTTCTTCTACTTTTTCTTCTTCTATGTCTTAGTGTACTTATGTTGGTGTCAAGAAGAGAAGAAGACCCAAGAGAGAGAGAGAGAGAACTGTCTGTTTTTTAGCTGACACATTGGTAAGATGCTGCAGGAAGTGGTAACATCAGTCGCTATCATTTTCTCTCAGGAAATGACACACTAGCCTGCCCAGCTTCGCCTCCATAGCACACACACGCACACACATCGCAAGGAGCGTATTTATGAGGCACATATGCCACTCACGTCACCTGCAGGCGGCACGTCTCCTGTTAAAACTTTTCCAAAATACTTAACATTTGATCCATTTAAAACAGTAGAAATGCCTTCACTCTTGCCTCCATCTGACATTGTGTTAGACATACGTGTGATTTCCTGCAGCTGCCAGCATGCTGCTGCATCTAAAAAAGGCTGCTTTTACAGTCGACTCTAAACTTTCATCCCCACCCTGTCACATTCTGTGGGATTCAAGTCTATTGTCTGAGTTACCAGAGTTTGTGGGTAGCACTATTTTCACACTCTCAGAAACACACACACATAATCATTAATATAGAACATATTTCATCGAACTGCACACAAGACTTGGCTCTATAGAGATAATTTGGAGGGGAAGTGACTAATACCCACAACAAGCTAATGTAATTATTCTATTTGTTCTATTCTATTTTAAGCAAACATGGAAAATGTAGGATTAGATGTATTTGTAGTTTTGTTTTGTAGTGGATCAAACCATTAAGGTTAAGAAAATATTAAAGCATTTTTATTCACTGTAAGATTATTATCAAATCTTTATGGAATGAGATCATCTCAATGAGATCAAGATGTGGTTTGTAAAAGAAGCCTGCAGCAGAAGAAATAACAAGAGTTAAAACACACAGTTAACAGTCCCACAACCACGCACAAACAAAATCATAAATGATAACAAAAAGATTCAAAAATTAAAATTCATGGGATGAGGAATTTATGTTTGAGTCTTTTTGCTTTTAAATTCACCTTCTGTTATAGTTTTTCATGTACATCTTAATGACATGAATGATGTGAAATGTAACCATCAACTGGATCCGCAGGTCACTTGACTTTCTGTAAAAGGAGCATCTGCAGCTGGCGCTTGAGAAAAAACAACTTGGTAGTAAAGTGAAGTAAAATCTGTAAAAACTTCCAGCAGTTTCAGTTTTATTTCTGTTAAGGTTTGAAAACATCAATTTGAATGTAATGTGAATCCTAGTGTGCGTCGATGTGTGTATGGGTGGGTTTTCTGGTAAGCTCTCTAAGCACAGTTCTCATTTCCAGCAAATTGGTTTTAAGTGTCTTTTGCTGAGCAGGTATGTATATACATGTTTTGACAAGCATGAGAAAGTTTGTGGGAGTGTAGAGGAAAGCAGGTTTTGGCAGATTTTGATGTATTGAAATTTGCTTCTATTGCAAAGTTCCCCATTGTGTGACTAATAAAGAAATATCTCATCTTATAAAGAAACAATAAATACTGTTGATAACAGCAATTCACACCTCACTCAGTTTTCTGACTTCTTTGCGTGCATGTGTGTCATGAAGGGATATGTTGGTGTTTTATATCTGATTAAATTGATTTGTAGACTTCAGTTCTTTTAATCTCTGATCGCATTTTTATAATTTCTTGATTGAGAATCCTCTGTGAGAAAGACCTAATAAAACATGGAGACCATGTGCTCTGTTTGACATATTGGACTAGCAAAAAACACACACACTCAAATGAAGTAGCCAACTGAGTGTGCTGGAGAATCTGCATTAGATCTGTTTCAATATTGAGATCTGCTTGCATATTCATTAAGTAGTCACCACAAGGTGAAAGACTAACTTAACCACATGTTATAATAACAGTTTATTTAGTTTATTATGGACTGGATGTATCATAGAGGAAGGCTTGGTTTAGGTATGGTGGAGGAACCTGATATGACATGATATTTTGGTGCTGGTTGGTCTGATTTCATTGGCAACTGGGAGTTTTTTCTGTAGCAGAGAAATTCTTGAGTTTGATTGGGAACACAGCATTAGAAAGATGCTGAAGACTGAGAAAACAGAGTTTGTCTCACGCTTACTGTATTTACATCCCTTTTAAATGTCTTCTTCCAAGCTGCCGAGGATGGTCAAAAGAGATTGCCAGGTTCTAGTGAGCTGATTGCCTTAGATTAGAGATACATCTTAAGCCCAGGTCTCCATCATAGCAGCGTGACAATTGAAACACTTTGGCTGCTTAGATGATCATCAGTCTTGTCTCCATATTGTCACCAGACGCAGTCTGCAGCAGCACAGTTAAATCACAAGGCCATAATGCCCTCAAAGAGGAAGCAGCACAGTCAGGCAAAGTTGCATGAACTCATGGTTAGTTGGAAACACACATCTGACCTCTGTTGCAAATACTTCCTCTTGCAGAAAAATGTAACTGAACCTGAGAATTCACACTCACTCTAAGAAAACATTTGACACTTCTTACTATAAATAAGAACTGTCAAAATATCTCTCGAGCTTCTTATTGCAAATGAAAAAACAGTATTGTGACATTTGTGTGTATGACTTCTTTAGTGTATTATTGTTACATACAATATATACAGTACATACAATTGGATGACATTGTGATCTTCACAGACAAGAAAAAAGTACACAGATTCAACTGGATGAAGTTTGCGTCATGCACATGTCACATCTGATAAAGTCCCCTTTGAGACATTTACTGGAAAGGCTGTTTCCGACGGGCGACACAATTTTTCTCGATTTGCTGTACAAGCAGTTCTACAGAGCAACAGTGAAAAATAGAGCACCTTTCTAAACTCATGTTGCACAGTTCCTCAGACAGAGAACTAATTTCTTAACAAGCAGATCATAAAAACAATTTCTGGTTGAGGAGAAAACAAAACTAGCAAAAATGTCAGTCTACAAAACATCATGAAGAAATCAGTAAATGCTTTGAAATAAAACAATGTTTTTAAAAAGAAATTCTAAAGAGGCAACTGGTTTTCTCAGGCAGTTCAATAGAGATAGAAAAAAGTTGAAAAAAACCCTTCTGCATGAGGTTTTTCAAACCATTTACTGGTTTGTACGTGAAAAGGAAGTCAGATAAGTAGCAAAATGACATGCTATCAACAGCTTTAAAAGTCAATGTTGACATCTCAATATCAATTCTCATATATACTAGGAGCCAGAACCAGGAGGTTTAAATGTGTTAAGTGGTCACCTGTCTTGGATGCTAATGACACAAATAGCTTTTTTTATAGTTATCACCCTGGTTTAAGCAGGGTCTTAACATTTGTTTTGACATCAGAGACACAAATTAGCTGATGAATAAACAGAATTTGTGTACTAAAGTGCTTTACAGATACAAGTTCCATCAAAATTAAAACTGATGTAATCAACAAGAAAAAAACAAGTAAAAATCAGAATAGACTTTTTCATATTAAATGCACAGAATGAAATTTAAGACACTAGAGGTCTCTCAAATAGTGAAAACAAAAACAAAGAGTTTGAAGGCATGGATTTGTAAGGGATCATGGGTGTTGTTACACATATACACTACAAAATGTGAGATTGAGCAACACATACATCTGGTGTTCCGTGATTCCCAGGAAGTTAAAGCAATGAAAGGGGGTAAAGGTAATATGCTGCGATTGACAGGCAACCATATGAAATGTAGTGTACCTTAAAATCACAGATCTGTCTAGGTTTAAACATTTGTTTGGATATTGAAGATGATGTTAGCGTACCACATAACAAAACCCTTTAACACAGGTCTAGCAGTTTTTTATTTTAATGTAAAAATGTTATATTATTCCTTTAATTTTTAAGAGAGAATATTTTTGTGTTATATGAATTAAAAGTAAATGACCACACATTTTACTACACAGATGAGAGCATGTATGTACAGCTTGTAATGTGGTCTAAAGTTTTGTGAAAGCAGCATGCACCCTGCACAGAAAAGGCCACCACCAACACAATAAGCTACACAGTCACTCCGCCATCCAGTTTCTCTATTTGTTGGGAATGTCCATTGACCATAAAGGGGTAAATACAGACTTTGACTGACTGGCTCCTATGTATGTTTTAACAGGATTTGCCAAAGAAAAAGTCAGTCATTGAACAGTGGCGTCCTTCAGTTGTTTGCGGCCATTCTTGCTTTGAGGCGGTTGATTTTGAGAGGGAGAAGGCCAACCATCTCCTTACTAAGCTCCAGCTCCGTCTCCACAGCGGTTGCTGCATCGGGGTGGGCCTCACAGTACTGCACCACATATCTAGACAACAGGAGAAGGATGAAAGAGATGGAGATCACATCATATGAATAAACAACATTGTACAACACTGTAAAGCTGAGCTCCATTATATTCATGGTAACTGCTTGCTGGGAAATTTCCTTTTATTCCGCCAAATACATTTGTCTTTCATTCTATATTGCTTATAATCCGATGTTACAATGTCAACCTATTACTGCTTTACTGTAGAGTACTCCTGTTGAGTGAACATTTTTCCATATGCACCCCACAGAGGTGTTTGGCTGCAACACCATTAGGGAAAAATATAACTTCATACTTGTAGTTCTCTAGAGATTTGTTGAGGTTGTCCAGCTGAATAGAGGGATGAGAGCAGATCAGGCGGCTGTGGAGTCGAGCCAGTCTGAAACGGGCCACCAGAGCCGGTCTGAGCACCTCCTCCTCCAGGTGCTCTGGGAACTTGCCCTCTGGAGAACACAGGGAATCTAGGAACATCTGAAAGTATCTGAAGAAGAGATGAAAAGATTTCACATTATTTAGTCTGAATAAATGCAGATGCCCTGAGACACACTGATCATTTACACACACACACTCTCACACACACACGAACCCTCTGTACTTACTTGGCAGAGGCAGAACAGAGACTGTTGAATTTCTTAATGGTGTGATTGTCTAGAGACTGTGTATCTGCTTGTCTGTTGGCCAGAGTCAGTTTCAGGTCCATCATTTCATTGTAGGTCTCAGCCAACTCAAACATCAACTGTCTGCGGATCAATAGATAGTACTGGGCATTCAAATCTGTACAGAAACAGAGAGAGTCAGAGTTACTTAATAATGTCACCTTGCATGGACATTTAGGCTCCACATTGACTCAAGTTACTTTTTTTTCATCATTTTGATGTACTCAGTTTATGAAAATATGAGAGCAAAACCACTGTGCTGCCCCTAAATGTTTCATTAAATGACAAACAATATAAAACCTGCAACCCAAGAACAATATTAGAAGAGCACCATTGCAGATTGGCTCAAGCATGTCAATTCGTCGTTTGTGCATTTTGCAGCGCCGCTCCAGATCCTCTTCAAAGAAAGCCAGACCCCGGAACAGAGAACTGTGATCCTGCAAGATCTCTATGTGGTCCGTCACATAGCCATCCATCTGAAAATATTCTTTGGCCTGTAAGAATGAGGATGGAGAGACAGGTTACCCATATTTAACATTTGAAACTATAAAGTGAAGGATTAATGCTTGGGGAATTTTTTTTTCATGTCAACCTGTCTGAATGAAGGATATCTTATCCAATCAGATCACATTTTTTGTACGAACTTTAGAAAACCTGGTTATGTGCCTTTTACAAAGTTCCCTCACCAGCCTTCTATACAGAATATTTATCAGGCAATCTGTTTGGGAACAGGATTAACTTTCCATGAAACATTTACAAGAAAACAATCGACAAACAGAACAGTCAAGCGACCCACATGTTTGTATCTGTTCATTGGGAAAATTGTAAAGTTCTTTCCGTTCATCCTTTCCTTCATTGTTGTCTTCTTTTTTTAATTTATGGGCCCCATGCCTTTCTGTTTCATCAAAAAATAGATAAGGTGGAGTGAACTGCACGAAGAATGATTGCACCATTTGAAATAAAGCACAAACTGTGTTCCCTGTGCATTCCATGCATATTCTCCAGCCTTTCCCATCTTTGTCTCTAAATATCTAGGTAAAACCCTGTTAGTTCTTTCACCGATGTGTCAAGTCCAGTCCAGTCAGGTTTCATTTGTACTGTTCAAAATCTCTTACAATATGTAAAAGAAACCGCACAGGAAGGTGAACGTAAAGGCCACAGCTCAAAACCATCTTTCTTTACTGTACAGCCTCATTTACAATTTTTCTTTAATTCATTTTAACACTGACTTGAACTGGACTCTTCAACAACCCGACTACACTGGATTATTAAACTGTGAGCTGCTGCTTTGTGTCTCTAATTACATGTACAAGAGTGTCCAAGTTAATGATATGAATCTGTGCGTGAGTGTTATTCATACCTGTGTGACATAATTCTGTCCCACCAGAAATACAGCTCTAGCCTCAGTGAAGTCCAGTGGGAACAAACAGCTCACCTAGAAAACAGAAAACAGAGTTTGAGCTCGTCTACTGCAATGGCGCCCTCTTATGACAGAGTTATCTTCTTTTTTTTTTTTTTTAAGTTAATTAATTTTCATATTTTCCCATGGAGTGATACCACACCATCAAAATCTAGCATTAATGAAGTTAAAACCATGATAACATAGGGATGTGTTTTCACTGCTTCTGATGCAGAGATAATTGCATTTTAATACAGAGAAGCAAAAACTAAAAACATGATCAATAACACCAATAATCATAACAATTAAAACAAGCAATGGTATGACAGTGTATATACCTTCTCTTCCATGCTAGCGATTGAGTCAAAGGTGTCTTCAGAACCAAACAGCAGAGCACTCTTCCTACCCTTCTCTTCCTCCTCCTCCTCCCGTCTCCTCGCTCTCTTTAACTCTTCTTGACGATCAGTATCCAGCTCTCCAATATTGTCCTGCTCAAAAAGACATGTACAGGCTCATGTTTAGACAAATGATTTAATTATGTGGATCCTTGTGAGTTCAGACACACACAGGCAAGTGGGCAGGTAAACAGTGACTTAAATAAGTTCATGCACAGACATACAGATACACTACATACACAAACATGCCCACCTATGTTCGGGCAAAACAAAAACAGAAATAAAGTGATAATACTAAAAAATATTTATTTTGCATTATAAGCATTTTTAAGCAGAATTTTTAGTGTTACATTTTTTATGCAAACATCTTTTACATTTGATTGTCTGCCGATAAAGTTAAGGTTTCTGAGTGTGGTGCTATTTTCTTTCTCCCAAATCACTGTTCATATGATAGATATCAGCTCGCATGATTTGGGATTGAAGATGCATGATTTGTATTAAATTACAAAAAGTTTACAAAAGCCCACATAAGAACAACCACACAGTACCTCTAGCTGCTTCTTGGCATCCTGCAGGAGGTTGAGACAGTATTTGATCCAACATCTCGCAATATCTGCCCTCTTCTGTCTGAGATGTTCCCTGCGCTCACTCTCTGTCTCACCTGGGTCAGAAAGAATACAAGTAATATGAGGTTGGCATGCTTATTTTAACATGAACATCATTTCAAGATTTGATAGATACTTACTCTCCTGAGCTGCAGCCTCAGAAGGAACCTCTCCTGCCAAACCTGATATGACAGTGGCTGCTGAGAGACAATGTCTGCCCTCCATGAATCTTCCCTGGACATCACACATACACACATATGTCATGAGCAAAATACTCTGTAAATCCTGTAAAAAAGTTTGTCTACATACAGTTGTTCCCTAAATTACAGAAATCAGGGGATCCTAAACTTTTTCAGCTCGAGACACAGCATTTAAGCTGAGCAAACCTGCAAAGCCAAAGAAAAACACTCTCCCTCTAAATGGCAACCCAATAAAACAGGTCAGTTACCAGTTTTGGTTCCAGTCCTGAAGTCTGGGAAAAGCTGATATGAACTATGGTGACAGCACTAGTGAATATTTCAAGCAGATCCGACTGAATATATATGAGGATTACCACCTGAATTCTTGTCACATATACAATATTACAGAAACATTAGGAAAACATTTGAGGATTTGCAAAAGTTTTGTAAATAGTGAAGGTAAACAGATGCAAAATCTTTTTAGATGTGAGTATTTAATACAATATTACCTACCTTAGTGATGTAATATTGCGATAGTGTAGCAGAGTTCAGAGCCCACTCAATCGGACTGAATTGATTTAACTGTAATTGTCTCTGCAAGGTTGTGTGGCAGTAAGAGGCTGCACGCTCTGTTTCACCTGGATATAACACAACAGTTATTTTAACTATTACCACAGAAAGAAGAAGAAAAACATAACAAGACTCAGCTTTGTTATATTCACAGATAAATATCCATTCAGTTTATATTGTAATTCATAAGGATTTAAAATGAATACAAGTCATGAAACTTTCAGAGACTTAATGGATCACAATAAGTTAAAATTCGCTACATCAGCTAAAATATTATTAAGAAGTTTTGCATTAGTTTTTCAGTACTTAAAATGTATACACCAATAACAATAATTCACTATTTATTCAACTAAGACCAGACAAAACTCACCAAGGTTTTTATAAACTTGAGCAAGATAGTACATGGTGTGGGTGTAGGCCAACTCAAACCTAAGAAAAGGCAGTTAGCAACAGACAGAATGAAGATATGGAGAAAAAAGAACATAGTAGAGACACATAAAACTTAATCATAGAGAATGTTGCATGAATGTCCACTACCAAGCAAATTTCGGACAATGGTCCTAATTAAGACCACAGGTCATGGGTTTGCTAATTTGCATATTTTATTGTGGAAATATTGGAGTTTCCAAGATACCTTTTGGTTCTCTCCTGATGTGTAAGCTGCCTCTCCTCAGTAGTAAAGTATTCTGTCATATCAGTGGGGGGACTCCCATCCTAAAAAAAAAAAAACACATCAACATGGCCACTGAGTAAGATGATGTGACTATAGTCATTTCAATCAATCAATCGATCTCAGGCATTTTCCAATATTTCAATCAACCATTAACCTAAGTGTATTTTGTCACATAATTACAATGACCATGATAGTCAGAAAATGGATATGTAGTGAGAAAATAAAGAGGCTTGATAACTAGTCAAACAGTAACCAGAAAGGAAAGCAGGTTGCCTGTATCTCGATCCCTTGCATTGCAATTATGTTTTCCCTCTGCTATGGGCTCTCCTGCCATGTCATCCTAACTCTGTCCATAGTAATAAATGCTAAAGCTTCAAGTAAACAGTCACACAGGAAAGCAACCTTACCTCCCTCATATAACGTTTGTAGATGGATTCTGCTGTTTCAAGGAATCCCTGAGCGGTCTCTGTCTCATCCCGGCCTGCCCAAAGGATGCCCAGCTGGTTCTGACAGGACAAACAACGAATACATGAGTAAGTCATATCGCTCGCTAGCTAACGGTGTCACTTATTAGGCTAAATGTCAACGTTACCCTGACATGGATAAACAGCGACACATTCTCGGAGGACACTCTGCATCTCCCAAGCAGTTTCATGCAGTTCATCAGATGCTCCTGTCCAGCCGACAGCTCCTCTGTGTCGACATGGTTGACGCCCAAGTAGTACTCAACCGCCCCGAGTTTAGCGGCCCGCATCCCAGCTGGCGAGTCGCCGCTGAAACCCCGGCCGAACGCATCCTCTGTCTGCCCGTCCACCGGCAGCTCTGGTGGCCGCTGGTCACCGCTCTCCCCGCCGCTGTCCTCCTCTCCTTCGCCGGCCTCGAAACTCTTCAGCGAGCAGTAAATCTCTCTGAGGAGCTCCCTGGCCTTGTATTTGGAGCGAAACGGCTCATTTTCTGGGTCATTTCGAGATTCCACTTCAGTGAGATTTTGGGCGTTGGTGAATTTGTCGCAAACAGCGCTCCACTCATCACTGTTTAAGGACGCCATGTTGGTCTTCTTCTTTGCCTGTCAACTCCAACTAGGTCCTTTTATTTAACTACTGCCATCTACTGGAATTAGTTAGACCGGTTATCTCTTTCAACGGCTTAGAGCTGTTTAAAATTAAAATTTAAAATTTAAAATTCAATTTCTATTTACTAGTATTACACTAAGTATAATTTGGGGTGGTGTCACTTGTGTTACTGACTTACAGTTTTAATTTTACTTTACACCGCATTTCAGAGAAAACTACTGTTTTCCACTTTACTTTTCTTAAAAAACACATCTCACTTGCCAGCACCTCATTGCGTTTAAAGTTCTCATCAAACTCTGTACTTTTACTTAGTAAAGTTACTAGTTTTATCTTATTCCCATTTCCACCAATGGTTTAGACCAATGCTGAGTGGCCTCTTTTGTTTTATGTTTATTAAGTAGAAAATAGTGTAGAAACAAATGCTAAATGTATATTCACCCAGTTCTTACCAACTGTTAAATAAAATAAAAGTCTGCCTTGTCTCCCTTCTTAAATATGGAGACGATTAGGGCATCCCTGAGCTGTGGTGGGATTTCCTCTTCTTTCCATATCTTGAGAAGCAGTGCATGGATGTGCTCAAGGAGAT
>JAQNCA010000001.1:6869268-6896908 GCA_029783725.1 Acanthurus tractus
TTCAGAAAAGCATACTAACTTTGAATTACAAGTTTTGATTTCTGGCAGGATGACCTAATTCTGCTATAAGACACTAAAGTAAAGCCATTGTTTTTTCTAAGGGAAAACGATTGTTTTTTTTAACTTGTGTTTAGTATGGCACATTTATAAAGCATTCATCTGCGTCCCCTCTCTTTACCGGTTAAGTGAAAATCAGTTTGGATTTCTGTCGTGTCTGTAATTTTGCTGTGCAGGTTGGTGGAGAACTTGGATGGACCAGTTGAAGCATCAACAAGATCCACGTTGTTGCTGAAGGCTGTTGAGGACTGTTTCATTGGCAGGCGTTTCATCTTTGGGATAAAGGTGCAACTGTAATTTTGTATTGGATATCTTAATTGATTATGCCAGGCTGTTATCAATAGGCTGATATCATTACTTCCTCCATGTATGTGTTTATGGGCAACAGTAGCTTGGGCACTAAAGGGTGGCTGATTCAAGCCAAGCACAGAGCAGGGTTCAGTGTCAGGTGTGTGTATCTAAAGAGACTCCACCCTCTGCCTCCATTGTCATAATCACCTATTTTCACTTTTACGTAAACTTTATATGTACATTTTGAACTGCATGTTAAAACTTATATTTTATGAAATTTCTTTTTTTTTTCACTGTGTGCTCTCAACAATATCTGGTCTTATCTGTGTCTTCCAGCTAACAGAAACAGAAACTTTGCCTTGGTTAGGAGGGCCTAAAGTTAATTGCTCCAGAAAAGACACGGTCCACTTCATTGCCAGTCAGATGATTCTTCCTAATGCTGCAGGCCTAGCAGGCTGCACAGTGGTCAGTTACTATCAGGTCCTTCTTCAGAAAGCTGCAGAATATGAGCTTGGAATCACTGATCCTAGTAAAAACTGCCGACCCCCAGCAGCAACCCTGCTGCTGATTCCTCATCATTCTCCAGCCAGCAGCTTCAATAATGTCACACTTTGTACCCCAGGTCTTCTTCCCAAGTCACTGCAAAGGTAATGATATTAAGGTGCAACAGATTTTAAAACAGGAGACAAGTTTATTTTCAGTATAAATAATCTGCGTCAGATTTTGAATATTTCACATATGTGACATATTTTGATTTTTGCCTTTGTTTTCATTCTAGATCACAGTCCCAAGACTGCACCTTAACTCCTACTCCTCCATGGCAACAATCACTAGGCTTAATTACTTCATCGGCAGAGCAGGAGGAAGGCAGCGGTACCCAGGACAGTGGAGATGAGGACAGCAGACAGCAGACAGACAACAACAGAACACCACATTATGCACAGAGAGGCTGCTGGGAGGACCACAAAGCCACAGATCAGTCTGTGCTGTCACCTGCCTTTTATTTAGACAACAGTTCTTCCATTCATACGTCATTTGCAAAATACCTCAACTCATACAATGAGCCAGCTACTGAAAACACCCCCGTCCTGAATGCTTTCTTCAGCCCCACTATACCAGACCACAACAGCTCCATGGTGAAGAGAATTTCTGCTAGACGACACACCAACACCTTTTTGCCAAGCTCTTTTGCTTGGGAGGATTTGCCTTTCTCTGAGGGTCTTTCACAGTTTTTGTGCGAGGAAAAGAAAGATCTTGGTATTGTTGTTAAAGCAGAGCCTCATGTTAATGTGCAAAACCAGGAAGAAACAACAACAAAAAAACTGGAAATGAGATCACAAGAACAGACCTCATTAATTAAAGCAACTCCTGTTTGTCAGAGTGACACACAGATAACAGAGAGCCACCCACAGATATTACTGGATATCAGTAATATACCTGCAAAAAATGGAAGTGACAGACATGATTTACCTGACTGGGTATGTAAAAACCCTGCTGGATGTTTCAATAAGAGTCAAGCCAGAAACAATTGTTCTTATGAGTTTAGTGAAAAGGATGAGAAAGCTAGTTTGCTCTCTTTTAAAGATGAAGAAGAAGAGCAGCTTGAAGGGGATACTTATGATTGTTCAGCAGACCTTTTCAGTAGCCGGCTCACGATGGACATGAAAACAAATACACACAGCACACCTGCAGAAACTATTAAGGCCACCACAGAAACTCGCCCAGTGCTTTTTATGCCAGACAAAAAGCACCTGAGGAGTGAAAAACTTCATGTTCCACATTCAACACCGGAAATACAAAAATTGAAAAGTAATAAATGCTTTAAGGAAGACAGTTTAATTCTACCTGGCACACAAGATTTTGACTTTATACCTCCCTCTCAGTCCACCCCCATTGTAAAAGCAGCTGTTATATCAGGGTCTCTTGCTTCATTACACAGAACCTCAACATTGCGTGAAGCCAGTTCACAACATGACAGTCAAGATTCTTTTGCTTTATACAGAAATTTGCATGAATCAGACAGTAAAAAGCCAGCCAAAATTCCCTGTTCTCTTTGTAAATTAAACTGTGTCAGTGCTAACCATCTGTGTCAATGTGGAGGAGAGTCTGCAGAACAAAACCTGGCATGGAGTACAACATCCAGCAGGCAGAGTGAAAGATTTACTCCAAAAAGAAGGTTTCCAAAACTAGACAAGCAGGTCCGGCGAAGAGCTCTTAACCCAGACCCGACAGGAAGGATCACTCACAAACAAGACTCATGTGATTGTGATCCAACTTTGAATGATTTTAAGGACAGTGAAGCAATTATTGTTTCACCCATGCCTGCTTTTAAAACATGCCAGAGTGTAAAGAGCAGAAGAAGAAAGCAGACAGAAAACAGCAGCAGTTATTTGGGTTATATTCATGAAGGGAAACTGGATGATGGAATTAATGATAAAAGAGCTCTGTTGGAACAAACTCTCACATCATCACAGAGAAGTCTTGCACAAACAGGAAACTGTGACCGTAAGACTGTTAACGAGAGGAGTCTGGATAAATCTAATTGTTACCTCCCTGATGATGACAGTGAAGAACGTGATTGGTCCAGGGATCTTTTCTCTGACTCGATCTGAGAGGTTCTGTTGCAAATGGACTTTATTGATCCCATGTTGTTGTTGTTTTTTTAAATGTGCTTCAGCCTGGCAGATCAAGTCAGGATAGACCTACTTTTGTGTTGAATGAACGGTACAACTGCTGACACAACTATCATTAGTGTTGGTGGCACTCCAACTCTGTGCTGAGGGATCTAAGAATAAAGCACATATAATTAACACTAAAAATATTTTGCACCTTTAACAATTTGAGGTCAGCTGTTTCAGACTGTACACCTACAAGCTGTACTGCAATGATTTACTCATGTCTTGATTTACGAGCATTCGCAGTAGAATGGGTTTTACTAAAGCTTTCATTGCCAAAGTATTCTTTACAGAGAAACACTTGTTAGTGCCTTTAAATTTTGAATGAGATTTTAAAAAAACTCATGGTTTTAATATTTGGATGGATCATCCTGGAGATTTATTTTGAAAGGAGGAATCTCGTGCACATAGGTACTTTTAAATTATTTAAGACTTTTATTTGAAACATAAACTTAACTAACTAAAACCTTTGGATCAAACGAGCTTTTTAACGAAACAATCTGTAATTTTTTTACCTTTTCTGTGGTATAAGGGCCGTGTAGCATGTGCCCATGACACAAATGAAATTTTTGCTGTAAAGACTCTCTGCTGCTACACTGTCACTTTAATTGTTGCCTTTTACTCATGATTCTGTCTGTTCTCCTTCTGTTGTCTCTGGTTTTACAGCTTTATGTATGGTATTAAATCAAACTGACTGTAATTTAATAATATGTGTACGATTGGGTGCTGCTAAAACTAAGGGCCACTGGAATTAAAATATAAAAATTCCTGATTTAATATTTAATTTTATTGTTTTGCATTTTACTCTTTATTGATAATAGCAGAAGCAAACAGGAAAAACTTGTATGGAAAAAAGAGTTTAAATTAGGGGCAAAGGTCCCCAGCTGAAAGACAACTTGGAGCATTGCACTTTCCATATAGGTTTTGCATCGCAACTCCAGGCATACAAGACACTCTGTCACTCTTGAATGCTTTCCAGTTCAATTTGAATCACTTGGCACCTTGGAACGTCTGCAGGAGAGTCCTTAAGCTGACCTGCTGTCTTGCTGCTACTTTGTGTGTTGTTGCAGTTGTGTTAATTCAGGGGTGTGTGTGTGTGTGTGTGTGTACAATGTCACACCCAAGAGCTAAGAATAGCAGACACAGAATAAGATGACTGCAATGTTCTGGATGTATGTGTAAAAGTGAGAATACAAAATGAAGATGATGTTACATGTGCAAAAATGGACCTGTAAGCAGCTGGAGCTTTGTACTGTATGTGTTGCAGAAGCAGGGCTGGTATGTACTCAGCTGGGTATGCGTCTGCTTATGCATGAATGTACATCTTTAGCATTAGAACTCCTGACTCATAGTCCTCTTGAGGCTCTTTGGATGGTTTTCCCGGGAAGCTTTGTCCAGACTTTTATGTTACCTCAGAAGATGTAATGTGATGACTTTAGTGATCTCCTCACTTTTCCTCTAGTGTCCTCAGTGGGTCAATATCTTGACTCAGGTGAAATATCCCATCTGCATGACGTATTGGCACAAACATGCCTGATGCCCAGAGGATGAATGTTAATGACTGAGGATCATCTGACTTTCCCCTAGTGCCATATTTAGATCAGATCTTGAGATTGTATGTCGGTGTATCCATCCAATGTAAAACCTTTGGAGTTTCCTTACAATGGCTAAGGAGTCTTAGTTCTGCTTCTCTCCTAATAAATTTGCAAATAAGTTGGAAGCTTAAACCAAAGTCTATATGTGGTTTGTTCTTACACTGCATCTGCTGGCAGAGACATCATGTTGAGTTCACCGAACATATATGTAAAAAGGAAGACTCTGTACCCTGTGCTGGATGGTACAGTGGTACGGAACGTTAGTTATGGGAGTACTTAATAACCTCAAGCTGTGTCGTTGTGATATCTGGTGTGTATGTGTGTGTGCCAGAGAAGTTTGGCTGTGGTTGCCTCACTAATAAAAATAGTAAACACGAACCTCAAGTGTCACTTCAGGCCATCGGCCCGTTTTGGTTTTACAGGATTTGGGTATTAAGTCTGGTCCTATGGAGGTGCTTAAAGCAAATGACTGCCTATCTAAGGAAATGTGCTTTGGGTTAACTCTTTAATAAGGATTATTGTTGTCATTTCCAGTTTTAGCCAAATAGCTTAGTTGCAACCATCTCTGTATTATTTTTTTAACATTTAAGTGATTTACAATTAGTGTTAGTGCTGCACTGAACTGCCATGTGACTTACTTTACCCATTACCAGAAAAATACTGTTGAGTCACAAAACATTGTATGTTTCCAAAAGCTGCAGCTGTATGTGTGTGTGACAAAGGAAAACTATCTCTCCTTTGCATGCAGCTAGTATGGTGTGTCCGCCTCAATACATTACCAATGGAAACATTTATACTTAGTAAGTGTGTGTTTGTGGGCCTTTGCTGCTTATGTTATGACATAATTTCTTCCATCAGAGTGCCTAAATTTCCCAGCTTGCCAAATCGAGTGTTACAATTCCAAGATATGAGCCTTAAGTCATTACACTTCTTGGACACCCAGTTTTGTTTTAATCTGTTGTATTATTTTGCTTAAATTGCAATTTGCAATTGTAACTTAATAATCTGGAGCAGCCACATCTATAAACATAATACTGCAAAACACCTGTAGTCTGTTCTAATTTGTCCTAACATTAAAACTGAATTTATTTAAGTCTGTTAATTTTCCAGAGTGTGAATTACTTAATTCAGTCTGCTCTCAGTGTTTCTGCATGTATAGCAGGACTAAAAAAATGGACTTGTTTAAGTGCATTTCATGTATATTGTGTATATGTTTGTGCTCATATACTTTTTAGACATAAAAAGTTTATTTTATTTTATTTTACTTTTATTTAGCACCAAAATTAGTCATTCTTTTTGTGATTTTACGTGAGCCACAAGACTCATTCAAACCGGTTCACTTGACTACGTGATAGTCAGTGTGGCGGTAGTATTTCCATTGCACTGTTTCCAGGGAAGAATACCACCCGGTTGTGGGCAGCATTTATTGTAACTGTAATATTAGAGTGCTCCAGCGATTAAGAGGCGTGACAAGCACATGGTGTGGAAGGGTGGAGAAATGGCTTAGTATGGAGTTGTCAACAAAGCGTCAGCTGGGGGGCTGTCTCATGGTCACATAGCTTCCCTTTGTAGAATTAGAGCAAATAGAAGTGTCAAGATAGGACACAGATTTTTTCTTCGGTTCATCAACACTGACTTGTGTGTGATGCTAAAAATTAAATAGAAGACTAATGTAGTTGACCAATCAAAATTGACAAATGAAGCTAATTAATGGTTTGAAACCTGATCCAGTTTGGGCAACTGGTCAGCACGACTTTGGTTGTGATTTGATTGGAGTTTGACAGATATACTTCCTGTTAACAGTCTTTTCAGGCTTTCATTCTCAGACTCCACAGTTAAAGCTTAACTGCATAATACAGAAGACTTTGTGACTGATCACAATGTCTGATTTCCCTGCAGTAAAATAAAAAAATAAAACTCCAAAAAGATGAAAGTTTATTATGACCAATACTGTCCTGTATTTATTTTTTCATTACCACAGCTTGTTGTATATTGCATATTTGTATATTTCAAAAATTGACTTCCCTGATGCCATATTTTTGTAATGTGCTGGCATTACTCTCTCTATTAGCTGCTGTTCTGTGCTCCCCTGGTGGTTCTCTGTGGGCTTGTCTCAGTTCCCTTCCATAACGGGCCATGGAAATTCTTACGCCTGTGCTCCTTATAAGCACCTGTCCTTCCACGTCACCTCAAGCTCCCAATATGAAAAGCGTGTGATTGTTTTCCGACTGTGGGACTGTGCGTAGATAGTAGACTGGGTCTATATAGCTACCATGGGATCTCTTTTCTCAATTCAACTGCAAGCAAAACCTGGAAGGACTTTGAACACAGGGAGCTTCACACAGCAGACCACAGGATAGTAGGAGTTTTTTGCTGTTCTCCTAGTATAACATGGAGGTAAGAGAATGTTTATTTCTGTCTGATGTATATGTTCAAGCAGTCTATACTACTGCAGTTACTATCTTGCTTTTTCATTTACTGATAGATTAAAATAATCAAGTAACAGTTTTCTCAAAGTAAATGTCTCATGATTTAAACTGTGGCATAAAAAGAAGTCTTGTGCTTGTTCAGTCTTAGATATAACTAAAACAAGGTGAAGGCCAGTTCCGATCCTTTGGAAGGAATTAGGACATAAGATTAGAGTTAGTGGTGGTATGCACTGCCTTGCAAAGTCTAAAAATTGATTTAAACTTTTTGTAATTCATACTGTTGGACAAAGACTCAGTGAAGTATCGAAATATGCTTGAGCCAGGTAGAAGTTAACACAGAAAATACTTAATTTAGGCCTTTAAAGTGCTATTTTTTCTGGTAAATCATGTCATCCAAGCAACATTGCTACATTGCAGCCTCTGAATGAGCTCTGTACTCCACAGGTGGAACCTTCTCTCAAAGGTGCGGGTCATCGTGCAGCATCACTGCTTGCGAGTCTGAATGTCCAAAGAGAACAAGCTCAGTTCTGTGACTGTGTTGTCCGACAGAGACAGAACCCAGGTCAACTCTACCCTGCACACAGGTAAACAAAGTACACTTTGGTAAAATATTAAAAAGTAAAGTTTCATATAAGCAGTTGTATGTCTCATGCAGCATTGCATATCTTAATGCTTTTTGCTCTTCCAGGTGTGTTCTGGCAGCTTCAAGTCCAGTGTTGGCATCTATCTTGTCCTCCACTGGTGCCTTAGTAGAACTGCAGGCTCCATGTCTGTCTGACTCTACACTGGAACTCATTTTGGACTACATTTACACAGGGGCTTTGCCATATGCTAACAGCCAGCAACACTGTTACAATCTGCTTACTGCTGCCTGCTATCTGCAGATGGATGAACTACAGGAGGCCCTGAGGGCTGAGGTGAATATGGCGGATAATACAAATACCTCCACTGCAACTGAAAATCAGCCATATAAAGACATTAACAATACTATCAGAAAAACTGGGAACACTTTAAGTAAATATTTGCCATTGTCAGACACTTTCAGTGTCAATTCACTGGAGAATGAGGATCAGTATTGTGATGAGTTAGAATCAGGTAGAAATAGCAGTAAAAATGGTGCAAGCCACTGCAGTAGACAGTGTGCAAACCCTTTAGACATAGCTAGCACTGTTTGTAATGTAGCTGAAAGCACTGTTAATAGTGTCAAGACAGGAAACTGCCAACAAGTAACTTATCTGACACCTCAGGGTTTGAGTCAAAATATCCCTTGCACCACTGAAGTGTACAGGGTGTCTAGTGGGGACAAAGAGGTGCAAGAAGATCAGTTTCATTTGGCTGGCACCATGGAACCAGGCAGTTGCCAGATGAGCACAGAGGAGGAGCAAGAGAGCACAGCTGAGAGCAGAACAAGCTTGAATTTACTCTGTACTGCTGAAGTGCAAGAGGAAGAGCCAAGCAAAGTGGAGAGGACACAGCCACTGTGTTTCAAAGGGAAAAATAAAGCAGAGGATAAGCAAACTAACAAAAAAGAAGAACGGATCCATCAGTATCCCCTTCCTTATCCCTCTCCCTCTTGCCTTAAGGACTATGTTTCTCCCTCACGTTGCTCCTCCTTCTCTCCCTCATCCCCGCATCCATGCTGTGAGGCAGTGCCTGTTATTCGTCACAGCAGTACAGCTGTTATGGCAGAATTGTCTGCAGTGCCTCCTTACCGTCCAGTGTCCCAAGCCTCATTTGACTTCAGCATGGCTGATTCCCAATCAGGAAGCACAGACAATGATAGAATTTTTGAAAAAATCCCAACCAAGCACAAAAATCTTGATGAGGTACAAACTCAGGATGACTGCAACCATAAAGATGCCATTGGAGCACAGATTTGGGATGACAAGGTTAGTGCAAACCAATGTGCAATACAAGTTATGTCACACATCCAATACAGATCAATCTGACATCCCGTAACAGAATTACAATAGCAGCAATACAGATCATAATGAGCATGAGGGCAATGGATTATCCCCTCAATACAGCTGAAAATGCTAACATTGCCCATTGTTTTTTATTTCAGAATGAGAATCACCCAAATAATCTTAGGGATGATTCAGGGCCACAGAACAAGGATTCCAGCAGTTTCATCAGAGGACTGAAGAATGACACTGATGTCAACTTTGTTGATTTCCCCTTCAAACATCAGCTACCACACTGCTCTGATTGCCACAGTGTTTTGATGGAAACAGCAGAGAAGCAATCTGTTTACTCACTAGATCCCAGAGCTGTAGTTCCACTTCCTGTGCAGGACTCAGACACAGGAAGTGACTGGCACTGTGAAGATTTGTGTCTTGAGGGAGAAGTGAAAGCGGAAAACAGTTACACAAACAGGTTTCCAGCTGCAACGGACAGAAATGACAGCAATGACAGTCACTGTGACCTCTCTGGACCTGACAATGACTGGTTCCCAAATTTTCACAGAGCTGAGATGAAAACAAGAGATGATGCCCCTCAACAGCATGAACATAAGAGCAAAGACACAGCGATGGATAACATTAGTGGCTGCGCATTTCAGGAAGATGAAAACATCTCAGCCACTGAGATCTCAGAGCCAAACCTAACTTTTACAATGCCTATGGATGACAAGATGTCCGACCCCATGTATAGCGTTTCAGGGCAATCATACCGAGGGCATCTTCATTATCACTGTGTACCCCAGGAGGGCACACACTTATCTAACAGTGACCCTAATCAAAAACACTCCCACCCAAGCCAGCTTGATCATTCAGACCAGTCCGGTGATGATGAGGAGGTTGGAGCCTTTGCCAGTCAACACTTTGCCGCAACAGACCAAGTTTTACTACTGGACATTAGCGCCAAGCCTGCAGAGTTGCTGGTGTCCTACAGACACAAGGCTAAAAAAGAATACTTTGGAAATGGGCTTCAGGATAATGATAAAGAGCTAGGTAATAAATCAACCTCATCAAGAGTTGACAAGAGAAAAATTAGAGCCACGAAAAAATTTGGGGCTGCAGGTAATCCCTGGGTTGGAGAAACAAATGTTGAAGACAGAAAATCTTGGAAAGAGCAAAGCAGGCCAGGAGATGAGGATACACACAGAGCTGGGTTAGCTGAGGATGAGAATCAGATGGCTACCTTAACAGCAGGTTCATCTCTAAATGTGCCTGACTCAGTACAAGCCAATGTGCCATCTACCTTGTCTGTCTGCATACCTTCTACCCTTTCAGTTGGCATGCCAACAAATATGGCAGCTCATCTGTCAACACCTGTTCAACACCCTTTCCAGTGTTCTTTGTGTGATCGTTCCTTTAGCCAGCGAGGCTCTCTGAATAGACATGTGCGTAGCCACCTTGGCGTAAGGCCTTTCCCCTGTCCTTGCTGCCCTATGACCTTTTCACGCCAGTATCGTGTCACAGAGCACATGCGTGTTCACCAGCGCCTTAGCAGTGACTTTCAAAAGCCCCCTGCCTCTTCAGTTTGAGAACCCTACAATGCTGCAGTGCAATGGACATCAGCCTGAACTGACCTGCAGTGAGCATGTCAGAGGACATGTGATGCTAAAGGGTCCCAGTCAAAAACAGGAAGATCAGATTGCATGTGGTATGTGAACAAAAAACAGTTTTGATTCACATGAGTAAAAAAAAAAAACAGACTTTGGTTTCTTGCACCTGTAGTGGAAAGTAGCCTGAGAATTTGTCATTCTGACATTATAAATTTATTCTATTTAGTGCACTCCCTTGCATGTTTTCAGCCAGCAGTACAGCGTTATTAATTAATGATGCAGAGAGTCTAAAGACAGCATTTACAGTTACAAAGATTTTGTAAAGAAAATGCCTATCACATGTCAATAACAGGACTTATAGAAACTGTTTAGACTATGTTTTTGAAAGTCTTCGTTTTCATTAAGTGGTATTAATGGGAGTAAATTCTAATAATCAAATGATAAAAACATTATTCTTTAGAATTTCCATTCTTTTATTTATGCATGTCATTGTTTTTTCTTTGTTAATAAGATTCTTAATGGTACAAAGAGAATCAAATCAGAGATTTACTTTTTTGTAGCACTGACAACTGATATCAATATATTGTTTTATATATCTGATGTACGATGTAAGTGTGATGAGATACGATGGACACTCTTGTTTTTTCAATTTTTTGATTGGTATGTCTATTATTATAAATAATTCCAGTTTGAATATTATGTTTAGTATTACATAAATAATATAAAATGTATTTATACAAATTTAAACCCACCCAAGACATAATTAACCTTTTGAGCTTGTTTGTTGTGTGATGTGTGCTCTGATAATCTGAACTCAAGTAAAAATGTGAAATATTAAACTTAAATAGGAAAATCATATCATAGAGCCATTGCTGTACGAGAGTCTCTCAAAATGTATCTTAAGTTTTAGCTTTTCAGAGGTGAATGGGACATTTTTGTACTCATTACAGTACAATTTCTTAAAAGTTTCAACATGTTTGTGAGGCAACAAAATGGGGGCAATCTGCTTCATATCATATGACTCTTAACTGATGGGCGACAATATTAAGTGCAGCGTACATAATGTAAAGGCCTCATATGGTCTAGCAGTTCCTTGTATCACCCAGATGACCTGAGCTCAATTCTCAGCATAGGAAGAGCTTCATGTCTGTTGGTCAACATTCCTCACACTGTCACACACACTTGTGCTTTCATAGTGCCGTTTAAACTGGACATTAACACTGTACATGCAGCACTCAGTACTTACTTGACCTATGTACAGAAAGTGTGCTGTAACTGATGCTAAAATGTTATGTAAAGTAGCATTAAATACCAACATGCCACCCCCTTTTTTTTTGCTAACACAGAAATCTGTTAGCGATGTGTCTCACATGCTGTCCTCTGTGAGTGAGAACAGTCCACTGGGTGTTACAGTGTTTCTGGTGCTGCTACTGAAACATGAGCTGACACAGTCAAAGGAAACTCAAGAGCGGCCATGAGATTCTCTGTGTGTGTTCTGTCTTGTCTTTGCCAAACCTCCACTGTACAAGACAAATATGTAGAAATGGATCGTATTGTTCTGTGATCAGAAAGTAAAAACGTAGAAGACAGTTGACTAGAGTTCATATGTTTATGATAGCACACCTTCAAGGTCATACATTTCCATGCTGTTGTTAGAATAAAAACACTCCAATTATAACACATTTCAAATTAACAAGTGTGTTTCATTTTGACAGTAATGTTTGTCTAAATGTGATTCATCCAAAACAAGTATGCATTAATAAAGAATGCCGAATTCTCACTTTATTAGCCATAAGCACAATTTGTAACTCTGTTAATAAGACATAAATGATTAATAATTAAGGGCTTTGACAACAAGCATAAATTCTGCTGTTACGTAAATAAGTTGTCCAGAGAAAATTTCTGATATAGATGTTTTGTGCTTTTGGTTGAACATTAGACTGGTCAGGCTGACCTGACTACACTGGTTGATCTGTAATGTAGAAGAAGAATGTAAAGTGAAAATATTAGAAAAACATTATCATAAAGGTAGCAAGCTAATTCCAGCTTGTCCTTCACATATTTGATTGCTTTTGAGAAATTAAGACTGCCCAATCATCCCAATAATGATAAACTGTCTCAGAGGGACATTGGTTTAACCTAGTCCTTTGTACTGTGGTGTAAACATGAAATCACCAATCACTGGTTCATAAAATTAGTAGCTTAGCACTGAAATCTGTGCAGATTTAAACAGGTACAGGTTCAATGTAAAAGGCATCATGATGCCTATTGTAAGCTGCTATTAAATGTTATGTTACTTTACCAAAACTATTCCTAAAAAACTTCATTGATTGATCTGGAATGAGCACTATTAGGGATGGATCTCAGAGTATCAGCCGGACCAACAGACAAATCCAGTTTTAAACATATTAAATGTGACCACAGAGATGACTGGAGGGGGCACCAATGAAAAGGTTTATGTCAAAATACATTGAGCTCCATGGCACCATTGCAGTTCAGTAATAATTTAAAGATACTTTGTTTTTCTGAATTAAAAAAAAAAAAAAAAATCAAATTGTAAGTTTGCCAATAACACATTTAGTGTCTGAATTATACAATTTCTCTCACATCCTGTTGTGCTTCTTATTCAACTGGTGTGTCAGTTGCCGTCGTAGTCATCACAACAATAGCCTAAAGAGAAGAGAAAAAAGAGCACATTTATGATTGAATTAACTGGTTTTAATGTTTCATCTGTTTAAGCTTAACATATCATATGAGCCTCTGTCCTAGCAGGTGGAACATGGAGAGATCTTTGCACAGTTTGTAATATGTGTGTGAAAGTGTTTTTATGTCTTTTTACCTGGCTCTTTGTGGAACGCAGGGCAGCCCCGGCCAAAGCTGACATTACAATGAAAATGATGGCAGCCACAATACTGTAGAACAGGTAGATGACTTCCATGCACATTTCCATTGACTGAACAAACACAAATTTACACATATGGTAAGATAAACACATAAAGACACCAAACTGATGCTCATAAAAATCTTTGTTTGCACTTACACTTTGCTGATGACCAAAATTGAATTGAAAGTTTATGGCCACAATGTACAGAGACCTATAGTAATGTTGCTGGCTGTTGTAAACATTTATTTTTTATTATGCTTCTTTTTAATATTTTTAACTCTTCCAGACATTTTTATTTTAAAGTATTTGTTGTAATTACTTAACCCCACTTTTAATCACACAGGTTTTGTGTGTCAGTCAGAGCAAACAGAGTAAATCTTGTTTTGTCATTGACTGTTAAAGCAACAGTCAGTCACATAATCTCCTGCACCTGATAATGTGTGTTAAACTATTTTTAGACCTTGTATTAAATGCATGTAAGACAGTAATTTGGAAAGTCGTACATATCTATTTTTATATTTAATTTTTAAGTGTCTTATTTATTAAATATTAAACACTCTGAGTCTCTTTTGAGAAGTTGATCTGATCAGTGCTGTTGATGTGTGCTTCCTACATGCCAGATTGTTTTTTTAATGCCAGATTAGAGCTGTCACTAGCCAATGAATCAAATGCTAAAGGGTATTGAGGAGTATTGCGCTTGTTCAGTATCATATAAAAAAGGCTAAGTTTAACAAAGAAATTTGAAAACATAACAACTTGATTCAGATCCCTGATTCATAATTAAACTGACACCACAATCTACCACAACAACAACTATGAATAAAAATATGAGTCACCCCAAAATATAAGCCCCACTGTTCTTCGGTCTCACTGAAGTTTTCATCATAATCGTCTGCTCTGTAGTAGTGGCTGTAGTGATGGCTGTGTGATAAGCCCAGCATGATGTGCAAAATCGCCCAACATGACACCAGCAGAGTCACAATACTCAGAGCCAATGATAAAGTGACCTACAGAAAAGAGAGAGATGACAGAAAAACAGACTTAAACTTATATTTGTAGGCTGATAGTTCAAATGGCATATAGACAATATGGAGACCTTGACTTAAAAATGAACAAACTTGCTTGACTCTATTTAACCTGTTAACAGAAATGATTAACAGTGATTGACAGACAGATAAGTTGTAAAATTAAAAAGATGAAAGTTTTTTATCCTTTGCAGAAAAAGATATTATCAGAAAAAATATGTCTCCAAACATTAATTGTATTTTATATGTCTTTCTTTGTCTTTAAACACATCTAAAGATCAGAGCTTGGTCTCTCAATACATAGTTTTTTGCCAGTGTTGCTTCAAAATAATACAATAGAGCTTACTGTTTTCTTGGTTGGGTTGTGCTCTGTCACAATAAACAGAATCCCACTTATGATGAACTACAAAAGAAGGAGGAAAAAAACAGTTTTATTATGTACCCCTCAATTGTTTTCAGATACTAATGATTGACAGATTGTATGAGCTATTGGCAAACAGGTAAGTATATTTGTGCTTAACTGCTGAAGTGACTATAATTATTGGTAGTTTCTTGGTTTTGTTGGTTTTGTTTGTCTCAGATTTTCATTAAACAATTTAATCAAATAATTCAATTGATAGAGAATGTCTGAATTCATAAGCCACCATGATCCTCGGATGCATGATTTTCGTGCTACCAACCATTACTCCTAGCACAATGCCAAGTGGGATGGCCGCCCATACTGGAAAGACACCTTCTTGCCTGACCGCAAAGGAAACAATGAAGAAAGAAGAACCCAAGACCAACACAACAATCTAAAAGAAAATAAAAAAACAGCTTCAAGCATGACCTCTTTACATCTGTTTTACACTTTAATTCATTACATCTTAAAAATTGTCATGAGATGATAATAATTGACCATAGTTGTCATAGTTAATAGGCTAATAATGATTAGTAATTTGAGCACTGGTATGTGTTTGTATCTCACTCCAATTATCTTGGGTTGCCTCTTAATGAAGCGGTGTAAAGGTTTGCTGCCTCCGATTGTGGTTTCTTGTGGAGTTGCATTATTCCCACTTGCAAGGACGAGCTCCGCGGACATCTTATGAACTAACAGGCAAAGAACAGAAGTTATTATATAAACATATATATATATATATATATATATATACACACATATATATATATATATATATATGATTGTGCTGCGCTACTGTGACACTGAAGACAGTAACTTTGAACTTGGGTATTAATTTCATTTTATGAAATAAAATTGTTATCTTGATTCTAATCTATCTAATTGATTTTCACTCTTGTCAAAAAGCTTGCAATTAACGATATTCTGTTGTTTGAATCCTTCATCTCTGTGCAAGAGTTTGTTTTTGATTCTTTGCATTTGTATTAAGATGAGTTGGTCACCTGGTATAAGTTGTCTGACTTTTTCCAGACCACGAAAACCGAGACTGGGACATCAAAAACACTGCAGCTCCTTACTTTTTCATGTAAATGTATTTACTCTCTGCCAGTTAACATCCTTTTTGTGATGTAATTACATTCAGTGGAAATAGGGAAGTAATCTATAGACTCGCTGTGAGGCATTGACACATAAAACGGAAATGAAAGTGCTGAAAATACTAAAATGTGCTACTGATAAGTCATTTTTCAGATTTTGTAAGCTCAACTGTTCTCAGTGTTTCTTTAAAATATCTACAATCGCTTGTTTGTTTATTTAGGAAAAACAGCCCTCGATCATTGGTCAGCTTGTATCAATTAAAAAAGAGCCTTTAACAACTACAGCTCCCATGAAGCCCTGACAGAGGTCCAATAGCTAAGGCTCATGGGATATGTTGTCCTTAAACGTTAACCCATTATTTCATTTTTAACATAAACCTGACTTAAAATTAACAAGATGCTAAAATAAAACTCCCTAACACCAGTTAAGTATTTTTTCATTTATCTTTAAACGGGGGCAAACTTCCGCAGGAACAAGAGTTTAAACCTGAGACTGAAAACCGATTGCAGACGGCGCAATAGGCGAGGTTTGGGACTTCAGCGGTCTATGTGTGTTTTAGATTTATCTAACATGTTGTACAAATTCTGATGCTGACATCGAGAAAAAAAAGTGATTAAGATTTAAAGAGAAAATTCAAAACTTTTGCCACTAAGGACACGGCGTTTACCTCCATTTCCTTAAACTACCTAGATGTAGCCTAAAAACAGTTTGGGAGTAACGGTACAGATGTTACAGACGTTAAGCCCCAGCGCAACATGAATCTGAAGTTTCATTTAATGTAACACGGAACGCAGTTTTGTGAAAGTTTGAACTCCAAACAAACATGAAAACAACGAAACAGATATCAGAAAACAACGGGAGGGCCAAACCTTGCTCTGCAGTCCGGTGGTCGGTACTGACTGCTGCTTGAACGACGGACGCTCACATCTGGAGCAGATGGGGATTTGTGAACGATCGGTTCAATTTGAACTTTGTTGTTTCTTAAGTAGCAATGCTGTATAGATGATGAAAGAATCTCCTCTGACACCGGCTTGATTGCATAAAAACAATTTTATTACAAAGAAATCAAGCGTCTTTTAGGCATACCGGTTTGCGAGAAGATTCTGTGCCAATATGAATCTCCTCCCTTACATCGCAAACACCCCACTTATATAGGGTTTGCATAGGTCAAATCTTACGCAAAGAAAGCAATTCATTAATTAAAAGGGTCCCACTTCCTAGAACAGGAAGATTAATAATCTAATTCTTTGGTCATGGCCTCTGCCTGAACCCTCCAAATCAAATGAGGCTGTATCATAAGACGCCACAACAGAAAACACAACTCATTCCGTACATGCGTGTCCTTGTAATCTATGGCGAAAACACATAGCAATCCGTGGGATAATTCAGTGTTAAATCCCTTGGCAGATGTTATTTAAGACATTTTATTTTTCATCTTTCTTTGGGAGAACGAAAGCAATGCTTTTATTTAATCTTGTTCAGACTTTTGCCACTCTGTCTACTTCTTTTTCATATTATCAGCTCATATATTATCAGCTCATATTATCTTTCTCGTATTATCAGCTAGTTCAAAATGATCTGGCGCTAAATATGCAACACATATGCAACCAAACAGAAAAACACATGTGTTCACTGTGTGTGTTTCATTATGTGGAAGTGCTGTCAAAAGAACTGTTGTTCTGATCAACATAAACAACTGCTGCTCATGTTCAAAATGATCGCTCCTAAAAGAGAATCAAACTTTCCATTTACTTCACCAAAAACACAGAGGAGGAAGGATGAGCTGTGGGTGGGTGGGAAGAGAGGAGGAGGTTACATGGGGGCAGAGCAAAAATGGAGAAGAGGGAGGACTGTGTTGAAACAGTGAGGAGAGAGAGAGAAGAGTTCCTGTGTATTTTGTGTTGATGTGTTTTTTAACCGAAGCAGCTGCTGGCTCTTGCGTTGCTCCATTCACAAAATACAGTTGAGATAAAACAGAAACTAGACACTGAAACATAGTTGGGAAAGTGTTCACAAGAATTTTCACACAATGTAGCAATCACCTTTGAGTTTATTGAAAATGAGTCCATTGCACAGATTTTTTCAGACTACATTGTTAACAATAGCTTGCACTGCACACTGCTCTGTAGGCTCCTGCTTAGCACCCAAGACATCTTTACACCAACAACAAACCGGATCAACATCCATGTCAACACAGAGACACATTGGATGACTGGTCAAGAGTTTAAATAGATCTTTCACAGAAAGATTTCGGTGATTATCATCCAAAAGATGATTTACTCAAAAACATTGGGGGGAGCATTAGGTTCATTAAAAGAAAAATCATCCTTGCTTTCATCTGACTGTCTTACATAATACTTATTACTGGAGGGAAAAAACAAAACATAGTGAAAAGAAAAATATGGAGGAGGGATGTTTTGATTACCAAATTTCATGACATTAGCCTCAAACAGGTCATTTTTTAATCAAAATAATTACAATGCAACATTCCTGTGCGTACTACTAATGAAAATATGATGAATGATAACAAACCCTAAAACTGTCATGAAGAAAGTATTTTTTACTCAAAATCGGGGGGAAATAATAATTATAGGACATGAAAGTGAAATTATTGAATATCTTTTTTAAAGGTATTTACCTTCCTTCAAAGAGCATGTAACAAGAGACATCATCACATAAATGCAAATATGCATCTTGGCATTACAACAGCATGCATCCATTGTGTCTTTTTTCTTTAGACAAATCAGACTCCCCTTAAAGTCATTTCTACATGAACAGGGTTAGATCCAATTAAAGGCTCATTCCTGATTTTTTTTTTCGTTTAGGCAAAGTTAAACACAGTACAGCATCAAACGTATCTATCCTATGCACATTGAGTATACAACAGTAGAACACATTCAGTGACGATCAAACAGAGTGCTTGTTCACAGTATTCTGGCATTTTGATTTCACTTTAATATAAGAGTATCCTTGCTATATTCTAACTCAGATCTGTTAAATTGCTTTTTTGAGGTAATTTCAAAATTAGTAAGGCTGCAAAAACTTTTCTTTTTCTTTTTCTTAAAGCCATCAAAGCTGCTTTCAGCTGTCCAAATTTGCCTCAACAAGAACAGAAAAGGTTTTATGTAGGTTGGTGGTAGTCTTCTGTACGTGCCAAGGTGCACATGTATATTCAAAGACAACGTGGTTGGCACGTAACGTACCTATTGATCTGGTTGACTATAATAAACTAGGATTAACAACTTATGTTGCATCAGGAATGAAACATTTAATCCATCTATTGGCTCTCCTGAAGTCCTTTTACGTTGATCTATTGTTGTAGTGGTCACATAGTGAAACTGCCGCCTCGTGGTGCAATGGCAGGCAGCTTGTTTAAAAATAAAATTGTAAAACATAAAATGGCTGCAAGTGCATTTGAATAAGCACCAGTAACAAAGTACTTTTGACAGTATAAGATTAGCAGAGCTTTTTTAATATAAAAAAATGTAAGTTTTCTTCATAAGGTCATAAAAATGTAAGTAATCCGTTATATACAGTGGTTTCCCCCATTTTAAGTTATACATATGGTAAAAATATGCAATACGCAGTACAGTAGATGTATTTTTGATCAATGAATGAAAAATAAACATTTGATTAAAAAAATTTGAGTGGATTTATGACAAAGGTGTGAATAGAAAAATCTTTCAGCATCTGAACGTGCTGCATTTACTTGTAATTCCACACTAGAGGACAGACTGGTGCTGTATGTAAAAGTGTACTGATCTGTGACATTACAAAGCTAAAAATGTATGACTATAGTCCTGTATGGGCTTATAGTCATTGCATTGATGAGCATTAATCATTAGAACAATATACTGTTTACTCTGAGTAACCTATACACTGTATTGTAGCATATCACTGGTGTTAATTTATTTTTATGTATAAAAACAGACAGAGAAAACACAGACTGACATTATTTGCATTGTCCTGCATTTATCTTAAGTGTCCTCAATAAACACCTGTTAGAAAATGTGCCGGAGCCATATCTATCACAGTAGCACGGTCAGACGACCACCCACATTTAGCTGGACCTGCAAAGGAGTTTGGCACAGAGGAGGACTGGATACACTCTGTGCTATTTTTGCATGTTCTGGATAGTTTCACTGTAATATAATATTTTGTTGTGTTTTTTTTTTCTGTTGCCAGCTGTGTCTACTGAAGTTGAGGTCAGAAAAAAATACAACAGCCACATAAAACTTTAACCAGAGTTCTGAGGTGTCTACTTACTATTTGGCGACTATATAACATGTGGTGGTAGAAAGAAGGTGTTCTTTTCTAATCAAGACAAGAGGTATTATAAAGTGAGTAATGCATGGGCAGGCTGAGTTGAGATTTTAAAGGCTTTATCAAACTTTATAGATTTTTTATTTTATCATCCATTGTTTAAGCTATTTGTGTGGGTTTGGAGTTTGGAAGTGCTGCTTGCATATAGTCTCTGTAGGATGCAGCAGGATTTCTGCAAAATAATTTTTTATTTACTTCACGTGGTGCCTCCTCACACTTAAGCTGACAGCTGGTTATTTTAAAAATTTAGGATACCAGCCTGTATAAATCATACTGGTGCAAAATATAACAGTGTTTCAACAGTATACTGCAGCTTTTCTATCCACCAGTGTAAAAAGAGTGGTGTGGGCCGGAGGAGAGAAAGGTAAAATGACAAAGGAATCTTGTGCAGTGAGAGATATTCTACTCATTGTTCTGCAGTATTGTGTGCCGTCTATTGAATACCTTTACAGGTTTTACTTCTGTGAACGTGTTTGTGCTTTTGTTGAGTTAGATGTGAAAGGTGTGAAGATTGGGCAACCAAAAGTCACCATGGTTTCTTTTTTCTTCCTTTTTCTATAAAAAAAACTTGATTTATTTACTCTGTTTTTTTCCAATGCAGCAGTCTTAATAGACTAGTTGGTCTCCTGTGTGTAACTGTTATATGATCAGATATTGCATGAGTTAAGGAAACACATTCTTTGACTTTAAATCAGTGGATACAGTTTCTAAATCTCAAGTAATTTCTTTGAGTGACTCATTTATCAGGTAAAAGTTTTAGAAAAAGCATAAAGGCTGTTTTTCCTGCAGTTCTTCAGTCAATTTTTATTCCTAAATATCAGTATATTCACTGTAATAAGTAACTGCTGACTTCCCAATGACTCACAAAACCACTAACCATAGTGTTGTGCCTGACTGCATTTGTGGAAAAACTGGAACATTCCAAGTGCTGGATTCGATGAGATTTCCTCAGCTTGTCTCAAGGGGCTGTGGATCTTCTTCCTGATTGGTGCCAGAGGGAAGTTGTTCGCTCCAGTAGTTGCACTGATCAAAGGTGTCAGAGCAGGGGAAGTCTGCTGCATCATCTCGAACTAGGATCGGGAAGACATGGTCGACCATCTCGCACAGATGTCCATATCTGAGAGGGAGAAACACAGACATTCAGACAGTCAAACATCTGTGCACATGCTTCCTGAATCCAGATCACACTGATAAAAGTTAAGTGAAACATGGAATGAGGCTTACGAAGAGATATTGGTTTTGTTGTGCTCCTGCATCAGCTCCCCTTTGGGATTGACAGTAAAAATCCTGTTCAGAGGAACTCCCACCTCCTTATAGGAATATACATCCTAAAATCACACACACACAATCAGCATCATCACCAAAACTAAGAGGTAGTGACACTATACAACAATACATTTTCCATGGGATATAAAACTAACACTGAGACCCTGACAGGTCTTTTATAATGAAGGAACTCTTGTTATAGTAGAAGTAAATGTCCTCAGCTTGTCTCTTGTCTGTTTGTGTGCAGTTGTCTCACCGTAGCTCTGTTGCCGAAAGCAGCGTAGAAAGGTTCAGTGTTTGGGTAGAAAAGGTGCTTTATGTCTGTGAGACACGCAATCTTAAACTTCTCTGGTTTCTTCTCAATCACCTCCCTAAACAACATGACATGACATCACACAAGTTGGCTTATTCTTAAAGCACATCTGTTCCAATGCATGCTTTGGAAGGGAATTTTTTAGCAAAGAGATGCATGAGAATGAGTGATATAATGCATCACAATCCTTAAATTATATATTTGTATATTTATATTTACATGAGACAAAACTAGTCTGACATGTAATTTCTATTTAAAAAAAGCATAAAAGCATGCCTGTGAAAAGCAGAAAAAAGGCTGCTGGGGCTGAGCAGCACGGGGCCCATGGGCAGCATTATTCCCCTCTCGTTGACCCAGTGCAGGTAGCCTCTAGTCATATCAGCCATGCCAATGGCCCTCGCAGAGCAGTACATGAATTTATATCCATTCCTGCAACAGAGAGAGATGGAGCTTGTGTTTAACTGTCTTCTGTGTTTTAAACAATAAATCTCAAAATGATCAGCCATTAGTTACAGTTCAGTTAAACTAAAATGAACAATGACCCAAAAATAAATTTGATATTTGTATTGTAACAGCGATCTGTAAATTGTGCAAAATGTAAGGAAGCACTCACTGACTGACTTTGTGGTAGAGTCGTGCGATACCCTGATGGGTCCAGTCTTTACCCAGCGTGGGAAGGATGTGACCCAGTGTATCTGACCTACAGCACGACACAAAAAAGGCAATGTTACACAATCAGTCCAGATGCACTTAATTGCAGTTAACAGAGACAAAATCCCAACATCAAATCTGTGTAAAGGCCAACATAGCTGAAACTGAACTGCCTTTTGTTATATGCTTGTTTGTCATCACAGATAAAATCCACCCGGTGGCTTAAAACAGTGACAGCAAGACAATCCTGCTTTCTCTCACCTGGTGATGGTTCCATCTATATCAGAGATGATTATCTTGTCATCCCAGTTCCAAAGGTAGATGGTGCCATGGCAGCGACAGGTGCCCTGATACTGAGTGGTCACGCTGAACACCACCTCATTAGGCCCCTCATTCAGCTGGAGGCTAGCCTGTAAACACACGTGCAGACACACACATGCAAAGTCAACTTTGTGTCTTTTTTAAAAAAAGAGGCTAATCATAGGCGCTCCATTTAGTTAGCCAAAGCAGAGCTCAAAAGTGAGTGTAATCTTGTTTTTAATCATCAGTACAGTTAATAAATCTAGCTGAAGGAATATATACCAGCTGCTCTGAGGTGAGCCGAAGAGACTTCTTATAACAGACGTTGCCTGAACCTATGAGGAGCTCTGACTGGCCGGATCCTGACACCTGATTGGACGATCTGTGGTCCTCATCACTAGAAGATGACTCATCTTTCATCCTAAAAAATCAAAGGCAACCAGTTTGGTAAAAGATGAAACTATGAATACTGACAGTTCAAGAGTGAAACTTGATGAACTAAAGTCTGAAATCACCTGTTCACTGAGGACAGGGTCTGGGAACTCTCCCCTTGGTCTTCTGCTGTCTCCGTCACTGATTCCTAAGATGGATAATGGATAAAGGTTATGGCCCTCAGCCTTTGCCTTCATCCACACAGATATGTGTGTATCCGTGTACTTACTGATTTGGAATCACTGTTTCTGCTCCTCCATGAGAACCACCAGCGTCCTCCTTTTTTTGGCATCTTCTCCTTAATGATGTTCTCCACTGAGGCCTGGAGACAACCATGCACATACAACTCAGAACTGACTAAAAATGTAACTTAAAATTGACAGAAAAAATATGGTGATGCAGAAAACATATGTAAAATAAATAAATAGAAGAACAGAAATTGATGCAAAGACACGACAACTTGACAAACAACACGTTTCAAAACACACTGAATTCCAACAAAATTGCCAAGAAGAAAAGGCAGGTGAGTATTCAGTGGTACACAAATACAGAGCAAAGGATGCATGGTAAAACCAGACAGAAAGCGATTCTTGAAGATTGTGACTCGACAGTAGTTACTAACCCTGCAAAAATGCAACAAGACAAACCACAAAGAGAAAGAGAGACATGCTGAACAGAGCGAGGCAGGTAGACAAGGTTACAGTGGTGAAATGCTGGTACACAGAAAGACAAAGACATGCCCTGATCAACACCCAAGCAAAGCAAGAAAACATACAGGCTGGGAAGGACTGGAGCCAAACAGACCGGGGAGGCAGTACGAGAAGAGGCCAAAAGCAGAAAACACATAACTCAGGCACCAACACTTAGTGCACACAAAGATCCGATGGATGGTGAGAGACAGATAATGTGTAAATAAAAAGGAAAAATAAAAAGGGGGATAAAGACATGACATTATTAAAGTGTTAGGAAAACAGTTGGATTTAAAGTCATATTTCACTGTGGTGTAAGACCGACAGCCTTGATCTGAGCTTCCCCATGTGTGTTCAAAAACAGACACTTTCAGTTACTGGCATATCAGAAAATCAAAATATAGCAGTAACTGAAATGGTTGATTATTGATCATGAGAGTCTAAAACAAAAGGAAACAGACATTATCTAGTAGCATTTGCTTAAAATTTAATGAATCAATGACAGGATGCTGTTGTGTTGAACCAAAGTGAAAAATCAGATAAGGGAAACTGCAAAATGCCGCAAGTGCACAGAAAAAGTGATGCAGGGGGATACAGAGTGCTCAATGACACCAAACAACCATTGAACAAATAAAATAATGACATACAAAAAATAAACTACTAAAAATACTTTACTATTTTTATTTAAAGCTGCAGTATATCATACAATTTCTTAATAGCATTGCCTTTAATGTTACTCAACATTATACAAATTGCTGCAACATGGTAATGCTACTGACACACCAATGCATCAGTAATAATAATCCAGATAAAAAATGAAAAAAATGAGAATATAAAAGCGGCCATTCTGATGAATAATCAGTACTTTTAGTCTTTCTGATAATACTGGCTACTCTAACTTCAATAAATCTAAGCAACGAAGATACAGTTAGCAAGAAAATAAGGAAATAGATAAGTGTTAATACAATATTGGTGTGTCAGTGTGGTGGTCTTACCTGCGGCAGTGGTTTCTGATAGACTTGCATGGCCAACATGACAGGAGCTGCTGTGTTCCAGTTGTAGTACCTGCACCAGACAACAGAGTGCGCTCTAAGCACTTCTTTACACCTCAGACTTTTATTTGCCATCACAAGCTTCATTTTCACTGTATAGCTGTGAATCATCTTATCTAAATTACACCAAGCAAATATCAGGAAAATGTCAAAAAAATCCCCAAAATGTTGAACTATTCCTCTGCTTGTAACTGCAACTTTGGTGACACTCCAAAAATAATGAAAGTAAAGTAAAGGGTATACAAAATTATTGTGAAAAATTAGGCTTTAATAACCTTTAACATAATAGTAACATAGTAACATAATAGTAGTTTCTGGCTCCGTCTACATGTGGTAACACATACATACGTATGTATCAAATCACAGTAGTGTAGTGATACATACTTGTTTCCTATCTTGACCACCAGGTTAGGATCATCGATTATAGAAGGGTTTTCAGAGAACTGCTGGTAGGAAATTGCTCTCTCCTGGAACTGCTCTGTGGCATGAAAAACACACAAAACACACACACACACACACACACACACACACACACACACACACACACACACACACACACACACACACACACACAGAGTTTAACAGAAATATAACCACATTTTTTGTTCCCCCTGTCACTGCCTCCCTGCACATTTCACATCCTACCTCTCGTGATCTCCCTATTGTCGGTGAGTCCTCCACACAAAGAAATGGCAACATGAGGCAGGTCTCCCATTTGATCGGACAAACTGTCCACGCCGCTGTCCATCCCACTGCTGCCCACTGACTGTGGGGACTGATTAGCGCTTCGCACTCCCATCATCATCTCTGAGTCTCCCCGCATGGAGCTACTGCCTCCGTCACTGAGGAGACAATGAAAATCATACAATTTCTAGGACATACATCTCTGAAAATTAATGTTATATTGATGTTTGGATATCAACATCGAGTAGATAACTTGCAAACGCAGCAAACAAAAAACTAGAGCCACTACAATTATTTAACTAGTGATGATTAGCTGAAACAACCAAAAAAAAGAAGAAGTCATAAAATAATTTATGAACTCTGGGACATCATAAAATGCAAAGGACCTCTATGTCGGCCACCAGAGGGCACATTATACCGCACGAAAGCCCTCTGTACAGCAAGTGTGTGTAAACTGAGGTGAGGCATGTATTTTACTCATATAAAGACATGTAAAAGCATGTTAAGTAGGTCTACATGTTCATTACTAAACCTTTTAGGAAAGTAGAGAGCAGCTACTTCAGGCTCCAGCTCTGTAATGTCATCCAGGTAAATGCCATCAGCACCCAGGTGTTGGCTTCTCTTTTCTAGGAAGAGATAACATAACATTTATCATCATTATGACACACATGAGAGATGACACTGAAACATGTACACAGATCACTGATACCTTTCTTTTTTGATGGTGAATCAGTTCTTTTGACGGGACTGCCTCTATTTTTGCCTTCATCAAGATGAACAGGGAGAATCCTGGTAGATGTTGAACATGCTGTTAAACCCTCCACCTCTGCACACGATGGACCAACACTTTCCACTTCTCTCCCTAAGAGAAAAAAAACATTAACTCCTAAGTTTTCAGGAAATACTGATGCATGACACTTTAGAATTTCCTTCTCGGTTTAGGCCTGATGATTTCCAGTTCATTTTAGAGTGAATCATTTACAAATCACTTTAACAAAACAAGAATTTACCAGAAAATACCAACAACGGTCAAGTGCTGCAAGTCTGACAGTGTTTACCACCTTAAAAGATTATTACATGTGGCTCAGAGGGTATTATCAGAATAATGACTCCAAATTCATTTTAATAAATTAGTTTAAAAAAGTTTTTTTTTATACAAATAACAGTAAACACTTGAGTCTGTTAACAAACAGTACTGCTTAATGGCTGATAATGTTCAAACTGTGATAAATGAGCAATAACACACTTGGTTCTTTTAGGTCATTTAGCATTCTAGACACTAGTAGAGAACACTTTAGTTTAATAATAACAATAATAATAATGTAATCTTTGTAACAACCTTGTTCCACAGTCTTTGTGGTTAAATCAACTCCATTTTTGCTCTCGATAGTGTCCTTGTCTCCACCATGAACAACAGTCTCCCCTGGCTGGGGAGCATAGTTATAATGGGAGGGGGGCTCAGTGGCACTGATAGCTCTGAAATGAGTGCTGGTAGACACTGGGATGGACACGGCTGTGGCAGGCTCCTGTGTCTGGTGGGTGGTCAGGAAGGACAGCTGTGAGAGAGAGAGAGAGACAGAGATCAAAACCCGGTGCACGAAATCCTAACCATAAAAATAATAATCTTCCATTTTATAATTGGTTCTGTGCTAAAGTTTTTCCCATAGGCCTAATTTTCCCGAACTTAAGGTGGCTTGCAGGTCACTGCTAATTACATCAATGATGACAAACAAAAAGCTTTAGGAGTGTTAGACAGAGGCTTTGGAAGGATTCAGGCCAACTAGTTCAAGTGTCATCTTGGTGGTGAAATAGTGACAGTAAAAAGCTTGTGTTGTGTGTGTGTGCGTGTGAGTGTGTGTGTGTGTGTTTGGTGTGTGTAAATACCTGGGCAGCCTGTGGCAGCTCCCCCCAGGTCCACAGCATCTCAGGGTTGTCTTTGTTCTGACTGGTTAGCTCTGAGTCGCTCTTTGGTGT
>JAQNCA010000001.1:6897008-6908346 GCA_029783725.1 Acanthurus tractus
AATCAATGTATTTATAGAGTGTGATCTTGACATGCTCTATATGCAAAGTGTCTTGAGACAACCTTGTTGTGAATTGATGCTATATAAATAAAATTGAATTGAATTGAAAAGAATTGAATATATCATAAACAAAGGTATGCACAATGCCAAGTGACCTATGTAATATTACACAACTACTTTTGTTTCCATTTCAGGCCAAAGGAAAACTCAATTTTTTTTGTTCCAGCAAGGAGCCAACTTTTGGGGTTTTGAATAAATTTATATTTGATTAAAAAAAAAAAAGAACAGTTATTTAGACAACAATTATTTAAAAACAAATCCAAGTTTGGTAGAAAAGGCCTTGCAGTGGATTTAAAACTATTATGTTAGTAACTACTGCCTTTTGGAAGCAGCTCATGTTTTTTAAAGAAATCAAATAAGCTAAATTATCCGGCACATAGCTCAGTGCTGCAGTGGTTTGCACAGCCTCACAGCAAGAAGGTTTTGGGTCAAACCTGGCCTTACTGTTTGCATGTTCTCCCTGTGTCTGTGTTGGTTCCCTCTGGTTGCTCATGCTTTCTCCCATGGTCCAAAGACATGCAGGCTAGGATTAGTGGTAAAGTAAAGTTTTTGCCCTGCGATAAATCTATCCAGTTTGTACCCCTCCCTCGCTCATCAAATGTCAACGAGTATCGACATAATCCCTCTATGTCCCTGCAAAGGACAAACTGACAGATAATGGATGGAAAGTTATCTTCTCTAATTCTGTTTATTGCTGTCCCCAACCTCCCTCAACAGCACAGACAGACGAGTCGTTGCTGTCTTCAGATCTATCAATAGAGCTGAGCCACCCTGAGGAGCAGCTGCCATCTTTGTCGTTCCAGGAAGATGAGAGTGATGATGAGGAGGAAGAGCTACCAAGTTTCTTGATGCAGGTGGACAAAAGTAAGAGATTTAAGTAACTGAATGAAAAAAAATCTAAAAGGACTAGGTATGGACTTGGGTGGACTTGTGTGCACACACTATTGAAGTGAATTGTTTTTTTCTCTTTTCAGAGCCCCCTTTCATTACAGAAGGAGTTTTTGTTTGGCACAGATTTAGACATTATCCATTTTGGCCTGCATTGGTAAGTTAAAATACCACTGTAATTCTGATTCCTCGTTTGCATATGTTTTTTTTAGAAGTTACTAATACACAATTTAATCCGACAAGTTTTGCTTAGATTCAGAAAAGTGGCAATGCCTTACATTTGAAAAGCTTTAACTTGTGAAATATTTGTTCAATCAGTGACAGGAACACTCAGTCATTATCCAAATTGTCATAATATTTTTAACCTGCAACTTAAATTGAGTAGTTTGACATTCTAAAGGGACATTTAAATGAAAGATTACAATGGACCCTAAATATTGGTTAATCAGAATAAGGTCTGTGATCAAGACTTTGCAATAAAGAAAACCCTGAAAGCTTTTGTTGTATGTAATCATTAAAATCTGTATCATTTTACTCTGCAGGTAAAAAGTGTGAACCGTAAGCAGAAGAAAGCCAGCGTTATCTTTATTGAGGACCTAATGATTCACAAAAAGAAAGGGTAGGAAATAAATGTATTTTTGCTCACCGATTTGTTAGTGAATGTCTCTGAACTTTTAAAATGTGTGATGCTGTGCCACAGAGTTTTAGATTTTTCATTTTGTAGACAACCCCTGGCTATTCGAGATGCCAGCAGTTAGGCTTCACAATGAGTTAAAATAAATTAAGCACTGCAGACATCCTGTAAATTCAATGTGGTAGGAAAAGCCCTGTGTACTGTGATGCATGAATGGCTGGCACATTCTAGTTTTTGTTCCTAAAGGTTTACTGTGGCTCTAAAAACCCTCAAGCCTTTTGACTGTGAAGAATTTAATGAGCTGGTGGTAAGAATTGTTCATGAATTATATACTCATTTTTAAAAAAAACATATATTTTCCAAACATAGTGGAACTCAATGCATGTTTCTCATATTTGTCATTAGTGTAAGGCCAAAGAAAATTATGATGCTGCCATTAAGTGGTCTTTGGACCTTATAACAGACTACAGAATACGGATTGGTAAGTACTGTCCATTTAACACTCTTGCCGACAGTAACGGATAAAGAACAATGATATCTACGTACGTTGAAGTATTGTTCTGATATCACAGAATTATCTAGCAGTAATCACGTTTTGTCTTCGCAGCATGCGGATCGTTTTCTGGCACTTTTATTGAGTACTTTGCTCATGACATGAGTAAGTTTTGTTGTATTACATTCATCAACATGGCACCACAGAATATTAGGCTCCTGAAGAATAAAAACAAAAATAAACCTGCAGCCATACTTCCTAAAAATACTCTTTACTGTCTGTCTTGGATTAATCCAGGCTATCCAGTGAGGAGGACGTACCCACAGGCAGCCTCAGACAGAATAAGCATTGCTAGTGATTCGATGGTGGAGGTGCTGTCGGATGATCAGAAGGAGGAAAGCTTTAGCAAACAGAAGGAAGAAGGCAGCAGGATTGTGAAGAGGCTGTTGCCAGATCGGAGTCATGCTGCCCACAACCGTGCTAATGAGAAGCTTGTACATTTCATCGTAAAGCAGCGTATGGTGGAAGAACACCTTCTGGTATGATTGAGCCTATTGTACCGATGTATTATCTATAGTTCTTGCATTGGCAAAGACTTGCATTATACCAGTGGATGTCTTACATGGAAGTGTTTTAGAAGTCAGACAGAAGTAAATGTGTTGGTGTCATAATGACAGTAAAAGACCATTTTACCTGTTGGACTCTCATTTATGAGTGGCACAACATGTAAAAGTGTCAGCATATAATTTTCATTGTCTATTTTTGCTGGGAGCTGTGTGCATCAGATGGAAATAATAATAATTGTAATAGTAATGAGATACCTAATTTCTAGATGAGGCTCTGCTTTTAGCTGCTCAGGTGGGCCATGTTGCTGGTCTATTCTGTTAACATGGGTATTGAAATGAAAAGCAAGAGGTTCCACGATACACATGTACTGCCAGTGTGCCCTAGGCACTTTACTTTACTAGTTAAGAACTTGTATATAAGTAAATAATTACAGCAAGTTTGATAACACATGTTGTCACTACTAATTACATTACATGGACAACTGCTTCTGAATGGCCAGGTCTATTGTTGTGGTTTAGCCAAAGGCTATAAAACTTTTGATCCTTTAAATATGCATTGTTTGCTGTGCTAAAAAAAGCATCCCAGATGAATGCCCGTCCCCGTGCGAATAAGACAACTCTTACTGGTATTACTCTCCTTGCAGGCTGTTATCCGTGGGCAGCAGCAGTCCAGATGGCTTCGCTCCTTTTTAAGTGCCAACAGGAGACGGGTGGTGAACATATACCTGGAAGATGACCAGCAGTTGGACCAGGTTTATTGTTACCTCAGTGAGCTCTATACAGCAGCCAGGGCCACCGCCCAGTGCCTGACTGAGGTGAAATTCATGGAGAGTGTCCCTTTTGTCCTGGATGTGCTTCTTCCTGAGGTGAGCTAAGGCCATTATCAGCACTGCTTTACTATTACAGAATATGGTGCGTTTTCTGATCTGCAGCTCTTGGTTGATATGGTAGAGGTATTGTTAGATGTTTGTCCTTTTTCACAGGCCATCATCTATGCCATAGCAGGAGTGGACAATGTCTCAGTGAAAAAGGCAGAAGAAAAGTACCTGAAAGGAAGATGTATCAGTAACCGGTAAAAGAGTCTGTTAATTTTAAACACTGAATGAGCAATGACAGTAAATGCTGAATATAATCAGTTACTGTATTTTTTCCTCTCCTTTTTTCTTTTCAGAGAAAGACAAGAGTTTGACTTGATGATTGAGCGGCAGATGAGGAAAAAAACACAGCCTTAGAACACTGAATTTTTATTAAATCTGATCCAAAGACAACATTTTGAAAATAAACTATTTTTTCAGTTTTTTTATGTTCATGTACTACAGTCTATTGTTTATTCCAGATTTTGTGGCAAAATACTCTTGTATTTGATTGCATATGACATCACTCTCAAGATGTGCTGTGAGTACTTGAGAGATACCTTATTGTACAGAAAAGCAGAAGGACGCTATCAGACTATGGGAACTATTAAAAGAAAATACGTTGTAATTATCATGTCTGAATAAAAGGCCAATAACCTGTCTTACTTCAGAGCTAGCTTTACATAAATTTGCATTTGTAGTGACCACACCTGTACAGTAGCCAATGGTGCATCTAATCCCACTAACCAGAATGACATTTGGTTGTAAACAGACTTTTTAACTGAGGTCTTTCCATAATATTTTTTCTTCCTAGCTTTAACTAGATCTTAAGTACAGTGTCGTCGTATAAAACATATTTTGGTACAATGTGCACATCGAAGAAACAATCCATACAAATCTCACGAGAGTTCGGCAAATTTCTTTTAGCACTACGAAACAACGTGTCGAAACTACGGCCAAACGGGAGGGGGCAGTACAGCCCTGTCGCCTGTACTCAGAACCAACGCCAGTGAAGAAGATGCGCATGGAGGACTTCCCCACCGTGGAAATGGCGCTCTGAGATATACTAGCCTGAAGCCAGTAGGAGTGTGTCGCCTTTCCAAGCCAGTCGAGGCGCGCAGAGGGCTCTACACATGATTCGTACTTTGAGAAGGAGCGTATTATGACACAGGAGAAAAGTAATCGGGGAAACGTCAAGGAAATCAAGACATTCGTGGCTCCGGTAAAGCCGTCAGTTTCAGACAGGTAGTTAGACGTTAACGTTGATAGCAGCTAGCGGCACATTGCATCACACTTTCCAGCATAGTTAGGAGACAGCTAACTGGGCCAGTTGACTAAACTCAAATGGGCTGAATAAACACCCAAAAAGAATTATATTAAGAACATGACTTGTCAATGAAGACCGATCCTACTGTGTTTGCGCCCGTAGCTGCACGCTAGTTTTGTATTGCCAGACCACTACAGTTTGCTTGACTGCACTGTACCAGTGAGAGCTGAAGGAAGATTTAGTAAAATTCACAGATTCAAGTAAGGAAAATAGTTATTGCCTCCCGAAAGGAATTTATAGTACAATGTTTACTCTGTGAATGTTAGTAAAATGAATAAAAAGAGTACTAAATATGCTACATGAATAAAATAAGTTGTCAGCCCTAACGTTCGTACTGGTTTGCAACGACAGCGTTCGTAACAACGTTAGCTTAAACTAGCTAGAGAAACATGACTAGCTAGCTACCCCGACTTCGTTGTAACTAAATTTAACCCGAATGATGAAACTTAAGGGATCAGTATCAATAAGCGTTAATTAAGTTGTTTGATGTACCATAGATCCAGTAACTGGATAGCATACATCGCAAAATTACTGTTGTCATCCCAAATGCTCATGAAGTCATGCAGTGTTAGCCGGGTTAGCTAGCTTGAACGGTGAACTCAGATAAACTGTAATCCTGCATGACCTTGCAAGCTAACTGAATAGCCTGCTAATACACTGATGAAAATATGTAAGACAGCTATTAGTCACTTTCTACTTTAAAAAACATTACCACAACTTCAATATGCGTTACAGAGGCCCGTATTTAACGGTACCTTGTATTACATTGTTCAGATTAAGCGATCGCCTGTTTGTTTACATTATGTCAAGCTAGCCAAATGCAAACAACTGCACCCAAAGAAGCTAATCTATGTTCTACAGATGCTAAAGAGCTTGCTCGAATAAGCCTGTTAACTAACTTTTAAACAACTGTAACTCCTACATCTTGTCTCATACGTTTGAATATTGTATTTGGGGGCTCTTTTGAGTTTTAGCAATTTGTAAGTTTTTATATATATGTATATATATTTCAAAGAGCGATTGCACAAACCTTTGCTAATATTATCACATGTGAGCACGAGACGTTGTACATGGCAAAGCTATTTTTTCATTTCAGTAAACTACTTTGAAATACTGGACTGTGTGACTAGGCCAAAATAATACGACAACGCTTTTAGGGCATAAACTAGACTTGCTTAGTGCTATTGTTACAATCCTTAATGTTCAGTTTCACGTCATGGCATGTGGCTGCGTAGTGACAGGCTTGTTGCGCGGGAGTTAACTTGAATTTTCTGTGTTATTCAGTGCGGTCAGAGGGGGCAGTATTGTGTCAATTTTTTCTCAACGTGAAACTTCCCTACATATTTACAATAAGGTTGAGTTGGCTTTGAGAGGACCGTACTGCTGGAAATAATATTTTTATGTATCGCTAGTGCAATGAATGGTTGAGATAGAGCACTGACATCGCCAGACTTGGTTCAATAATGATAACAACATGAGTAAATAAAAATCAACACAGAGTAAAACATGGTTCTGCAAATACCAGATTCTCGGACATCACATGTAAACAACTTTTATTTAAAACACGTTTTAATTTGTTTTTAAAAGATACTGATTTGTAAGCCTAAGCTAAACAGGCATGTTTTTTTAAAATATTGATGCCAGTATTAAATAATTTGAGTAAATGTCAACATGTAATCCTGGATTTGTTGATCTCTGACTAAATTAATATGGAAACCAAAGTATTATCCTTTACTATGCTACTTTGTCAAAACTCATGTCAACAAACAGATGTGCAGCAGAATGTCAAGTGTTGCTGTAGATCAGAACGTGAATCCAGTTGCAGCCCCACTTGTCAGCAAGTTTGCTGACAGCACGTTTCCTGACAACTGGGGTGCAACTGTGTGTTGAAAGAAAGACCTCTTTTGTATTGCAAAGCCTGACTGAGCAGACAAAGCCTGAAGTAGATTTATGGAGAAGGAGTGGTTTACAGAGAGTTTTCACAAGTTTCTGTTTACCTTTCAATTGTTAATGTTTACATAGTGGGAAAAATATCGAGGGTATTGTGATATTTATTGAATAAAATTAGATTTTCAGCACCTAACTTTGGGAATAACTTTTTTGCATTATTTTTAGGGAACCATTGTTAAAAGAGTAAATCAATTATCCGCTATTTGTAATGGACTGTATATCCTGTGTTGCTGTTTATACAGTGAACAATGCATGACCTGACTGCCCAAGTCACCAGCAGCCTGCTGCCTTTCCCTGGAGTTACTATAGATGCCCTGGGGGAGGATGAGATTACCTTAGACTCTGTGCTTCATGGGAAGTTCACTGTTGGTAAGCCTATTTTGAGTAATCAAGGATCACTCCACTATTAGTTACCCAAAAGGTTAAGTTGCAGGCCACTGGATTTCTTTTTTCCATCATTAATTCTAATTATAAATTGACATGCTGTCACTAAGACACTGTCACTACACCCTCAACACGCAAAACAAATACTTGAAGTATTTTCAATACACAAGTGGGGAACCTTATTGATTTTGTATCTATTAGTTTGCTTTAAAGCAGTAAAAATAGTTGTAAGATCTAAGTTGTTAAAGAATGATAATAAAAAAACACATTCTAAAAAAATGTATCTATTGCCAAAACGTGAAGTATTTACTGCACAAGTGAAAGACCGTAGTTGTCATTTATTAAAATAGGCTGCTTCATTAAAACGTGGCGAGTAAAATCCTTAGTTAATACTCACTGGAACAGCACAAGCTGATCAATGTAAGCCTGGAAGTCACTGGAGAGTCTCAAGAAGTAATAAAAAAACGTTTACAAATGTCAGCATTTCCAGGTTTTTACCCTCTAACCTTTCTGTTCCATGTCTCTACGTGTTAAGGCCGCAGCGGGCTGGCCTGGCTGGCCTGTGGCCCCCACCTGGAGGTTGTCCATGCACTGACAGGAGAACGGCTGTCTGCATATTGCTTCAGTGGCGGAGGCGAGCACCCACCCAGTGTCCTTGCTGCCAGGGACTTCAGCTGGCTCAAACGGTCAGAGCCCTGTTTTACTATGTCTGTCTCTTAATCACTTTTTGATGTGGTTTGGGATCATGGAAATGATCATAGAAATAGTAGTGCACAAAGTTGACAACTGTCAGAATCACATGCTTCTACTTTTTGCAACTAAGAAAGATTTTTCAATGTAAGTTAAAAGAGGTGTAAATGAAATATTAACTACTTAGCTGTTTTATTGTTCTAGGTCTGGATTGCTGGTTGGCTTGGAGGAGGCAGAGGGCAGCGTTTTGTGTCTGTATGACTTAGGGCTGTCAAGGGTGGTCAAAGCTGTGGTCATACCAGGCAGGGTGAGTTCACAATTAATAGTTGCATTTAATTTTCTAAAATACAATCTCATTGAGCAACTAAGTGTATGAAACTGAAAGCCTGTTCTGTCCTTCAAAACCAAACCATTGTCTGTCTTTCTTTTCTGCCAATTGTATCTATTTTCTAGATTACAGCTATTGAGCCATTAGTAAGTTATGGTGGAGCAAGCACCTTGACTCAGCATCTTCATCAGAGTTTGCGCTGGTTCTTTGGCATTGCTGCAGTGGTAACCGACCTTGGTCATGTTCTTCTTGTGGACCTCTGTCTTGATGACCTGTCCTGTAGTCAAAGTGAACTGGAGGCATCAGGTGAGGAACTTGCATGAAGAAGCAAATGTTTTTCATGTGTTTTGCATGCAAATGTGCACTGTTTGTACCACAGAGTGACAAATGTCATTCATACACACTCCAGCTTGCCTCACTGTACCCTTTATGCTTCCTTTCCCTCTCTGACCTTTTGACTTTGTTTCATAAAGTCGCTTAAAATATACAATAGGATTTTTAAATTCTTTTGCTCCTGATTCCAATTATGTTTATTCTGATCCTGACATGTTCAGTACAGGTATTCTTTTGGGTAAATTAGTAAAGATGTATTTATCTTGGTATCTGGTTTCCCTGCTCCTAAGCTTTTACTCCTTTGAGTAAAAAATGAAAGATGAAAAAAAACATCTTTCATTTTGTTTTTCTTGGTTGTTCCCAGACCTGCAGGTAGTCACCAAATCTCCTGCAGATATCCCCAGACTGAGAGAAGTCAGCACCAGACAGGGCAGACATCTCTGTCTCCAGCTTAATGCGCCCAGTGGAGTTGGAGTCACAGCTCTTCAGTACATCTCCAGGACCAACCAGCTGGCAGTAGGATTTTCTGATGGGTACTTACAACTGTGGAACATGAAGGCACTAAAGATGGAGTGAGTCCATGAATCTTTTCTAACTTCCAAATTAAAGGAAAAACAGTACGTCCCAATCTTGATCTTGAGCAGAATTTCCTTAAAAAGGGCCACATTGCATTTTTTCTGCATGTCATGTAGTGTAAATTTAGACTCCATGTAACTTTTTTCTCTTAAATTATCAACAATAGTTAGATATATATAGTGAGAAGGGAGAAAAAGTAATTTCAAGAATCTGTGTTTGTTTTAAATACATTGGTAGATATAATTAAATGTCATCTTTACCCACTCACTTGTTTAACTCTTAGTTTTTTACTAAATCAGTGTTTGTGTATGAATGTGTTTTTTTTTCCTTTCATACCCAGATACCACTCCCAGCTAGAAGGTGGCAGGGTACCTGTGCATGCATTCACTTTCCAGGAGCCAGAAAATGACCCCAGGAACTGCTGCTACCTCTGGGCTGTCCAGTCTTCTCAGGACCTGTAAGACCTAGAACATACACATAGTAACACACTTCAGTATTTATCCATCTCCTTACTTTCCTGTTTCTTATTTTCCTCTTCCTCCTCTCACTCCCACACAGCGAGGGGGATTTGGTTAGCCTCCACCTGCTTCAGCTGGCTTTCAGTGAGAGGAACTGTTTAGCTTCTGGGAAGATTCTCTATGAGGTCTGTAGTGCAAACAAAATTATAGTAATATTTACTCTCTGTTCACTTTCATTATTTGCAATGTGTGTAAGGGTCCTAGCAATTCTTCTGTAGATTTTCTTCCTTTGTTTAATTTCTTCTCTCTTTTTCTTCATGTCACACAGGGTCTGGAGTACTGTGAAGAGCGTTACAGTCAGGAGCTAAGTGGCACAGCTTTTCCACTCAGGGCCCAGGCTACCAACACCCGCCTGCTGAGTTGCCAGACCATAGAGAAGTTCAGACCTCATCCTGACAGGGATGACAGTGTGAATGAAGGTGAGAATTCTTCCTCTCTGAGACTACCTCGGGAAGATGGGAATATGTGGGGAATTGGTCTTAGCAATTTTTCTTTAGAATTTTCAGCTATGATGCATCTTTTCTTTACCAGATTAATTGAAAATGCTAAGGGGAATGATTCTAATACTTTTAAAACAATGTCTAGTTCATACAGAAAAGTTTGTAGCTCATCAGTTAACAACACAGCTGTTGCTGATTTTTTTACTTGCCTTTATTTTCTTAATCACTTCATCTTTACTGTCATTTTTTGTCGCTTCAGCTGCATCTCCAGACACCAGTGTATCTATCTTCAGCTGGCAAGTGAAGGCTTATGGTCAGGGAACTCCATCTACCTACATCGGGGTTTTCGACATCAACCGTTGGTACCACGCTCAAATGCCAGACTCTTTAAGGTACAGAAGAGACTAGTTGTCTAGTCTAGTTGTTTAAGAGAATTCTTAGTTTCTTTATTAGAAAAGAAATGTAAAAAAACTCCAATCATTTAATTCTCATCATTATATAGTATATTTTACTTATTGTTTGGATTAAAGGTGATGCAGATGGCTGGTTACTCTGGGAATACATCAGGCATAAGACAGCAATTTGAACAGCTATACATGTAAAAAATGTGTTAAATTGTAAATATTCAATTTATGACAAGGACACAGTACAGAAATCCTAGATATTAACAATGTAAAATCTCATGATATCCAGCAAAAAGCAAAATGATGATGGTAGATGGTGCAGAAAATAAAACATTTATTGTGATCTCTTTTTCGTAGGGTGAAAAATAAAGTTTTCTTTATTTATTGTGACACTGTGTTTCACTTGCACTTATGTGTTTTTTTGTTGTTGTCAGAGCTGGAGAGTCTCTGCAAAATTGTCCCTACCTGGCAGTTTGGTCTTTGGACCCGGTGGTGCAGATGGTGTCTTCACACACTCTCCTGGATACAGTGGTGCATGACCGCAGCCTGAGCAGGGGCCTGCCCTTCACCTGCCCCCCACCAGAACAGTATTTCAACCCCACAACATATAACTTTGGTAGGTGTAGACACTACCTGCCAAAATATAGTATGAGATTAAATAGGAAGGAAAACAGGTTGTTGTATTTGTTGTATTTTTTACCAGGTTTTCTCCCTGTATTTTGTTGTTGCTTTCTAGTATTTGCTTGGGGATCTGCTCAGTCATACCCAGGCTTGTGATGGTGATGACTTTACAAAAAAGGTTGATTGTTGACTTTTTTGTTCCCTTTCATGTGACAGATGCCACCTGCTTGCTAAACTCTGGAATTGTGCACTTAACCTGCTCTGGTTATCAG
>JAQNCA010000001.1:6917031-6927513 GCA_029783725.1 Acanthurus tractus
CCTGTTTCCAGAGAGAACAAAGACTTTTCTTTATGATAGCATCAGATTTTGTTTAGGTTCCTGAACTATAGCAGCAGAGATTTTTCAAAGAAATCAAATAATGAATGTGATCTTAAATAAACTGAACTATTTTAAGGGTTCACTTACATGAAAATATTTAGATCATAGTCTGTATTGAAACAAATATTTTGGGACAGACTCTCAATAAATAGATCACACAATGTCACTGAAATTTGTTGTTATCGAGTAACCCTGTGTTTCCTTTCAGTTGTGCATATGTATATTTTTTTTGTTCTTCACATGTTGAAATATCTTTCCTCTTTTCCCAGTGAGTCACCTGGTGAAGTTGAAGAGGAGCAGGCAGCTGCTGAAGCTCCTCCAGAGTTCACCAGCCAGAAAGCTGCTGCCTCTGTCACATCCTCTGAGCCAACTGGCACTGACTCCCACTGTGAGGATCACTGTACCAGCATGTACGATGACACTTTTATGGTGTTTTATGACTCATTTACTCACACACCTGCACTTTTCTGCTTGTTCTGTTTCTTTCTCTCCCAGCTGTTGTGAGTTTAAATGACAGTGAAGAGCTTTCGAGCCCTGTGTCTGAAGTCGATGATGACGAAGACGAGGAGGAGCAGTCTGATCAAGCTGAAGATGAAGAGGAGGACGATGACGATGAAGAGGAGGAGGAGGAGGAGGAGGAGGAAAAGGAGGAGGAAGAAGAAGACTCTGGCAGTGAAGTGGAGATTATTGAGGAGGTCCAGGGTAATGGGAGGCTGCCACCCCTCCAACCCAGTTCAGTCTTTGTGCCACAGGGACACACACACTTCCTGCCAAGTCTTTTAGAGCAGGAGGCTGCAGAGTTCTCTCTGATCCCACCAGGAGCAGAGATGAAGGTAACAAATGGAGAACTAAAGCGACTGGTTGGTCAGTTTATGGTTATTTCATTGATTGAGTCATTTGTCAGGGGAAAATTTTAAACATCTTCTGATTTTAGCTCTTTCAGTGTCAGACTCTGCTACTTTTGTTGCTTTGTATTGTGCTGACTAAGGAAAAATTTTGAGGATGTCCTTTGGGTTCTGTAAAGATATTTTCATCACTTTTTGACATTTTATAAATTAAATGATAAATCAATTCTCCCACCCTTAATATAATATAAATAAAAAATCAAGAAGTAACCACCTCTGTGTGTTTGCTCCATAATAGATGGTGGAGGAGGATATGGAGGGTGAGGTGGTGATGGTGAGACTTGGGCCAAATGAAGAAGGAATGGAGACAGATGAAGTTGAGGGGCAAGGAGCATCATACATGGAGCTCAAGCCCTCCACCACTCTCCTGGTACCCCTGGAGCTCATGGAGGGGCAGGGCAGCCTGGTGGACAGTTCTCAGCTGGATCTTCCTGAGCATCCGCAAACCGTTGGGCCAGATGAACCCAGGTCTGAATCTCACAGCGGCTTCTCTCTGATACTGGATGAGGACGGCGACAAAGATGCAGATGCAGATGCAGATCTGATGGAGAATGATGTGCAGTTTTCAGAGCCTTCTTCCCTGTCTCCAGCAGTAGAGGCTAGTGATGAGCTTATGGTCAAACCTGAGGTTATTCTTTTAGGCACAGATGATCAAGATCCTCTCCTGTCTGGAGAAAACCTCGAAGAGGAACAGAGGAAAGAGACGGACATCTTGGATGGAGTAGAGGACGAAAAGATGGAGTCAGAACATATAGAACTCGCTGACCAAGCTGACTTAGACACTGAAAACACTGAGGCGAACCATGAGTTAGAGGACGCTCAAGAAATGATGGGTGCAGAATTGGTAACACTGACTGGAGATCAGGAACTTGTAGATCTTCTGGTCTCTGGGCCGACTTCAGAGGGAGAACTCCCAGCAGTTGAGAATGACAAAGACTCTTTGGCAGAACATGATGCTGAGGAGGAGATAAAAGAGGAGGAGAAACCAGCACCTGCTGAGGACCAGGGAGACTCGCCTGAGGAGAATGGGCCTGTTAGTATTGAAACAGAGATTCAACCCAGCACAGACACGGCAACCACTGTAGAGGAGATGCAGCAAGACCCCAAAGCTTCAACAGACACAGAAGAAGAAAACAGAGAAGAAGAGCAGAAAATGGAAGAAGTTCAGGCAGAGAAAGAAACAAAGAGAACAAGGGGAAGGCAGAGAAAACAAAAAGATGCTGAAGAGGGTAAAACTGTGTCAAATAGCGAGCCAGAGGAAGAGCCTGTGCCCCCCACCTCTCAAAGGAAAAAGAAAACTCCTTACACCCCGACACGGAGAACCACAAGAGGAAGGACTGTCAGCTTTATCTCTCCCCTCTTGGAGGAAGCAGAGACACCACAGGAGGATGGAATAGAAGAGACAGAAACAAGGACTCTGGTCCCTGCTTCACCTAGACGTACGCCTAGAAAAACCAGACAAAACAAAGATATCGAAGCTAGGCCCAGCACACCTCGGAGAAGTGCCCGCAAAGCTCAGATGGAGCCTCCTAAAGACGAGACTCAGCAGGAGAGGGCCCAAGAGAATGACACCACAGCTGCATCAACATCCAAGGCCTCTTCTCCAGCCAGACGTCGAGTTTCCCAGAGGGCCACTTCAACACGGACCAGCCACAGTGGTAGTGAGGAGGAGTCTGCAGCCGCAGAGGTTGGAATCAAAGAGGAGCAAGAGGATGGAGGAGAGGAAGAGATTGTAGATACAAAGACTTCTCGGCGAGCAAGATCAAGAACTCCCACACAGGCCAAACGCAGGACCACTCAGGGAAACACTCCAAGGAGGTCCAGCCGGAAGATACTGAGTAGCATTGAGGTGGAGCCGGCACTGTTGGACATCCCAAAAGAGGAGGAGGAGCAGGAGGAGGTCACTGCATCTCCTGTCAAACGCACCTCTAGGAAAGCTAAGACTGAGCAGCCAGAGATGCAGCCGGCCCTGCTGGAGGTGGTGGAGGAGGAGGAGGAAGAGGAAGAAATCAAAACACAGCAGGTTTCCAGATCCAGCAGGAGAACTCGACAGTCCAACCGGAATTCCTTAAATGTTTATCCACAAGTAAGGATTAAAAAACAAACAAACAAAGAAAAACTTTTTAGGAAGTTGTTCATGTAAAACAAGCTAACAGCTGTGACAGATAACAGAAGCTTCATACATCATCTTGTTCACCATCATCTCATGTTGACCTTAATTCTAAAAAAAAGGTTGGGAAGCTGATAACCTGAATATAAACAGAATATTTTATGTAAACAAATTGTTTACCAACAACTATTTTACTAAGTGCTCCAGAGCACATGTAGTAATTTCCTTGATGTAATGATAATAGTGATAATGTGATCTCATCCTTGCTAATGAGCAGCTGAGCCTTTTGAAGATGCTATTTTCATACCGGGTCATAAAATTATCACCTGTTAGAAATGAACCTGCTTACCTGTGAAATGTTTCAAGTGGGTGTTTTTAAACATTCAGCAACGTTCCCAGTCTTGTTTCTCCTGTCCTAACTTGTTTGAAACAGGCTGCTGGCGTAAGATTCAAAATAGGAATATATTCTTAAAAATTGATGAGATTAAACTTTAAATGTGTCCTCTGTAATGCTTTTAACTCAGAATACGAAATATTAAGGATATTAATTAAGTCATGTTTATATTAAACAGAGCATCCCAACTTCCATGGCTTTTCTCAAATATATTTGAGAAACAACTTTTCAAAAAATAATTTTACTTCATATCATTTTCATTTTCACCCATCCATCTACTGTTGATCATTGATGCCATTTGACACTCACAGGTGAAACTGGTTCCCATATCACTTCCTCAGAGTGCAAGGAAGACAAGAGGAGAGACGGTCACTAAGCATACAAAGGACAGCGAAGCTTTGCTGGAGACTGGGCTTAAGAGCAACGCCAGTCGCACCAGCCCCCATCGACCAACCAGAGCCAAACTGTGGGATCACCCTGAGGAAGACCTTCCCTTGCTCGACTCACCATTGGAGGTCAACTCTGAAACCCCTGTCGCCGACGCCCTCATCAAGAGACTTCAGGATGAAGAGGAGAAGCAGGAAGGTGCGTATGCAGTTTCAGTTTGATGTTTGCTGTAAAGTACCAAAATTTTTGTGACATAACCAAATTTAACTCTGTTATACAGGTGGATCAGTTGTCACAAAGATGGTAAGAACAAGCAAGAGGAGTACAAAGCCGACAGTGGAGCAGGTTGACTTGCTACTTCCTGTGAAAGATGAGCCGGTTAGTGAACTTGTTGAGGACGAATCTCAACCAGACGAAAATTCGTTCATCTACTCCCCCTCACGAAGAAGAACAAGAGGTATGTGGTGTGATCATTTACCTGCGTGTGTCCATCAATTAATCCCAGATGGGATTTTAACCCTGCGATGTGTCTGTGTGTCAGCTAAGCGAGGAGAGTCTCCTGGGCCGAGTGAAGAGTCTGTTGCTCCTGTGACTCGCAGCAGCAGAAAAGCCATCAAAGATGCCTCTGTTGCTCCTCATGTAAGTTGCTCCTGCTTACAAGCTTCATGCTTTTAGTGTGAAGAAGGCTTTGGGTCAGTTCGTCAGACGTGTCACCAGAAAGCTGGTTTTCATTCTTCCTGAAAAGTTAAATGATTTAAATTAAGACTACTTTTAGCTAAAACTTTTCTAGTGTGATAACAACTGATTACATGCACATTAGTTGCACTGTAGCAAATCAGTATCAGCTTTAAATTGACTGTTGTCCTTAAGTTCTTTACTTCTGGTACTTCTTTAAAAATAATTTTCATTGTTTACAATTGCCTTTCTCCTCCTTTTTCTTTATTTTGCAGGATAAAATTGCTTCAGAAGATGATGAGAAAGTGGAGAAAGCAGCAGGTGTTTCAAAAACCAGAAAAACAGGCAAACGAACAGCCAAGTAAGCTCATTTGGTCATGCAGAAGAAAACTTTATTAACCTTTATAGCTACAAATGACCAAGTTTTGCTTAGTCTTAAAAAATTATAGTCTAATATATGAACCAGACTATATAACATTTTATGTGACTACTCTTCGTCTTGATTACAATATATACTGCTCTGGGTTTGTTAAAGCTTAAGAAACTCCCTCCCTGCTCAGGTTTTAGTTTTTTTCTCTCTCCTACTTCAGATCCAGAACGGTTTCGGAGCCGCCTCCTGTTGCAGAGGTAGACCTGATCTCGCCTCTGTCAAGCCCAGCTGATCCGCTCCCCCGAACACTGAAGAGGATCAAGGAGGGAGAGGCACCGACCTTAAGAATGAACCTGCGACGCAAGCGCATAATGGACACTGTTTTAGCAAAACCTGTCACGAGGAGGAAGAAACTCTGAGGAAGGTTGGTGGTGATGGAGGTTTAAAAATCGTGAACCTCAGACGGCCATAAGAAGACTCAAACCAACTCAGTCAAGAGCTGTCAAATTAAAGTTTATGCCCAAAACTCACAATGGTTCTGTTTCCTCAGACGCCTCACAGTGCTGCGGTTTCTATGATGATTTCTCTTTAGGACAAATAAATAAATAAATAAAAGAAATGTAGGCATAAAAATATATTTTTAGGAGCAAAACACACTGGTGGATAACAGTGTGACAGAGGACTATATTTTTAGAGTTTGTCCCGCTTGTATTAACTTGACTTCACTTGATATTGTATCTGTGGCCATTTTGTGTTGGACATTTGCTCCTCGTAATCAGCTTAATTCTCTGGGCACAAAATGGCACAAGGGAATGCAATCATTGGTTTTTTTTTAGAGGCTCCCATGAGTGAAACCAGAGAGACTGGACTTGAACCTGCCTCTGATGAAGAGGTTTTATTTACATTCTCTTTTAAGTTGTTTTTTTTGTTTACTTTTAAGATTGAGGCCTGCTGTTTTTTCTATTTAAGAAGAAAAGCAACCAACCCAGTGGAGATATTTCTACTGATAAATTTGTATATAGTCTTTTGCTATGTTCCAAATAAAGTTAATAAATAAATCCTAAAGAATTATGTTCATTTTCAAGTTTTAAGTGTGTGTGGAATGCTTTTGATCATTCTTATCAGACTGCCTATGCCATAGTCTTAAATTTCAGTCATTTCGAGGGATTTTCTGCAGAAGAGGCACAGACGTGTACATTGTTGTTATCAGACTTGGACCTGGTTCCTCTGTATGTCGTGGGGGTGTTGTATAGTGTGAAAAAGTAAAAGATCCTTGCACAGTAGTTTTGGAGTTGTCAGAATTGTTTTGGGAAATGTTGATAGGTTTGTTTAATTAAAGTAATGGTAACCACCGTCTGACACACAGGCTATTTTCTGATGAATGTATGTAGTATGTGTCTTATTTTTGATGACTGCTCCTTTATAAACATGGTAAAGCTTGAATACTTCTCTACTTCTTGTCTGGAGTGATGTGTCCCAATGTAATTTACTGTCTTTAGTAAATGCATTTAGTTTGAGGGATGGATGAAGGAACTGGACCTCAAATTCTTTGTCTGAGGTGAGCAGTGAATGGCTGAAAGGAGCTAAAAGACTTTAAGTATCATTCACAAACAGCTGATAGCTCCTCCTGCTGGTGCCTCAGATATCCGACTAAATCAACTCTTATCAGCCTCCAGTTTGGAAAGCAAATTAAAATGTCTGAGCAGGGTGATTTCAGAGGATGTGACTGAAATGTTGACATAAATGAAGCAGTAAACAAGTAACCTCCCTCCTTAAAAATGTGACTCTCCTATTTCTCAGAGCTCTGTCTCTTCTATAATTTATGATGCTAGATGAGGTGAAAGTGAAACCACTTTGTCTCCACTGCTTACAAACAAAACACCAGAGCAGGAAAAAGCAAATTAGAAATATTAATTTTTTTTTTCCATTTTAATACTGATGATGCTGAACTTTTATTAACTAGCTAATCTTTACTCATACTGCCAGTTGATATTTAATTTCACTCACTGGCACCGTATATTTATTGTTATTGTCTCTGTTAGTTTTGTTAAGTGTTCAGAGTCACATCCACCTTTAAAAAAAGTAGACAATATGTTTTTTACATCATGTTTTAACTTAAAACTTTATAAGGACTTACCCAGCAGACTCTACAGATACTGCAGTCTGTGTCATTCTGACCTGATTGTGTTCATGTCAGTGTGTAACTTGACACACTCCTGCCTTGTTATCTGTGAGAGAGCTGATCACTCAGTCTGCCAGTCTAAGTGCTGATACCTGCCTGCTGCACCATGAGGGGTAAAGCTTCAGACATGCACAGCAAGGACTGTGTCAAAGTGGCTGTCAGAGTGCGACCATTCAACAAGGTCAGTGAACACAACGTCATTCATTTCGAATTTGTTATCTGTTACTTATAAACCTGATGTTTTCCTAATGTACATGTATAACTATGTTCTGTATTCTGCTTTCTGCTGTATATACAACATGTCAAGCAATAAAAATAGAAGATAACAATTTGATGTTACAGATATGCAAAATGTACCTAGTTTTCGTTCTGCTAACTATAATTCTACTATTAGCCATTACAGCAAGTCTTATTAGGGCAGCAAAGATCATTACTAGTTAAGTTACAAATGTGACTTTAAAACAGTTTTGTAATCTTTTCCACAGAAGTGAAATATAATTACTTTTAAATAAAATGGGCCATTGCATTGCACTATGAGTACTTTTACTTTGGTCACTTTAATAATTAAAATGAATAGTTTTATTTAGGGAGGATTGTGAAAGCAGGACTTTAAATGTGACCGTTTATCTACACTGTGGTATTGCTGCTTTTACTTAAGTAAAAATTCTGAGTACTTCCTGTGTAAAATCGAAAATTAGCACCTAGTTATTTACTCTATATGCTGCTGAAAAATCTCTTTATTTTTTACATTGAGTTCTCAAAGAAAGTAAAATTAGTCTTACTTTCCAAATTAAAATCCAAATGAAACTTAAGTCCTTTTTATCCTCCTTTCAACCCCCCTCATTTAATTTCTCCTCCGCCCAGAGAGAAAGGGATGCAGGCAGCCGCTGTGTTGTCTCCATGGTGTCGAGCTCCATCACCATCCAGGACCCGCGTGATTCCCAGAACCGTCGTTCGTTTTGTTTTGACTACGCTTACTGGTCCCACAGCGGCTTTGTACAAGACTGCAGTGGCGTCTACGTGCCTGAAGAACCAGGGGGACGATATGCAGGCCAGGTCAGCTCTGTGGCCCATCGAACGTGCAAAGAATTCATTTTAACCAACAGAATGTAGTGAACCCTACACGACAGGCAGAAATCACAGAGGATAAATCTAGACAGTAAATATGCAGACTGTCCAGTCAGAACAGACTTAAAAGGAGAGGGGAGCAGAGTTCGATGAAGACAATTCTGGCTTACAGAGCTTACAATGTATCATCTTTCCCCAGGACAGTGTGTTCCAGGATCTGGGAGAGGGAATACTGGAGAATGCTGTGCAGGTAGCAACCTTAACAGTAAACTGAAATTTTATTAAAATTTATATCCCAGAGTTATATGTTTTTGTAGCCAAGTAGAGTTTGGTGTTTTGGCTGAGAAAACTTAAAGGCTTCATGTCTTTTCTAACAATGTCCTGAACTAACGTCTGCAGGGTTACAATGCCACACTGCTGGCCTACGGGCAGACCGGCTCAGGAAAGAGTTACTCGATGGTGGGCTATGGGCCCAACAAAGGCCTGGTTCCTAAACTCTGTGAGCGTCTGTTTCAGGCCATCAGAGAAAACCAGGAGACCAGACAGTGTCAGGTAAAGTGTGTATGTGTGTGTGTGGTTGGTCTTCATCATTTACCAGCATCGTACTTGTTTATTATCATCATAAACGTTTTTTGTTCTTGATACCCTCACAGGTCTTTTTCAGTATGTTGGAAATCTATAATGAGCAGGTAACAGAAGGGAAACCAGCTACTGTAACTTTTTCCAGTATTTCACTTTTTATTTTGGCTTTTCTGTGTATTATTCATCTTTATTGTCTCACTCTTTTCTGTCTAGGTGGTTGACCTGCTGTCTCGAGGGTCTCGTACTCCAGTTGGGCTCAGAGTCAGAGAGGAGCAACAGCGAGGTTTTTATGTGGAGGGTCTCCGAACAGTCCCGTGTGAGAATGCACCACAGGTACAGAGAGGGAGAGAGAGTAGAAGAAGAAACACCTCTACATGCTGGAACAAACTTTGTTTTACAGTAAAAGGGAGGTGTAGAAGGTGATCCTCAAGTTTCCTTCAGAGTCTCCACTGAAAAAACACTTAGTTTAATCAAAGTTACCTCAATAACTGAATTAAAAGTAAGGAAATGTGTTTCGTAACCATGGATTTCAGGGATATCTAATTTATATCGTTCTGTATGTTTCGGTAGTGTTCTGGATTTTTTTGTTGTGTCTGTAATCATGTTAGAGTGTAAATTTTGATATGTAGGTGGAGCAGCTGATGGAGCAGGGGACCAGGACTCGAACCACCGCTGCCACTCACATGAACGCAAACAGCAGTCGCTCACACATGCTCATCATCCTCCAGCTCAAACAGGTAAAATCACTGCAGATAAAATTAACACATTTTTAAACTCTTTTGCATCTAAAAGTGTCTGAATGCTATTTGGGGTCTTTCAAGCATTTGTGATTTGATGTCCTCCTTTCAGATCTTTACCAAAGAGAGCATCACAAAGCAGTCCAACATTAACTTGGTGGATCTGGCCGGCAGTGAGCGGCAGCGGTCATCAGGGTCAGAGGCTGACAGACTCAAAGAGGGCACAGCCATCAACCTGAGCCTCACCACCCTGGGCAATGTTATCAGGTTGGTGCTCGGCCTTTTGTTTGTTTCATTTTCATTCAGTTTGGATCATCAGCCTTTACCACGTGACTCTACTCCTCCAGCTCCCTCGCTGACGTGGCGGTGGGGAGGAAGGCTGTCCACATACCTTACAGAGACTCAATTCTCACCAAGCTTCTGCAGTCTGCACTGGGAGGCAACAGCCGCACTGTTATGGTAACAAAAAATAGTGTCAAAAAGAATTAATGTTGCACTTAGTTCATACACACATCAGTCATTTCTATTTATTTAAAGATTGCCACACTGAGCCCAGCTGACATCTGCTATGAGGAGTCTCTCTCAACCCTTCGTTATGCTGAAAGGTAAAAATATTCACCGGCAGTGTAAATACAAAAAAAGAAAAAAAGAAAAAAGCTAAAAAAAAAACACACAAAAACTTTTAATCCAATTACACGTTGTCATTCCCCTTTTTTTTTACCTTGGCTGGTCACTCATGTTCTCTGTTCAAATTCTATGGCATCCACACCCTTCATTCACTGCTGCCCACCTCTTTAGAGCAAAGCGTATCCAGAACCGAGCAGTGGTGAACGAGAGCCCCACTGAGCGTCTAGTCAAAGAGCTGAAGGCTGAGAACGCCAGGCTGCTGCAACGGCTGAGCCGGCTGGGCCAAGAGGGACGCAGAGCCAACGACGAGACCAGTAAGACTCACTTTTAGTCTGGAAGAGAGTTCAGCAGGTGAAAGTAAGAGAGGTCTAAGAGAGGTAGACTT
>JAQNCA010000001.1:6929551-6941456 GCA_029783725.1 Acanthurus tractus
ACATAATCATTGCTGCCCAAAGAGTTCATGAAAAAATATTATAGCAGTATTTATAGAGATTTGAAAAAAAAGGCAGTCAATTTCTGCAATCAGTCAACTTTAATTCTGTTTACTTGTGTGTTTTGTTTGTGTTTTTGGTATTTAAAAGAACAAATACACTAAATTAATGTTCCCATTTTCTGCTGGGCGTCAACCAGTGTAGGAGACATACAGGAAAAAGATGAGGAGCACAGTGTGCTTGAGTGTGTGTGTGTGTTGCGGAGGTGGTGATTCAACTGGGAGTAGGTGTGTGCATGTGCAGAAGTGTGTGTATAAAGGTGTGTACTCGTCTGTGAGACAGATGAGAGAGTCAGGGTTGGTGATAGCCGTAATTTTTGTTGACCGCCAGCCACTCATTCATTCATTCACCACCCTTTGTTTAATCCGTTGGTTTTCATTCTTTCATTTATCCATATTCGCTACGCTGTGATATCTTTGTACCGTTTGTCGTCAATAAAAGCACCGAAAGCATCCATTGATCTCAGCGGATCTGTCATCACCACCTACAAGCGCGTCACAAATCTACGAATCGAAGGACCCAACCTCATACTCTCCACGGCTATAACGTTTATTCTGGAAGTCGCAACAACCAGCATTAAGGTCCATTACTGCCACCTACTGAGACAAAGCGAGAACAGAAAGATGTTTAATTATTATTACATTTTCTATGATTGTAAATGTGTGAAAAACAGAAATTCATTTATTCAAAAGAGTGTCATTTGAAAAGATGTCTCTCTAAGATTCGACCAGAAAATCACGCTTTACCTCCCAAAATGCAAAATAAAATAAACTGTTGGGAAGAAAACGGCAGCAATACTTGAAGAAAATTTCCTCCCTCCTAGATAATAAAGAAAAATAAAATGGAGTCTAGAAAAACAAACAAGCAAACAAAAAAGACAAACACCAAAACAAACCAAGCAAACAAAAACATAGACCACCATACTGATATTCTCAATCGATAACACTATAAATCATTGATAGCACCATATTATCAAAGCAACCACTAAGTTGCAGACAGCCAGCTGATAAAGGGCTCCATGTAAACATATATTGATCCAATTTATCCAGTAGGGAGTATGTCACCCTCTCATAAGCGGCCAGCTGTGCCATAGTTTCAAGGTTCCTTTTTTAAATGATTAGCTACTTGTATTCTATAATTTAAATGCAAGGTTTTACTTTAACAACTTGTTAGATCCAAAACTTCTTGGTAATAGAACTAAATTAAATGTTTGTGCTTGCGTTTAGGTGAGTCTAGTACTGAATCCAGTCAGACGGACCCCAGTCTGCTGGCCGTCTTTTACGACTACATCAAACTGATGCCCATGATGGCTGAGGCCAACCAGATGAGCCAGGAGCTGAACAAGGTAACACTTGTTTCACTCACACTGAAGCTCAGTGTTCTTCTGCTCTTTCTTAATGGAGGCAGTTATGTTTGTAAATCACATAAACTTTTGACCATAGTAATATGTTAGAAAAGAATGAGCATGCTCTAAAGCATGCACCATTTTTGCAGGGGGTGGAGTTTAAGCTGGAGATCAAGAATCTGGCGCTGTCAGATTCAAGAGGCCACGACCTGGAGAAGGAGATTGTTGTCAGAGTCACAGCTGTGGAAAGAAAACAAGTCTGTCCTTCTTTCATCTGCATCTTACATACAGCAGCCAATGAGTCTCTTTCATAAATCATATTTTAAATTAAGGTTTCAATGTGTCCCTTTAATTCCTGTTTCTATGTCTGAACTCTCTCCACAGGTATGGATTTGGTCGAAGACTAAGTTTGTGAACCGTAAGTTTCTGATGGAAGAAGTCTACCAGCAGTACCAGGCTGAGAGGAGCCGAGACAATGTAAGTCCTGAAAAAGAACACCTCTTATGTTTTTGTAAATGTGGTAAAATACTATTAACAAACTGGCAAAATTGGACACTTTATTATGTTTTTACTGTCCCTTCTTTTATGGTGAAGACAGTCAGAAAGACTTAACATTTTCAACACTGACTAAAGCAAAACAATGTTTCAATCTCTGAGAAACCTAAAACCTTTCCAAAAAGCTGCTTCTGAGACTTGCAGATGTATATTTTGTAATTTTTTTAGGGCATTTTTGCTTTAAATTTTGTGAGAAGAGACTCACAACTCCATAATCATAGACAGCCTCATGTCCAACTGCTTTTTGTGGTTAAAATGATTTTTGACATTTGATTTGTATCTGGTTCTTGCTGTCAGAGAGTCGAGGGGTTGTCTACAGCCACATTACCCAGAGACAAAGACCCGTTCTGGGATCCTGTGGAGCCTCTGCTTCTTGGAACAGCTCACCTTTGGCTTCAGTCTTTGGCCTTCCGCATCCCTCTGGAAGAGCAGCTTGAGGTGCCCACAGATATACCTCACACACATACACACAAGCATGTCACATGAATCGGGTGCTACTGTAAGTAAACACGATGATATCTGGCTTATAATCTTGGTCTGCAGGTGCTGGGGTCAGAGGGCTCAGAGGAAGCAATTCTACAAGCACAGCTAGTCCCCTGCACCTCCACAGGACTGTATGTCACACACACACACTCACACTGTGAATAACCCTAACAAATACATAGAGATACGTTAGTGAGTAATCTGTCTTATCTTCCAGTCCTCTAGGTGAGGACGACATTCTGATCGACCCATCTGAGTTACTTGGTCGTCGACTGGACTTCCAGCTGGTCCTGGAACAGTGTTGTGGCATCCGCTGGATCAGAGAGGCCCGCAACAGAGGGGTCCAAATTGGGTGAGGCATACAGGGCTACATGTAGGGGTGTGGAGGGCACTTAGGAAAGATTAAAGTGCACGGTGAATGTAGAAGGCCTAAATAAAATGTATTTCTTCCGATTATGAATTTACTTTCTATGACTCTGTCAGCTTCAGGTTGTTTGACTGCAGCAAGCCACTGTACACTCCAGCTGTGTGGCACAACATCAATCCTCTATTGGATCACAGAGTTCACTTCGCCTCACTTCATACCTCCCAACGTCTGCTTGACTCCCTGCAGAGCAGCGCTGTGGTGCTGGAGCTGTGGGGTCTTCAAGGTGAGGAAGAAGAGACGGACTTTTAGCTTTTTGACTTGAAGCAAAAGAAAAAGGGAGTTAGTAATTACTGTTGTGTTTTATAGCAGCAGCTCAACGTGAAAGTAATCAAATATTACTTTGTCTTAATGCATCAGACCTGCAGGGACTAACTGGAAACTGATGAACCTAAATAGTGATTTAAATTAATCCTGCACCCTCATTAAAAAACGCTGCATGATATCCCTTTGCTCAAGTCACTACAAAACATGAACAACAGAAACACAAACAAACAGTTGAAAGTATCAGCAGAGCTGCTTATGGGAGTTTTTCTGTTTCAGAGGGTTGTGCTGATCTGACATCATCTCTGGAGGGAGTGAAGATGACTACAGAGGGCGTCTTTATCATTGAGGAGGCTGATCCAACAAACACTGCAGTAAGTTGCTGCTTAATTTTATATTCCTGCACCAGCATACAAAAACAAATCTATGGCACAGATACATTTGCAACCTAACAATTATAGATTTACTTGTGAAGTAAGTTGTAAGAAAGCAGAATTGTTAAAAACTGGAACATTTTCCTTAGATTTAATGAGAAATTCCAAGTAACTTTAGTCTGGAGTCATGATGTCATTTCTAATTCAAAGACTTTTTAATTATAGAAAATTTCAATTCCAGTGCTTCTTTAAATGTGTGTGTTTGTGTGGAGCAGCCTCAAAACTCCGCAGAGCTCGGCTGTTCAGTGAGAGCGCTGCAAAAGGACTTGGAGGAGTTGAAGAGTGTCAATGCTTCGCTCAGAAAAGAAAATCATAGTCTGAGAGAACAACTCAACACAGCCAGGAACGGTAACTGAACCACACATATCACACAAACACGTGATCATTTTACATCATATTTATACCTTCTAAAGTAATTTACAGAAAGGATTGAACTGTTTTTTATGGCATAATATTTCAATTTATAAATGTAAAGATGAATTTCACCACTGATAAACATTTCTTTCATCCCTCTGTGTGTTAGGTGGAGAGAGCGCACGTGGTCGGTCGGTGCGTCCCAGCTGCGATGCAGAGTTTGCTCGATCTCTCAAGGTTTTCTACCACAGCATGACCTCAGTCAAGGGTCAGCTGCAGCGCCTGCGCAGACACAGGCCCAGTGTACGTATCCATGTCTGCCTGCAGCTTTAGCATTAGTGAGCATTTCAGCAATGAGGCCTCGTGATCGTAGTTAATCAGCTGGGGAGCTATAGAGAACAATACACAATCAGGCACACAAATGAACTGGCAGAGAGAAAGATTTGTAAGATTAAAGTGAAGTCGAGGATTTTATTACTTTACCTACTTTGGCTGCTTAAATGAAATATTTTCCCAAGGCTCTGGTATGTTGGGAATGTGAGTCAGAATTCAATTTACATCTAAATATTTCTGGGGCAAGTTTACAAACAATAATTTTGCAAAAGTTTGTTGAAGTTTGCTTGTTTAAGAATCATTTCATAATCAGTCTGAGTTCTTTTTAAGCTGTTTTTCACTAAAGCAAAACTAGCTCTCAATGAAAAAGCTTTAAAAATAGGAAATGCATTTATAGGGCTGCAGTGAGAAACTTGCTGTTTTCTTAATAATTTGGTAATTTGTCTTGAAAAGCACCAGGTAGAACTGATAGCCAGTTGCTAGTATGAAGCCAGAGAATAAACAGTACATATGTATGGTTATCTCTTATCTGATTTAAGTTTTGAGGTTCATTGTTCCTGTTGTCTGCAGGAAGACTCTGACCTGCTGGGGCTCAGACTGTTTGTGGATGAGCAGAGTCGTCTGCTGAAGCATTTCTCTGAGCAGCTGGAACAGAGCGTATCGACACTCAAACAAGATGTGGCTGCCATCGTCCGCCGGAAACGAGAACGATCAGGAATCTGGTCCTGAGTGAGAAACTGTTGCCAGATTTTCACAAAGCGTTAAAAAGTTGTTTTTTTTAAACACTGAAAAAAATCTCTAAGATGAAGTGTGTGTAGGCTGAAGATACTCCATTTTGTTCATTCTCAAACCTCAATGACAATGTGACGTGAGACTATTGTTTTTAGTTAAAGGATTAAGATTAGTTACAAGGAAAAATCTAAGCAACAGCTCACTACAGAAGCAAAAATCAGTTACTGGCAGAGCAGCAGTCTCTTCTTTTTCTGTATGAGAGTGTTCAGCTGTCTTAACCACTACACCATCGGGTGTGGCAGTAAAATTAGTAGGCAAGAATAAAAGGCAAGGATAAATTACAGAAAGCTTGAGTTTGCAGAATAACAGAAGCACTGAAGTCTATAAAATGTTTATTAGACTGCATGTAAAAGAGGTCATTACAGTCTCAAACGGCAAATAAATTAAAAGGCAAATATAACTCAAGTTTCAGAAGTCACAACATTATGTTTTTTGAACCACCACTGATAATGTGTAATTTTTAAGCTACTGCAGTTTACTCTAAAGCTGTTTCATGGAGAGACATCAGGAATTAACTTCCACATGTCTCACTGTGGAGGACGAATGTTAATGATCACAGACTCGGGTGAATTGACAAGAATGTGATGTTTCATAGGTGAAAAGAAAAGATTAATGATTGTGTTAACACAGCATCTCAAGTTGCAATATCCATTTCAGAGGTAAAAGCACAACAGTTAATGTTTGCAAGCAGTAACGAATTGTACAGAGTACAGACAGTCGCTGTAGGTCCAAAAAAAGATCAGCGTGGGCACATTTACAGGAGAAGAGGCAGAAGGCAGATGTGAGGCAGATTAGTCATCAGATAGGACTGAAAGTCTATGTACAACAGAAGTGCAGGTAGACACAGCTGAGAAAACATGAGAAAACTTAAAACAGACTGTGTGGACAGACAGACAGGAGGAGAGAGGCAGCAGTGAAAGGCCAGAGAGCTAGCTAGGTACATTTGAACTGAAGAGGTAGACTGGAAAAAAACACAGAGCCAACTGTGGGATGGACAGACAGCTGGCTAGACATCCTACTGATGTGTGTCTGTTTGTATGACTTGGGCTTGTTTTGAGGGTTCATTTCAGACTCAAAAAACAGTTAACGGGAAGGGCTGGTACAACTAGACACTAAAGTCATTTCCCCAATCAGAAACCAGCTAATTTTGGGTCAGTAGTTCATGTAGTAAGTGTTGGGAAAGTAGTGGTTATGGTTTAGGAAAAGGTTCATCTTTAAGAAATTAATTTAAGTCTGCAATTTCCCCAACCATGGCTGTAGTAAGTTTGTGTGTGTGTGTGTGTGTACTCTTCCTGAACTGATTTGTTTCATGTAAAGTTGACTATATTACTTTACAAAAAAGCACCAAATAGTGTGTGTTTGTATGTGTTTTTGCAGGTGTAGAGAAGGCTGAGGGCACAGGTGAGGTAGGTTAATTGGATCTTTAGGGATTGGGAACAAAACACAAACCATAGAAAAAAAAACATTTACAGTATACACTTCCTGTAACATTCATTTAAGGGTAAAATAATGCCAGAAAATGTAGCAATGCGCAGTTAGCACAAAACATTTCTTTTTTTTTACAGTTTGACTGCCATTCGTCTGCACCTCTTTGGGTATGTCCAATATCTAAGCAACACAACAAACAAACAAACAAACATGAGCAAAGAGCCTTTACAGTAGCAGTTTAGGTACAAGTACAGTGGTTAAATTTACATTAAAAAAGCACTTCCTCTGAGCCTCTTTCAGAATAAAAGCATTGTTATTGTTTTTCAATTTTACAGTAAATTACACTCCACTCTATGCAGCCATGAGGCTTGAATGCAGTGATGGACATTTACCTGAATCATAGTTACAATACTATTTTTGTATTCTTTCATTAGTACTCCTGTGTTTTTTTGGATTTTATGACACTGACTGTTGTAACAGAACAAACATGTAATTTACTGACTTAAAGCAATCTTGCTCATTTCAAAAGCTGCCTTGATATCTGTTAAGCTAATGTGAAGCTTAGACAAAAAAGTCATTTTACCCAACCATGTCTGTTTTCTATCTCTATTTTTCTGACTCTGAAACAGCCCTTTTACATTCTGAGTTATGCAAGTTTTGATCTTTCAACTCTCTTCTTCTCACTTTCTCTGTTCACCATTGGAGGAGAGAACTGGTGTAAAAGAAAAAAAAAAAGAAAAAATAAGATTAATATTTCTCACTCCCTGTCTCTTACATGCATACAGTTAAGCTTTCAGCAGCAGACAGACATTTTTCACAGTATAAAAATATTTTCACAAAACCACAGAGAGGTCCACGATTTCACATTAAGCCCATATTTGTCAGCTTGTGAAGCCACATAAAGATTAATATCACTCATGAGGAGCTGCAGTCCAAATCAAACAAAAACTGGGAATTACCAAGAGAATGTGTAAACCATTTAAGATTGTAACAGAAGCACTACCTGGCAGTGATAGTTTAGGTCCTGCAAGATGCGAAAGATCAGAATTTGGAAGTAATGCCACTATAAATGTGGTTACACTGCCCTCAGGAAACAAACTAATGTGCAACCTTTAAATCCAAGGTTTAATGAATCATACAGAGTACACCTGCAGGAAAAAATTTGAATCTCTCAAAGTGTTTACGTCCATAAAGTATAATGACCACTCTTTTCCACTTCTCAGTTTTTTTGAATGTTTGCTCTGGTTTATCTAGACACAACCAAAATGATCCCTGAAATATCAGCATCATTGGTGTCCTCAGACCTCTGAAGAGTTGTTCTTGTTGGCTTAACATGGTTGAGTCCAGCATTCAGGGGCCGTGTCAATCCGGATTATTTAGTAAACAAACTTGTCCAGCTCACAGTGAAACTTGGTAACTGAGTCTGTGAGGGACCTGTCAAGTTCACTGCCTGAGCTGTGTTAGCCTTTAGCCACACTGTAAACAAATGATCAGCAAGGACATAACGGCAAAATTCACCACCATAGCACTCACTGATACATTCTGCATCTTCATAGAGGAAAACACACCCTACACAGACAGCTGCGTGTCTGCTGGGGGCAAATCCTCCTTTAAAGGACGTCAACAGCATCCCAGCGATACTTTCCTGTAAGGTTTGTGGCTCCTCTCAGGCGCTGGTGCCTTCGTTCTCAGCAACATGGCTGTTGCTCACTGTTGTTCCATGGGTGATGAGGGTGGGTGGAGCCTCTGCTGCGTCTCGTTGACCGTCTATCTGATGGAGGCTACTGTGGGTGGAGAGCGGGTGGTCGAGCCGTGACATGCTGCCGTGGAAACTGCGCTCCTCTGGACCTCGGTAAACCATGGTATCACTTCTGAGACAAGAGGGTGAGGACGTAGGAAAAGGAGGAGAGGAAAGGGGAGTAAGGCTTGGTTTTAACTAATTTATCATTTTTGACAAACAAATAGGAAGTTGAGAATTTAATCTGCTTTACCTGTTGTCACGTGTGTGGCGCAGACTGCCATGGTAGCTGGCCTTGCTGTGGACGCTGCTGGCCTTACTCCTGGTGGAAGCAGCGTGGCCATGGTGAGTTCTGATTGGTTCGTCAAGGTCATCCACAACAGCTAAGTGGGTGGACGAAGCATGGGTAGAGGTGCCCTACAATATGATGAAAGATCAGATAGATGTATAACTACTGGCAATAAACTCTGGAACACAGGTTTGCCCTTAAATTAACTTTTATGCAACGAAATCTGCTCATTCTGTCACCTCAACATAGTCACGATACTGAAGCTTTTCACCAGAACCAGAACTGATTCCAGTTCTGTCTGCATAAACTTCTAGTTCCAATAAACTTTTGGTTCAGACAGGATTCACACAGATTTAGCTTGATGTGTTTTATCTTAGTTGACACTGTGATTATTACTGAGCCACTACTAACAGTGCTATATGAACTACAGCCTTTGTTGCATCTACAAGTAGTATCACAACAATTTCTTTTAATACTGCTGCATCACTGCTTTGTTTCAGGCCTACCTGAGTGGAAGTTCCTCTGGACTTTCTTATGATGGGGGTGTTAGGTTCACGCAGCAGAGACTGGGCAAAGTCTGGCTGCTCCTGTAGCACCTGACGAGACTCATTCACCCCACTGCTACAGACAATAAGAGAGCATAGGGAAAGGAGTGGGTGAATCATGGGAAGTGATTTTAAACCACCTACTGCTTTATCTGTCAAAAGATCTGTCTTGTCTGTCTTCTTACTCTTTGCGTCTGCGGCCATGCAGAAAGCTGGCCCATTCAAAACAGGTCTTCTTGCTGCCCACCCAGAAAACAGAGGGGATTCCCACTACCAACATCATCAGATACTTAATCAGGAACAACACCATGGCTGGCTGGCTGGTCTGCTCCACCTAAATAGAACAAGATTATCAAAAATTAATTCCACAATCAATCATTCAGCAAAGACAGCTGTGGGTGGAAGAGCATGAAAACTGACTAGCACCAAATTATGTAAGTGTAGGATAATTATTCCTAATAACAAGATAAGAAAATATAAAATGGCCGGGATGCCACTGAAACAGTTTGTGAACTAAAAGAATCCTGCAATGACAAATATTTTATGCCCAGTCAATAAGCTTGAATGATGGAAGAGGGGAAATAATCCAAGAGAAACCCAGCTGTCACAGCAGCTGAACTGCAGCTGGGATATACAGCAAAATATTTTCTCCTTAGATAGTCTACAATTGAGGCAGTACAGTATTTCCCACCAGAGGGCAGCATTTTACAGCAGCTGAGTAGGCTGCACACTTGGTTGGTGAACAGTATTTTTACTTGGCTTCAAGATAGATTCTCTCATTTTATAACATCCAATTTCCTAAATTTTCTCTTAATTCATTACGGATGTTTGAATATATCAACTTAACTTATATCAACTTTTTGTTGAGTTGAAAACATAAACAACGCATAAATTCAGGGGCTAAAATACATTCAAATGTTTGGTATACAGTAGTCCCCCCCAAAGACATGACACGGATCAGAGTGATCTTTTGACAGCATCAAAGCAGGCATAAACAGTCAAACTCTTAGGTGGAAAATGACATCACTGTATTTATAATTACAATATTATGTTACCTGTATGCCACTTAATTATGTCATAAAATACACAAATATGAGCATTTCGTTTTTCTTGTTCTCAGTTCAGTTTTGACTGAATGGAATTAAATGAAAAAAATGACCACATTTCCATTTTGGGAGCATGTGTTTATAAATGTAAGGTTGCAACATTAGAGTTAAAATCATAGAGTCAATGTAATAAGAGGATTATAGCGAGTTAAATGGTCAACAATGGGTGGTCTTTTAGGATTGTAGACCCACTCAGTGATTACAAATCCGATGCAGTATTTTTTTTCTGTACAACACACTTTACCATTAAAACTAAAACCAGAGTAAAGATGTTTTTCGCATATTATTTTAAAACTCACACTATCTCCTGGAGAAGAGTTTTAGAAATCTTAGGCATTTCTTGCTTTTCAAAGAATTATGACACAAAAGAATAGGTGTGTATCAATCAGCTTGAGTCTACCTCACTCAGGCTCAGATTTAATGTCTTAGATTTAGGTCCTGGGAGAAGAAGCCCTGTGCTGTACCTCCCATACACACAGACAAAATAAAGTCATTTTGACTTGAACAATTAGAGTCAATTACCCAAAAACATGGAATTGAACCCTCTTACACACACAAACATTTGCACGCAAAACTCCCCAGGGTTAAGATCTGATAACACATAGCAATATTGAAATTCCAGAGCTACAACAGGTCATAAAGTGGATCTCTCGTCATGAGCTCCAACCCACTCAGCTACAGACACATGCATGCACACATACACTAACAAGTAACATTAGCACTTGCACCTGCTTGCACCACCATGGGAAGGACATACATACATATCTGTCAGTCACAAATTAGCTGACACTTTCTCGATCATAAAACCTCAGTGTAGCTTTAATAAGCATGAAAAATGGAAGCGTAAAGTATATATTAATTAATAATCTGACTTATAGCTTTTGTTTGCTTTAAGATTTTTTTTTGTTGTTGAATTAGACATAGAGCAGAGGAGAGTGTTTGTGTCTGCATTGTACACATTTGATTATTAATTTAGCACCAGACTGTATAAAACACAATACTCCCACCACTCTTCATAACAGCTACAAAGACGCTATAGAGTACAGGCAGCAGAGCATGACTGAGCAAGCCCTGAGAGGGAGACACAGACAAAGACGGGGGGGGGGGGCTGACTACAAGAAAGACATAAGTGTGTGAGAACCAGCAGACAGAGTGAAAGACAAAGATACAGAGAAACAGTGTGTAACACAGAGATGGCAGCCTTGTGTGGAGCTGGTCTTGAGAGCTGCATTAGTTGAGCTAATGATGCATACTGCCCTCTGCTCCCTCCCCTCCACGAATACCTAGTCACTAAGCCACACACATATAACTGCTAGTTCTCTCTTTTTCTCAGACACACAGACAAGCACAATCTCAGCTCTTTAAGGGTTATTTCAGTTTATTACAATTGGAGTCATCTTGTTGGCTCGCCCATTTCACACCATTTTCAGGTTGATTTCTGCCATCAGGGACATTGTGATTATATGTCTGATCGAAAAAAACAAGCAACAGAAACAAAAATGTCTTTTCTCTAGATCTTAGCAACTAATAATGTATTAAGTGAGTAGAGAAGCTAACCTAAATTACAAAACAGTTTGAAGTTTAAAATATGAAAATACCCTTTAAAAAAGTTGGTGTGCATGTAGCTTGTGTATGTAGTGAGTGTATGTCTATGCAGTCCTGTTGTTGGAGAAATATTATGAACCCTAACTGATTTGATAGGTTTACTACTCTACTGATGCTATTATTCTGATCACCCACACCTCTTCTCTTTGGTA
>JAQNCA010000001.1:6942662-6971673 GCA_029783725.1 Acanthurus tractus
TTTTTTTTACAATGAGAAATTCTTTTTTGATGACTGACACACAGGCTAAAAGACTGTTTACCATCCACCCCTCCATTAGCTAATCTATCCATGTCTCCATAACTCCAGCTAAAAAAAAAAAAAAATCGATCCACCCACCCACCCATTAATCTGTTAACCCATCCATCCATCTACTCATCAGCTCTTTCATCCTCCCACCCACTTATTTATCTTCTGACTGTACTCACCGCCACATTGAAGCAGAGCGGTGCCAGAACAAACCACCTCAGGGCGTCTATGTCATACAGCCCTATGAAACACACTCCACTGATCCCATCTCCTTCAATTTTGTTCAGGGCCAACAGGGTGACAGTCAGGGCCCCTGGGAGCCCCCAGGCAACAGCATGGAAAAGGAGGGCTTTCTTCTCAATGGCCTCACTGCCCCATTTAGGCACAGCAGCCAGGAACCAAGTGATTGTCAGTATGACCCACCACACACTGCCAGCCATGGTGAAGAAATACAGCACCATGAAGAACAAGGTGCATACCTGAGAAGGAAGGAGCAATAGGTCAAGGGATGAGTCAGCAAATCATGGCTTGGTTTACACTGGGATTTATAGAATTTATGATCAATTCAATTCTTCTTCAATTCTTTAACAGAGTTCATTAAATCTTAATTTTAAGTTGTCATGTATTTCAAATTACCACTAGTGCATCTATTAAATTTATTAGGATTAATGATGTCAACAGTGTCTAAAAACTGCAGAAAAACTTCAGAAAAGTTTACATTAAAAAATAAAATTTAAGTAAGATGTTCCGTACAGTATACAACAAATCAGCTTCCTAGAAGGCATTAACATTACTATGTAATATGTGCCATTATTGTGGGGATACTAGCAGGAAATAAACTAAATCCCTTACCTTGTTGTGTGATCCCTGTGTTATGGTTGATGCTCTGAACTGGGCAGGGCTGACTGCATTGCATGCGACTCTGTCTTCCAGCAGGAACCCCAGAAAGAAAACCAGTGACACCATGACATAACACACAGCGTAGAAGATTATTGGCCGCTCAGGATATCGAAACCTGATGAAGAAAGCATTGTAAAAAAACAATGAACAAATTATTATTCTAAAGTTTTGAAAGTGGTTAAACATAATGAATTAAGAGAGTGCCATTCATACCTTGTAACATCAATGAGAAAAGTCAGAAAAGTGAAGAGCGTTGCAGACAGACAGACAACGGAAACAACTCCTATGAAGTAACGAATGAAGGTCAGCTCCTGTTGACTGAAGAACATTGAGGGGCAGGGGGCAGAACAGTCCCTCCTGCCCATGAATGTGTAACCCAGGTCCGGGTCAACCTTGAGCTCTCTGGGGCACCAGAAACCGTAGTCTCTCTGGACAGTCATGGATGACTTGTCAGTGGGGTCAGAGTCTGTTAGCAGGTCCTCTGGACGAGGATAGGGCTCGTCACAATCTGGGAACCTAAGAAACAAGTCACTGAGTCAGAGCAAGCAGTTAAATGTATAATAGATAAATTATAAATGGCCAGATATGAATAAATTTGCTGAACTGGGAGATGAAGAAAGGGAGTTAGAAAAGATGTAAAGGGAGCTCTATAGACCTGAGGAAACTAGAGGTGAAGACCAAAAAAAATGATACCAGTGGAAGACGCTCAAGGTTATCAGTAGGTTGGCTTTATGTGGGGCTGATATTAGCATGAATTGAAAAAGAGGCACCAAGCACAACTCAGATTTGAGAGAAATGCAGAACACATACTGGAGGATCAGTCCTGGGTAAATATACAATGTACATTTTCAAAATAAAAAAAACAGAATAATACTACCAGCTGTATCGTCTCAGATGTTTCAACATCCAGCTTTCTCTAACATTGTTTATTTTCCAATCCTTGACTGGTTTAAAATGTACACATACTCTACATACCTGTTACACTCCATGTCATCTGGCCAGGCCACTCCAAATATCTCCATGAGTTTTTGGCACTCATCCTTGGCCCGCTGGCAGAGTGATCGACATGGCATGGACACCTGGCCGTACACAGTGCACACCGGGGCGTACAGCGCACACAGGAACATCCTCAGGTCGGTACTACACACCAGGTTCACCATGGGATGGAAAGGCTGTGAAAGACACAGAGAAGGAAATAAATATGGATTTTTAAAATGCATATCTTAAACTGCCACAAAGCTCTAAGACATGAACGGAAAAAATTGGCTACTGCAATACAGTGTGTCACAAAACTGTCTTAATATTATCAACACCTACACATTTCATCTTTCCAACGTTATATTACAATATCAGTAAGAACCAGACTGACAAGGTTGTTATTAAATCTGTCATGCATATGAGACTGACTGAACATGATGTTAACACACATACACACAGAGTCAAATGTACATACACACCAGCTCAGGAAAACATAAACTGCTATCAGTGGCACATACTGTATGAGAAGGCTCATATTCAACCTGAAATAGCCATCAAAGACGATGTCAGAGGGATGACAAATGCCTTCTAACTCCTCTGCTGCAACTTACACTACTCAGTATTCCATCAATATTTAGAAGGTCATAAAATATGGATGGCAGCAATCATATTACCAAACATCCCCTTGAATAAGGGGCTAGCAAAGATGAACCTCTGAAGGCTTTGCCACAGCCATGTGTCAATACACTGAACAAACAAACAGCAGGGCTGTTCACACATTAAGGATACAGATTTTGTTTCCTGTAGTGGAAGTCTAAATGTGAAAGAGTCAGGCGTGTGACCTTCAGGCTGCTGGTTCAAATCCTCAGGATGACTGGAAAATGTGAGTGATGTAAAGGGCAAAAGATGCCCTTAAACCACTGCTGCTGACATACCCCTGGACAAACTGTGTGAGCTCATTGATTTTTATTCTTTACATTCTACATTGGTTGGTAATCAACAGTTTTTAACTAATTTAAAAGGATTTATAATAAAATAGTAACATATATATATACTTTTACCTTGTACATACAACATTTATTCATGGCTTCTACAATAGCAACAGACAGCAATGTAATGTGTGCTCTGCACTGTTGTCTGTGTTTGCAAAGTTACCTGAATCTATTCATACATTTAAAAGTTCATATCATCCAGTTACACTATAGCTGAGTTTTGATTGTTGCTCTAACATGACAAGACAGAGACAGATGTCAGAGAAATCAGTGCAGAACCATCGCAGCACTGAATGAAGACGATAGCAATGAAACAAAACACTTTGCTCGATCACACACAACCAGGACTATGTGCGTCAGTGCATTCGTTTGTGTGCATGTGTGTGTTTGTATAAAACATGTGAAAGCCTGACACAAAAAAGTGCACTTACATCGATTGCTTTCACCAAAAGCTACAGTTCATGCTTATAGACTAGATTAGTGCATCCATGCAAATACACATGCATCAGTGAAAGTGTGTGTGTTTGTGCTTTATGCATGTTTCTATGTGGAGACAGGCTTTGTGAGCATGTTTTGATCGTTTTCAATTGCTGTGTTCTAGATCTGCACATTGCACATCAACCAGTGAATGGGTTCAGTGGTGCATGAGCTGTGTGACATAGTTTTGAGTACTGCACACACACTCACACACACAACTCAGCTTCATTTAATAATTCACACATTTTATAAACCTTGTGGGGCTTTTTGCTTGTGTGTGATCACGCAAGGCTCACTACGTAGGGACAGAGAAAGAGAGGAACCACATGAGCTCACACTGTGGACAAAATATAAAACCTCAATGATGAGTAGATAGATGATTATGTGTCAAAATAATAACAACTGACTAAGCCACTTGCTATATCAATAAAATTACGTATTTGGCAGTTCTGTCTGTGCAAACATGACAGTAAAGTGTTAAGAAAGAACATGACTATTTAAATCTGTTAGTATGTGATCAGTAAAAATCAGCTGGCCCTCTCCTGGCCCCTAACAATAATAGATATGGGCATTTCTCTGTTAAATAATATCTGTCTCTGTCTACCAACCACTCTCACTCATACTTCTGGTATGAGCCAGAGGCCACACTTAACTGAGTGGCATTTGCTTTCTGGCTGAGTGTGTCTTTCTGCCCAGCAGAAAGTACCCTTTCTTCACATCTCCTCAAACTAACTATAAAGAAAATACTTGTGTGACTTTCATTTTGTGTGCCCCCATTCTGCCCATTTCTACTGTGCATGTAGGGTTACGTGTTTGTGCACATACATCATTGTTCTTGTATTCTGCACAAGTGTGTCCCAGTTATCATCTGGTCTGGTGTGCCAGTGTGCAAGGTCTGTTTGCACGCGCAAGACTGACGCATGTGTGCAGATATCCGTGTGCAATTATTTTGAGAGTCAGGGCAATTGCCCCCATGTCCCACCACAAAGAGAATATTGATATTAAGTGGTCTAACTGTGCCACCAAACGAGGGGGGTTGGGGGGTGGGTGATCAGCCTTCCATGGAGGACAACCAGAGTGAATTGTCTGCCATTTTGTCATTGGTTGTTATGGAAGAGCAGGGAAAGGAGAGCGAAAAAGCACAAAAACATGGCCTGAGGGTGTAGACTTCTGCTAAAAGATGGACAAATGTAGGAGAATGAGACTGATGGAGAGAAGAGGATACAAGAGGAAATGTAGTGCATCAGTTCCTGTCGATCTCGCTCTCCCTGCTGGTTTCTCTCCCCCTTGTACACAAGCTGAACAACAACATATCAACTAATTTATCCTCTTAATTTGGCTGTTGTGGGTACAAGGCAGTGAGTGTACAAGGCACTGGCGTGACTGACCAATTTAATTTGATTACAAGTATGTTATTCAAAATAAAATATGTGTACCTGTACGAGAGTACACAAAAATGGCCCTCCAGCTACAATCCATGTGTAACTGACCACAATTCTTCACTAAAGTCTGCAGCTGTGTAGGAAAAACATTGTGGTTCTTAAGAATAGCAGGCTGTAGTTATGTGTCTCTGATGGGTTTATATACATCTATGAGGTGAGATAATGCATTCTTAAAAGCAGACCTCTAGTGAGCATCTCTTTCATTGATATTATATCTCTAAATATTCACATTCACTTCATGCTACAAAATTACTGGCTAAACATTATATTAAAAAAGATCCACTTATTGTCAACATGAACATAAATAATGAGGCCTTAAAATGTATAGGGACTTCTAAAATCTGGCTTATTTGAATTTATTGTTAAAACAATTAATGTGAACATGTTAATATGCCAAAGTTCAGTGTGTTAAGATGCTAAAGTTAGCATCTTACCCAAGAAAACATTACATTTTAAACATCAGCATTGTAATTAATGATTGACTTATGTGAGAAAATCGGAAAAGAAAATATATACAGTATATATTATATATATATTGGATTACACATCATTCAACAGCATTAGTCTATATATTATAGCATATATCTATATAATTCAGAAGACAAAATCTTAATTTTTAAAAGGTCATTATGCAAACAACAAGCTTCCAAAACAGTCAGTCCCCAGCCCCCGCAAAAATGGTATGAATGGTGACTCTACCTCAGTGTTTGGCAGCTATACTTGTGAAAACTATTTCAGAGAAACATTTTCACTTTTAAAAATTCATTCATCAAAAGATCCATTATTGCGGCATGAGCATTTTTTGGTTCAACTGCCGTGTAATTAAACCTTATGCATTATGAACTATGGCATCCCAACAAAATCGTAGGAATGTTTTCTTCTTACATCAAGTCATAACCTTAAAATAAAACATATTCGATAAAAATACTGCATAAAGATAAAGTAACTTTGACATCTAAATTTGTTTAACAGTAATGGACACTCAGTCATCGACAGGAAAACAAGAAACAGAAGATCAACAACACATTTTCAATTAACACTTTGTGCCTATCCAGCAAAATATCAGATTGCCAAATCAAGGACAGCCGTTATAAAGAGACAATAAAACAAAATGTGGGAGGATTGACGGGAAAATTAGGGAAAATCTACCCTCATTTTAACAATCAGTAAAAAAAAAATATTTGTGTGTGTGAGTATGTGATTGAGCAGGCAGCTGTGAGTGTCTGGAATGGAAAGAGGAATGAGAAGCAGGGTGGGTTTTTTGACACAGAGGAAAATGAGGAAAAAAAAAGCCCCTGACTGGCCCACCTCTTGTTCAATAGAGGGATTAAGTTTCTTTCTCTTTACTCTCTCTCACTAAAGAAACCCAGAGGGAGGGAGAGAGAAAGAAATACAAGAAGAAGAAAAAAAAACTTTAAGTAAAAAAAAAAAAAAAAAGAATAGACAAAAAGAAAAGGCCATATAATTAATGGTCATGTGATGCAAGTAATTACACTTTTGCGCAAATGAGATGTATTTTTCTGGACTGAGATGGATCAAAAACTTTTGTTAAGTTGATAGAAAAAAGAAAGCGGTGCATACAACATAAAAAAGCACAGGATGTGTTTTTCTCTGGATGAATAAAGTGGCCACCTAACCTTGTTTGTGGGTGTGTCCAGAATAATGTCCAGATAAACTTATATAGTGACTATGACAGAACACAGTGCACACACAGTACGTGAACTGCAGTCGTTAGCTAGCCCGTTAAGTTGAGAAATGCTGACCAAAACTAAAATCTTGGAAGTAACTGACCACCAACAGCTTACCCCCCTCAGGAAAGGTTTTAATTAAGTTAGTTTCCACGATCCGATGACATGCAATTTTTTCTAATAAGATCATTTTAAATCTATTACTACTACAAAATATGCGAAGGCACTAATACACTAGAAGCTTCAAGGGACTGATAACATTTTTTTATTACTCCATATTTCTTTTATTTCTTCAATTTACCCATTCTCTCTTTCTTCCTTCACAATAGCCTTCCTCTCTTGAGGTAAGAAAAGGTAGGGTTTGCACTGATCTGGATGCGGATCCAATATAGAAAAACGCATGAGATTTTGGACGTATGTAATTTATTTGTCTTGTCATTTGGTGAGTGGGTGGTATGTGTATGTGTGTGTGGTTTGGTGCTTAAAATGGTCATGCAAAATCCAGTTAGCCAACTCTGCAGAAACTTGTGCACATTGCCAAGTGGGAGGGGGAGGAAAAAGGTTGGGAGGGATGGAAAAAAAAGAGAAAAACTAGAGTGGAATGGGAAAAAGTTTCCCCAGTGGATTAGAGAATCAAATGGATTGGAAGGAGTGTTTAGAGAGGGAGAACTTGAAATGCACGCACATGTGCACGCACGCACACTTCCTTAAACTGTCACCAGCTTTGTGTTGTGGTCAGATCAGGGTGACAGGCTTTTTGAACATAGCCTCCATAGGAACTGTTCCTGAACTGGCAGCAATGCCAGATTTAAAAAAGTACAAGTTTTCTCACCAAAGTTGTCCACTCATTGAAAATATCAGATGTGCCATATCTTATCTGGCCTTGAATTTAATTTTCCACAAATGAAATGCCATTTGCCTCCATGTGGCTATTGAAGGATTTCACTGCACAAAGTACTTAAAGTCTTCAATCAATATGTAGAAAGCCACTTAAATAGCGATCAGATCATTTAAACCGAAAAAAAAAAACTGTGTTCAAAGAAAAGTATTTTTATAATTGAAGGCACATTTTCAGTCTGGCTGGAAAATTGTATCTTGCATGTTTTGCTAATAAGTGTTTTAATGGAATATTTATGTCAAGTAACAAACAGTAACCTCCATCTTTTGAACCACCAAATTAGAAAGACTAAAAGGTTGATCTCTTAATGTAGTTCTGGACACAGTGTACCATTTCTTGCACCTCTGACAAAAGAGGAGGAATTAAGATGAGAGAAATTCTGGCTTTGTGCTTAAAAAAAAAAAAATCTTGCCCGAAGTCCATCTGGATGCATCACCCTCACACACTCTCCATTTCTTTTTCTTCCTCTTGTGATCTCCATCTCAAACCATAACTCACTCAAGTCAGTGGGTCGGGCCCTGCAGCACAAATCCTGTCAGACCACATCAGCTTTTTTTCCCTTTGCAAGCCACAGTATATTCCCACTCCACTCACTTTTACAACTACATCCCACAATTCCTCCATCTTTCTGCAGAAACTACAGTATTTCCATTTGCTTTTGCGTCTGTAATGCTATTCGATCCCTTTATCTTCCTTGCACTCAAACTGTTATCTTCATCCTCCTTACTGCATCCATACATTAGAGCCAATTACTGTCTGTCTCCGCAGTGTAAGAGAAGTGCATTGTTCAGTTCTCATTCACACAACAATTAAATTATCCCTCCTCATCCTTGCGCCAGCTCACATCCTACTTTCTATTTCATCATCTAATTGTACCTTTCTCTCTTGCCGCTGCCTCTCTTCTCTCCAATTTTACTGGTTACATTTCATTTCAGTAACATTTCCTTCATTCGCTCCATAATGCTTGCATGATAGATGTGTTTTTAGACAAATTTACACCAGACGCACACACACTGTCTCTAGCTATGTGCCTGCCTCTTCTCTCCTCTCACATGCTTAAGAGGGAGACAGGCGTTGGCCATGAATAGATGAACTGAACAGACTGTGATGCTCTCCTCCCTAATCACTGAAAAGACAGTTAAGAAAGGGGCACCCTTCTCTCACACTCTCTCCCTCTTTCGTTTATTTGTTCATTTATCCGTGTCCATCCATCGTTCAGTCGGGAGGACTGAACAAAGCCATTAATGGCATTCCCCTTCACGTTCACTACCCCTCCTCCTCTTCGCCTATCTTCTTTCTCCTGCATTCATCTCTTATTTTCCTAGCCTCCCATTTACTCCTGGCAATTATGCTGACATGCACTTGTCCTCCTCCACTTTCACTACTTCTTTTTTTTTCCAACATCAGTATTCATTGACTTCCACTAGTCTTTTATCCTGTCATTTCATGTTTGACAAAACTATTAAGCAACACTATCAGCATTCCCTCTCTTTCCCCTCTTCTTCACACCTGATCTCTAGTGCACCTTTCCTCTACTGACCTCTTCTCTTGGTTTCCTTTCAGTTAACTTCTATTTTATCATATTTGAAAAAATTCCAAATTTATTAACCAAATTATTGTAGGTATACATTTTATATACATATACACAATACATAATTTACATTTTTACCTTTGTTGTACCTTTATTTTTGGTCTCCCTAAACTCTCAGTTCTATCTTTAGGATGTAGACGATCACATCAACAAATGGACAGAGGTAGTTTCACACCCTCTTCCCTTACTGAGGCAGGTCAGGCTGCTACAGCATTTAGAAGCAAAAATAACCTATTTTGTTGATAATTTTAGCTTTGCTTCAGACCTCTGAATTCCATCTCACTTTTGTTAAATTATGTCAATGAGTCAAACAGTCAAAAAGTTAATGTAATTATCTAAGTTGAAAACAGAAAATCTTCTGAGATACAGTTTGAAATGACTAAAAATTATGCCTCTCTCCAGGTAAGTCATCTCTGCTGTTACCAAACAACACTAAACAAAGCAAATATTGTGGGGTTGATTTTTCCAGGCTGCTGTGTTTCTTCACTCCTTAAAGGTACAGCAGTGGAAGCCAGCCTTTTCATTGACGTGAATGGAGAGACTTTTTCAGCTACACCATCTTTCTTATTATTATGCGGTTGTGATTGCATGTATCAGAGATTTGACTTCCCATTACTCTTTTTATTTTCCAAGACAAAAAGCACTTCAGAGCAATGACTTAGCTACAAGTAGGAATTTATTCCCTTGTCTTTTCCTTTTATTACCAGTCCTTCCCACCTCCTCCTCTCCTAGGATTAGTCCAGAACATGCACTCATCATCCAATTCCCCCCCCCCCTTTGCTGCCTGTCTGTCTCCCACCATTCCTCCCCTTCCTTCTCTGCCTATTTAACTGCCATAGCAACAGGTGATGTGGTAGCTCTCTACACATGTCTCATTGAGGATAACAAGGCGAAGCACATGGATGCGTGCACACTTGCACATGCAAACCCACACACCAGCGAGCACATTGTAGTGAGACTCTTTTATTGTGTGAAACCACCCAAAAAGTATAGCAAACAAGCTCACACAAAAAGGGAGAGAGAGAGAAAGTGTGAAAGTGAGAGTGAGAGACACAGAGGCCTGGGAGAGAGGGTCAAATGAAATGATAGAGATTTAGATGGGGAGCCTGAGTATGACAATGGGCTGAATCAGATAACACCCACCTACGTCCTAACACCATCCACACCGCCTGTGCATATCCATCTGCTTAACACTTACATAAACTCTGTGTTACAGTCAGACAAAAACCCAACATTTCTAGCATTTGATGAATCAAGGATGAGTATTTTGCAAACTGGTGCAAACAGAAACCGTTGTATTTAAAAAATAGTAAATGTATTATTAATAATACATTATTTTGATTGAGTCCCAGCTTCTTGTTCTCCCACAGAGAACCTTGTACAGAGAAAAGATAACACATTTCCTGTTTAATATCTTTCTGAGGTTTTAATTAAGACATATTTAGCTTATTAGTGACCTGAATTAAAGCACCATTTTTATAACTGCATATTTTGACCATTTTGGTCATCTGTTCTGATAAAAAGCTCATGGTTTAGGTGCATTTCATGTGCCCACAACATTAAACCATCACTGAGAGCTAAAAAGACACAAACCTTACATGCCGTTGTTTGCATGATTGATATGAACTCTTTCATTTGTCAATTAGGTAATAATCACAAAGAATGTAATATTCCTTATTATATAATGTCAGCTTTGCAGATCACTGAGGGGCATCATTGCATCATTGTTTATGAGACAGACTTAAATGTGTAGATGCAAGTTGAAATGTGCATAAAACCACTAAAAGATTGTGGAATTTAGAGTGGAAGAGGAGGGTGACTTGGAGTGGGGTGCTGGGGTTGGGCCTATTGAAAGATTGAACAGAAATACATGTACATAAGCAGAAGCTTACCATGTATAGTAAGGCAACACACTACCTAGTGGTGAACCTATTCTTTCATTTTACCAAACTAAGGAGAAATTGCTAAAAATGTGGTCATACAGTGAACTAAAATTACTTGCAGATCATACACGGTGAGTTGTTGTCAGAGACAACAATATGAGCAAGATTATTTACTAAAATCAACATAAAATGTAACTACAAGCTGGAATGTTTGAGAACACAAATTGTATAAAAATCAATGCAACTGAATGCATTAATATGCAAGCTATTTTGGGCAATTTGATAAGTGCACTATTAGTAGCACTAGAGCTCTTAAAGCTGAGGCTGGTCCTGAACTGCAGCATGCTGAAAATGAGCTGCCTTGTGTTGAGTGGCTTTGCGTGAGAAGGGAATCAATGATGTGTGTATGTGTGTGTCTGTGTGTTTGCGTAAATGTTTGCGTGATGTCGGGCTTAGCAGTGAGTTAAATATCTATCACTATACACACACAGAGTTCCTAGACTGGGTCATGGGTTCAGATTAAGACTATAAGACATGGATAACCTATTTTGACGCATTTTATCACAGCTAAACATCAAAGAGCTATGCACCGACAGAACACACAATCCATACTACACGCCACACACACATATAGAGGGATACAGAGCAGTTATGCATGACAACATCTGGATGGTCTGGAAAGTGTGAAAAGATGGACGATATAGGTATCAAAGAAAGCAAAGTAAGATGGACTTCCACTTTCATCAGTACATCATGGATATCACGATGAGGGCAGAGGTTGGATTGAGGAATAGAATTACAAAAGGATGAACTTGTGCATGAATGGACAGCTAATGTGGAGCAAAGTGCTGGACAAAATCCATTCTATACGTAAGTGCTGAAATGAAAAGTAGATAATGTGATTAGTCATAGCAATTTACAGAAAATATATCAATAATTCAGACAATATTTCTGGTCGGCAATGTCATTAGAAATTTTTCCTGAGCGTATTCCACTCCATCACTATCAAAAAAATTATTTATTAACTACTGAAAAAAATAGACAAATCATTAAAATTATGAAAAAGGATTGTTAGTTCCAGCCCCTGTACGTTTTGAAAAGAGGCACATTGTACAAGATTGATATAAAGTATTTGTGTCTAATTCTTTCTGGCAGTTACTTTTAAAGCAGGCTGGCAATGCCCACTTATATGCATATCTTAACCCAACCAACAAAGACGGATATTATTGAGATACAGCATTCAAGCAGCACACACCACTGTTTCTTACTTTCATGGAAACCCCTGGTGCTATATTTACAGAAGGTTACATTTGAGCAATGGAAAAGTCTTTCCAATCTTTCCTCAAATCTCTGTTTACTTGGCATTGTGAGGCTGGAAAGCAGCAGTGGCATCTATGCTGATGGGAACAGTCTGCCAAAAAACAGCACTAGGCAGTGCCTTTGTTCTGTGCATAAATAAATGATTGCTTCATTTGGGCTCGCAGCTTCAATAGACTCTGTAGGACTAAGCAGGATAATCAAGAGTTCAACTGAAATAAACAGGAACTTTTAAACTGAATGAGGACCTGTCTGCCAGAGTGAATAGTGCAATCAACCTCTCAGATGCACTGAACAACCCACACATAGACACACTCAGAAATACATACACATACACTGCACAGACTCAACCAAGCCATCACACACTCACAAAAACACACCTCTATAAAAGCTAATTCTCTCTTTCGTATTCACATGCATACAAAGAAACAAACACAACAGACCACACTTAAGCACAACAAGCCTCGAACTCTCTAGATTTGGCACACACTAGCTCTTTCTGTTGTGGGGACCTGGTGGCCCCAGTGTGGCCCTCCTTAAACAGAGCACTTTCATTTTGAAGGACAGGACCCCATAGTGAGAGAAACACAAACACCGGAGACAGTAGGCTCTAAAGACTTTACACAACCTGTCACTCTGTCAGCGGTTCCCTCTGCTTAGTTTGTGACATTCTCTTTCTATTTAACTGCCCCACACATTTTCTTCTATTATAACTTTGTCCCTTCTTTTCTCCTGTTCTTTTTGTGACTCCCACTGAATAATCTTCTTCTGCAACTTGTACATATCAGCAGCATCTTCAGTTTACAAACCAAAGTTCAACTCATTAATTTATTTTATTAATTTGATCAGCATTTAAAATGAGCTAAAATCTTAAAAAATCTCAACTTCCTCAAGAGAAAAACAAGCAAAAAATGTGTATATTACTAAAAGTATTTTTAAAAATCTTTTTAGCCCTCCATTTCTTAAAATAATGTTGGTCTTGTGGGATAAGAAAATTGATTCAGCAGGAACTGCCTGCCTCAAGGCAATCAAGGCTATTTTAGGAGGTCAATATGGCATCACTATTTAGGTTTTGAGGTTACTATCAGTTTCCTGAAGTAAATGATTTTTTTAAAGTAAAGAAAAAATCAGGCATTATTACTTAAGAGAAGAGATAATAAAAACAGTGTTATTGCTTCTTGTTGGAGCCTCATTATTAAATGGCCATGTATACATGTAACTGAGGTCTTTTGCAGCATTGTGGTGGGATGAAACAAACAAGTAGATGTAGAGGTGTGTTTTTTAACTAAAATAAGTTGTCACTTGTTTCCATAATCCATAAATTCTACCTTCTGAAGTGTACAGTTTGCTGTTTTCGTTGTCATAGTGATAGTAAATGAGGAGTCATTGGGCATTTTAAAGTAATGACTGACAGCACTCGATCCCTTCATTCAGAGCTATAGTTGCTGTCTTGGTTGCTGTTACAAACAGTGTGCTCTATTGTAGCTCAAATGAGCCCTTCTCCATCTGACTGTTAGACCTGGAGCTTTCTGATTTCTTTTACTTCAGGATACAAATAACAGAGAGTTGGAATTGTCTGGAGAAAAAACTCAGTGAGGTAAAATGTCAGCACAGAATCCCTCTGTCCTGTAGTTTTTGTGAAACTATGAGTTTTTGTGAAACTATGATTTCAAGTATAATGTAAAAACATGATAATAAAACACCCACCACCAGAGGGTAAATATGACTAAAAACTGAACAATCATTAGGTTAAGCCAAGAATATACTGTTTTATTATTATGCAATAAAAAAGATAACTTTCATAGCAGTCAATGTTGACTTGTTACAGGAGGAAAAACACAAGTAGTCTTTTCAAGTGTTAAGGTAAGCCTAAACAGCTGGATAGTGAGCCAGTATGACCAGGATTCTGAAATCAGAGCCTCTAAATGAAAATCAGCCATTCTTGACTTTGTAATTTACACCTGCACTTTTCCTACTGTGACATTTAAACTTGTCTTCCAAAAAGACCTATACCATCACAATATCTGTTATAAAAATGTATTACTATGTTGAATCACCAGCTCTCTGACACAGAAAAAAATACAAAAATTCCACTGACTTCAGAGTATCTGAATTTTGTTTATTTTGCTTATCAGTAGGATGGATTCAAGATTTGAAAGAATTGGGTTGCTTTGATGTGCACAAGACAAACACAGAGGAAGAAGCAGAATTTAGGGCTTTAACTCAAATGATTTGAAAGACTGTAGAAGCATGGTCTGAACTATGATTTTTTTTTTTTTTTTTGCTTTATTGAGTTGACTGATGAATTAAAATTAATTTAGCCTCATTGGGTCATAAGGAATTACTTGGTCATTAACTGAAGGGGAAACTCCCTGGCCAAGAAGACATCCAGAGGTCTCAGGCATGCAAACTCTCACATGATGCATTCCTGTTTTTTAAAAAATTAACAAAACACAAAAACAGAGATGAGTTGCTCTCTTTTCCATTACTGTCTTGTTTTGTTTGAAGGCATGGTGCAACTAAATCATAATCTCTTTTAACAAATAAGACATTTTTAAAATGAGTTTCTATTCTATTGGTAGACAGTTTCATAGGAAAGCAACAAGCGACATGTCATTATTAAATAAACTCAGAATAATAAGGAAAAATTGCTTAGAAAAATCCACAACATTAAGTTCAAGCCATGTGACCACTTTTTGTTGATCCTCTGAGAACCATAAATGCTGCAGCAGATGGACAGTACAGGTCATGTTACTAAATGAACATGAAAGCATGCACGCACACACAAAAACAAGATTCCAAAAAAAATTTTTTTTTCTTTTACTCATCACACAATTTCCAAACCTACATTTATCTCCCTTTTCTTTCACTTTCCCCTCTTATGTTTCAGCCTTTCTCACCCTCTTTCCTCAGGTTTAATTGGCTATTGTGGCAGATGGGGTGGCGGTTGGTCTGTGGGAATCAATGTCTTCATTGTAGGACTGAGAGAGAGATTAGCAGCTAGTTAGCACTAGCGAAAGATGACAGCTGGCACTGTTAACCTCCCCTGTCACTCATACGTGCACACAACACACAGGAAGCACTAGTGTAGAGTCCTTAGCCAGGCTGGGCAATTATACACAGGAGAAATGCTGCTCGGTACCTTGAGCCTGTCATTCAAATGCTGAATAAATGTGGCCTAGTATGTTAATCTTGCACACACACTTGGGGATAAGCCATTATTGACTTAGTTTGAAATCTAAAAAGGAAAAAAGAAAAATAGCAATATTTCCAATGTCAGTCAAAACTAAGAAGTCACCAGGGCATGATTCCAAACTATTCCAAATAGAGAGGGATTTAAAAATGTCATGTCTAAATCCTTGGCTTGAATATGTTTCAAACTGTGACTTGAAAACAAGTCACAACACAAATAAAAGTAACATGACAACTCACTACAATGATCTATCTTCTTTGCAAAAGATTTGATACATGAAAGCTTTGCCACTGAGGCAGAGCAAATATTTATCATGTGATATGACCCAAAAAGTTAGTACAACAGCTGCTGACAAAGGCTCAAGTTTCTTTAAGGCATCTGAGACACTTCATGCTGATTTGGCAGAAGTTGTTTCTTTTTCATTCTGTTACAAGTAAAATTCCCAAGTACACAAAATCGCACACAAATTGGTGTTTCTGAATTACTCATCAGTTGGTATAAGACTCCAACAAAAGCAATCCTCTATTGCACAGCAGCTTTATACAAGAACTGGCTTTTTTTAGGGGGGTCTTTTTTTTTTTTTTTTTAAAAAGGATCAGATTGTACGCAAAGAATTAAACTAAATTTTATTCTGAGTAGGGATAACTTAAAGAGACTCTGACAAAATCATTGACCAAGTCACTTGCTTTCTCTTCACAACTATTTGTACAAACGCATAACTATGAATACGTTGACAAAAGACATCTAGATGTTAGATCAATTGAGCTATTGTACAACTGCTATGAACACAATTCCTATTTTGTAAGGGTTCAACTGAAACATCTGTAACAAAAGAAATGATATTTCATCAGTCAAGTGGGAGTTTCTTAGACTTAACTGAAAGGACAGGTAGGAATCTTCAGAATAAACTATAAATTCTGTGTTTCCGATTGAACCTACCTGCATTTCCTGTTGATTGGCTTTTTAGTACAACATGTCAAATTCATACAGTCTCCTGATGAAAATGCCTTTTGTCCATTCACTTATGTAAACTAAAATGTGGAATCTTTTTTTTCTTTAAAAAAACAACCTTGTTTTAACAGCATTATTTAGATTCACCCGCACATTTGTGTACCTGTGCATAAAACCATCCACATCCTTTTACAGATCTGTGAACAACACACACACACACAAGTGGGTATTATGCAGCCATCGTCCCATGACAGATATTATTTAATTTCCTCCAGAGTTCCCACCAGGACTACCATGTCTGGTCAAAGCAAACCAGAGCAGGAAAACTAACTAGGCTCATGTTGCTACTCAGACATCTTCAGAAACATGTCTTTTCCATGACTGGAGGGACTTAGGGTGTCAGTTACGGGGCTCTTTCTTCATTTGGGTCAAATCAAGTTCAACAGCAGACACTTCATACAGTCCCTGACACGTGTTTTGACGTGTGTTTTGACACGGCACTGGGTAAAAGACTTGATTTGAATATTTGTATGTTCCTTTAATGTGCCAAGAAAATCCTATGACAGTGTTTTTATACATACAAAACATGCTGAGCAAATTCAAAATACATGGCTGTCAGTCCAAAATAGTGCAGTTTATGTTAATCCCTAACAGTAGTGATCATGACAGTTTCCCACACTGTGCATGCATTTTGACATGAGAAAATGTTAGAAATCCCCTTCTGTGATTAAATATTCAGTGAGCGGCATAAATCATTTCAGCTTGATCTTTTGGTTAAAATTCATCTGGTTTTGACACGGGAAAATTTTAACTTAACATTAACTAAAAATATTATATTAAACATGCAACTCAGACAATCAACATTGACCATATCCAAATTTATCTGCTTTTTAACAAGGTTAATTTAATATGCAAACTACAAACAGCTGGAGGCCTATTTAATTCAAGTGACTGTATTCAAAATCCTTAAATATGACCCAGTGAAACTGAGACTCACAGAAACCTGAAAGAAGACAAAAGAACATGAGAATCTTCGTGTCTTGACATTAAAACAACTAAAAACAAGCAGGGCCTTGTCCATCATGATGCTGTCTTTGTGCTTTCATTTGTTTAGGAGAATTTATATTCTTTTATAGTTAAGAAATTAACAGGTAGTCCATAGTAGTTTAGTACTATACAACTAACACACCCAAACATGTCCAAATCCTGAATACAGTGACATCCTCGCCTTTGATACTCACGAATACATGCTGTAAACTGGTAATTACAGTCCAGTTATTGAGCAACACCTTGCTCTGTGCTCTTTCTCCCTCTCTGGGGAGTAACAAAGGAGTGCAAAAGAGGTAACATGATAGCAGTAAATGCATACTATGTCTCGTATTGCACTCAGAGAGTGTAACCCAGCCCCCACCCCCCTTTTAAATTGCATAAAACCATTGCCCTTATGCTAAAACGTATGTTTGTTATATAAGTATCAGTCACTAAATCGCCTAACTGCTTTGTGCTTTAAAATTTCTCCCACTGACGCTGCTAACATTTCATCTTTTGTTTATCAACTACCATTTACACTTGAGAGGTCATGAGTGCCTGAGTTAGTCCACACACATATGTCTACCATTACATGTAGTGAGAAGATAGAGCTGTAACAAGAGGATCATAGCTTGACTATCACCTTTTCTCAACTTTTTCACCATTCCTGTCAACTCTTTGAGATTCCAAGCCTATGTGAAAGGCACTTTTCCTCAGTGTTGAACAATGTACTCGATTTATTTAACTATGGCCTGAAGATTTTTATGTTATGAAACATGGGACATCCCTGTGGAATTATGAAGAAAATAACTTGCTGGTTGATGGCTTGTATTGCATCACGTTTGCAAAATGATCTCAGTCTATGCACTGACCAAAGTTAACAACATAGAGCTCAAATTACAACACTACCTTGATTAGGAAGTGAAGTGCAACTGTTAAATAACCTCAGGCAATACTAACAAGAATGCAGCATGTTTCCACCTCAATCAAAAATATTTGTTATTTGTTCATCTTAACATGGTTTCTTTTCAACATTTCAGCATTTTTTTTTGCAAACAATATGTAGTTCACCTCTGTCTCTTTTATGACAACAGCTATCAAATTTACCCTTGTGCAGTGACACACACAGTTGTAAACACAGACAAAGCATGCATCACCTGAACAAGACACACAAACAACTTACCTCCATGGCAAGTGCAGCAGTTTGTTGGTCGTAGTGATTCAATAGATTGGGCATAAAAGTGGTGTTGTAAGGCAGATCCTGGCACATTCTCAGTCTGATGGGCTCACAGCTAAACTCACTGTGGCTCTCTATGGACTCCATATGTATGGACAGTGTCGGTGTAAATAGGGAGAAGAGGAGTAGAAAGACTAGGATTAGGGGAAAGGAAAAACAGACAGGAACTTGTCCACAGTAGATTTTTGTAGGTTTTGAAAACCAGTCTTTCTTATATCCTTTCCGGACATTTACTTGCATCTTAATGTTAGACATTTTTCCACTATGGCTACAACTGATGAGTTTCTCATCACCTGAAAAACCACTAGATAGTCATGAAGACAGGATGTTTTTAGAGCTTCTTATCATTAGAAGCAATTGAGTCCATTTTTATTTTCACTGATAAAGGTAAAAGCACCATCCATTGTAGTATCTGCTTTTTTTGTGCAGCGTCTCAGAATGCAATTTTAAATGCACTGATATGAAGCTCTCTTAATTCTCTCCACCTCCTGGCAGTGCCGTGGTCAAGGACAGATTTCCCTTGTTCCATCCTCAAGCAGAAACCATGTCCCTGAGATAAAAGCCCCACCATCAGTCGTCTGCTGGAGGTCTCTTCTGGGTTGCTGCACGTTTACCTTCCACCCTATTTCTTTTTGTCTCTTCTCCCTGTATTTCCGGTGATGCTTTAGAGAAATATCAAAATTTGAGCCCACAATGTCAATATCGTCCAAATAGTTTCATGGATAGAAATCCTCTCTTTCACATCCTTTCTGCCACCTCGGAGCTCATCCATTAAGCAGGTCCTGCAGGTTTAAACAAACAAAGAGGAAAGGCCTAATGGTCAAACATGCAGAGTGGGTTTGTTTAGAAAAAAAGTTTAACTGTATCTATTGTCTCTGATCAGCCACACCCTCGTTTCAATACAAGTCAGGCTTGAAACAACTGATTAATTCATAGGTAAGTTAGCACACTTCAGAAAAACTGTCTTTGAGACATGCAGTGTCCAATTATCTTTATCTAAAAGCGTTGTTTCATGCACAGTTTATATCAGAGAACACTGAAAAGGTGTTCAAAGAAAACCTCTCGCTAGTGCAGCAGGTTTGAAGCTGTTAATGTGAACATTACACCTGCGGATGAGCTGACACCCCTCTCATGTTTGTGTGAGGTTGGCCGGGCAACAGTAACGTTCCCCTGCGATGTTTCACACTCTTGAGTCGGTGTCTTTATGGCTGACTACACAGTAAACTTTAGAGATAAGCTCGGCTACTATGTTATTAAAATAATTAACTAATAAAGGGTGTACATTTATCGAGTTTTAGTACGCACCTACGTCAAACTGCTCTCAGCCGACCGTTTGTACACGAGCTTACTCGCGTGAAACAACTGATAGCTAGCTAGCGGTAACGTTAAATTAATAACGTCAAACTGTAACGGTTACTAAAGTCTTCTGTAGGTTAACCATCCGCCTAGTAACGCTATCTTAACAGGTCACAGCCCTTAGCGCCAGCCCTCCTCCGAGGTGAACCTACATATACCAGCCGCAAATGAGGCATCTTTCCTGGACTGAGGCAAGAATCACACACGGTGACACGCCACGATCACATCCAGGGAACCTCATCAATCTTGGGAGCAGCGTGCGTGTTTGTCACCGCAGCGTCTTCAGCCAGCACGCTATGATTCCTTTAAAAGCGTCTGCATTCGAAGTCTGTCTGGCTTGCCGACATTAATGAATCGAATGAATCGTAACGTTCTTGTCTAACGCTACAATTACAAATGGTTTACCTTACGTGAGGAATAACGAGAGGTTCGGGCGCTCCTCAGCTTCACCGGCTCCGCTCACTGCAGCACTTCGTTGTTTGCAGCTGGTTGCCTGCAGCGTGCAGCCGACATCGTGGACGCGGAATCATCGTGACCGCGCATACACGAAATTGGCCCCACATGACGTTACATGCTGTTTGTAGGCATGTAACGTTTAAGTCTAAATGAGTAACAGAAGTGACACTACTCGCGTAAAATGTGTATTGGATGGATGTAGGTCCAGTGATTGATCAGCCAAGGTATTAAAAAAATAATTTGTTAATTTAATTATATCGTCCCGTTATTTTGGCATTAATGTTTATGAGTTTACTATAGATTTTGAATAAAGCAAAATACAGCATGTGTGACCCCAGTGCATTCTAGTGTTTATTACGTGTGTCCTGAGAAATCAAAGGCTCAAGAAGCAACACTGACATCAGCATCACTCTCAAGGTCACATGGAGGCCATCGAGGGGTTAAATGGGATCCAACCTGGAGCCTCATGTTACAGTGTCTGTAGCACCACAGAGGAGATAAAGGGTGAAACCAATTTAAAAGAAGCTACCGCTCAAGTGAATGCAGAGACACTAACGCATTCCCCTGTGGAAGGAGGGACAGCAGTCTCCCTTTGATGGACAGATAAAAATAAAAGCACAAAAATATTTACAAGGTAAAACTTAAAAAAATCTTTTATTAAAAAAAGTACATCAAAATTACACCCAAAGAAAACCAAAATAGCAAACATAAAAATTGCATTACATCCACATTTGTAAATTTTTATGTTTTTTGTGTGACATGAGGACATCAGAGTTACAAAATACAAACTTAAATAACACCTGTTGGAGGGATATTTAAGTCTGAGAGTTCTGAGACTGATGATTACTGATATTTGTTTTGTCCCATGAAGTTGTCCCACTTTAATTATTTAAAAGCTTAAATTTCCCTTGTTTGAAAACAAAAACACAACTACAAGTTTTCAAATAGGCTACCTATTAATAAGCACACGCTATGAATTCACATCATTGCATTTTTGGTTTTTATCTACTATTTTATTATGTAAGACATTAGTTAATTGGTATAAGTCAGGTATATACACACTAATAAAAAAGTCTGCCTAGAGAGCAGAGAGGAAGTCAGGTCTGTAAATGTCTGTGTTAAATGAAGATTTTCAAAAAAATAACACAAGCTCATTTCATCCTCAATAATCAAAGCAAGAGTTAATACCTTTATACCATTTTACAAATGAGTTATTTTTAATGTTATTTTTGATGTTTGATTATTGCAATGAAATCATAAACAAAATGTAGAAATGGACTAAAATCTATTCAGACCTCGGCTATGAGAGATCTACTACGAATGCAACATATCAGTGTAATATCAAAAGACATAACTTCAGTCAGTTTGTCCTAATATAAAAATAATCTTATCTGTAATATTTTATGTTTAAATGATATCATACTAGATAATATTTAAAAAAAATTACTAATACATATTTTTGCACATATTTATCTTGAGTTTCAAATGCAATCTGCTCAAGTCTTCAGTGGGACATCAATGCCATAACGACGGAAACAGACAAATAGCCTTGTTGTGATTGTATCAGTCAACACAATGTCAATATTTATCCCTGTCAGCTTGAGGATTAGCATTGCGTGCTATGACTCCTTTCCACACAATTGAGCACAGCACTAGATTAACTGTTTCATGGCTGATCCGATCTTCTCTGTCGTTGAGTTGTGGGGGGTCTGTGTCAGTTGAGAGGCAGCTGGCCTACATACTGGTTTAACCTCTTAATATGACCCCACTTGACATTCAACCACAGTATACTGTACATATACAAATTCAGTGCTGCAGTCCAGATTAATTTCTGTTTAGGGGACTAAGAGCATCTTTCCAAAAATATATCTAGGTATTAATATCCCCATGACGCTGCATTTTAAAAGGCTGAGCTTTAAGTGTTAAGACCTACTCTGCATCAGCACTGAATAAGATAAAAAAATTTTATCTGTTTTTATTATCCTGTCATATTATCACTCATACTTACACTGAATAAGCGTCTAAAAAGTATATAAATCATGTTTCTAGGAATCTTCTTTATGAAATTCAATAACTCCCACCACAAGGCTAACAAATAAAGTAACCAAAATGTAAAAATATAAAACAAAAATATTAATTTTTTTTTTGAATAGTTGTTGTTTCTGTGGTTTGTTAAACGAGTTAATGGATTACCTACAACATTAAGACAGCATAATCTTGGAGGAACATGTCACAAACTGTAGTGGCCCATGTAATTATCAAATAATAACTTTTTTCAGGAGGTTAATTTCAAGCTTTTCCAATGAATTTTACAGCCAAATAATGTATCAACATTGCATATATATTAATATAATTTGGTATTCTAGAGCCAATGTATTTCACAGTTTTAATATTATGAATAAACAGCGTGCACAATATATAGTTATTTGTGAACATTAAAGTGGGCAACATTGAAGAGTATGGTTTGTTAAGTGCATCTCAGTCGCAAAGGAGTGGTTTAGAGTATAAAACAAAATGTAAAATTTAAAAGTTTTAAAAATTTTGAAAAATAAAACATAATTTGCGAAAATGAGAGTTTATACAAGTTTCATTATACCTGAATTAACCGAAATAATCAAATTTTACTAGAAATAAATGATACTATTGTAAGGACACATTTTCTTCATAAACAAAAGTTTCTTCATACTTTACATGATACGTTTGGTAATACTGAACCCAAACAGTCAAGGATGGACACTTATAAGACTGAATATATATTTCATCAAAACTTTCACTCATGTATATGTATATATAATCTTGATATCTGCACAACAGTATGTGCACATTGGAAAGCACATTTGAAGCATAAATTTTCTAGTTTTTGATGTGTCACTGTAATAAACTTGTTTTTATTAGCTTTTCATCGATGCCCCAACATTAATCAATCAGTATTTTACTCACAGTCTTAGACACAATGTAAACTGTTCGGTTTATAAATGAAAGAAAATAGAGCAATTTGGTAATCAATCTGTGAGTCAGGGTATATGATACCAGTAAGTAAGAAGCAGTTCCTTACAGCTTCATTCCTGTTCCTCTGTGACACTCATCCAGTTGACTGTAGGGCAAAATCTGCTAGTGTCAATACAGGTGCAGCAATGCCTTTTGGGATTTAGCTGTGCTTGTCTACACGTTGTGGGTCTTTCCTACTTTTGCTGTTTTAGGCTTCAGGGTTTGAGTGTGGTCCAATCAGGCGTTGGCTTTGAGGAGAACATTTTGCTTCTTCCTCAAACTGGAGGAGAAAATTGAAGATAAGATCTGTGTCAAGTTTTCGAGGTTTTGTATGTTTTTTTACTTTGAGAGACAGTATGAGGGACCGAGATAAGAAGAAAAGTGTGGATAATTTGTATGTGTGTTTGAGGTAGACCAAGTGTGCATGTGTGTGCAAGTCTTAGTCAGCAGAGATTCAGACAGACGCATACACAGCACAGTTTTATGCCTCAAGCATACCCAACCGCCCCCACACAAAGACACACACACCTGCTCTTTGATGTAGCTTTTCCCACAGGGTGCCAGCCCTCTGAGAGCCAATCCAATGATGAAGCACCAGATAGATATTCCAGTCTCACATGCTGCAAACACAGCACAAGGGATCCACAGCGTCAGGGTAGTGTCCTGAGAGACAGGAAGTGATAGGAACGGGGGAGAAAACAAGAGTGAAGTAACACACTGAGTGTGAACATTAGAAACTGTAAGAAGAAAGTTTAGTCTTACATAGATTCTTGTTGTATCGAAAGGGCATCTGGCACTGACAGGTGATCGGGCATTAATGGGCACTTGTGTATCATTGCATCCTTGCATCAAACCCTGCCCATCGTGGGCAACAGTGAGACCAATAGCCAAGAGGAGCCCAGTGGCACATGCTGCTGAGACCAAGGCATTCAGGAATGATGAAATTATAAGTCCTATTTGCTGGAGACACAAAGACAACATCATGTAGGAACAGAAACTTTTCGGCAGAAACAACATAATAATAACATTATATGTGAATTTATGAACAATTTAATTCCTACCAGTTTTATAAGATGAAGATTCCTTGACATCAAAATGGCAATTATCCCAGTGGCAATGCTCTGTGAGTTTCAAATGACAAGATGATTGTTTCAGCTTAGCATTGCTTTGGCACAGACAAGAGTTTATTAAATTGTGTTCCACAAGTGTTAATCCTTGCCCCAAGGATGTGAGGCGACATTTTTCATTGGTGTGCCAGAGTAAGAAGACTTCAGACTGAAGGTAAGGAATAGCTAATGACAGTGAGTAAGATATTGCTGATGGAGAGCCATGTCAGTAGGATATTGCAACTTGTCTTTTTGTTCTGTCTGTATTAGCTGTAAACACTGTAATAGCCTGAGAACCTGGTATGGAGTGTCTATCAAAGAAATGCAACATCAACACCAGCTCATCATTAACAGCTGCCTGTTTATCTGATACCTCAGTGTAATGAAGCCTGCCCTACAGCAACTTGAGAAAAAGATTGAAAAACCAGCTCCTTTATAACAGGCAAGTTCAGTCTTGATTGCTGAGAAAATACACCACACCATGTAACTGAGCCAGCAGTGCAAATCACCTTAAATGTTTACTGTAGATAAAAATATTCTTGATTTTCTAATGCACAGAACACAAAATTACAGGGATACATTCAACATTATTACAAATAATAAAAAGTTCAGATAAATAAACATTGCGTTGATTTGAAAGCTTAACAGACCCAATGCTGCACACCAGATTTGACTTCAAATCCAATAATAAATGTCTAAACTATTCACTCACCAATAGGCCAGAGGTGACTGAGATAATGTTGGCTACAGTGTATTCAGTGGTGACTTGCTTGTTGGGTTTGGAAATATGGCGGAGAACACTGCCATGGACAATAGCTCCAAGGATGAAGCTAATGTGGCCAACCAGGATGAGGGTTAATCCCTTTCTCATCAGCCTCCTTGGCCCTTTGTCTCTGTCTGGATGACAGAAATACAAGAAATACTTACAACTCCCAAGACAAAACATTTCAGAGTTCGAGCTGTCTTCCCGAGAAAGGACAGACAAGCTAATAGTTACTTTCAGAGAGGCCTCATCAAAATGATTGAAAAATTAGACAGCTCTGGGAAAAATAGAGCAATGATTACATGAGAATACAGTAAACAGTCAAAATTCAAGAACACACAGCTTGTACTAAAATTTAGATTTAACAGAAATTGCGCTAAAAAAACAAGAGTTTTATTTCCAACTGAGGGTATTTTCCCTTCAATGTTTAAACATTCGTCCTTCCAAACCTTTAACTACGACTGTATGGACAAAAGCATTTGCATAGAGAGGATCATGTTACTCTGAGAAAGACTCCCTGTTTGCAGAGTGAGTCACACACAGATGGGAGGAAGCAGTGAGAGCCTTCGCGATACTTAAAAACCTTAACATTTTTGATCTATTGCCAGTCTGTTGAAGTGTTGTCAACTAATTTCCTCTTTGGATAAATCAGATTAATTAATGTTTATAGCACGATAAAACAGGTTGCATATTCAGTGTTTTCGAAAAGAAACCGTTATCATCCAACCTGCAGGCCTGTGGTCAGTCACACCAGTGGAGGGAAGACAAGCGACGGACAAGCGTTCACCTTTTTTAAAAAAAAAAAAAATCTTTTTATCGCACGCGACGCTTCTTCTAGTTACAACAATGAACCATCGGACATTTACTCACCGAAAGTGCACATCTTTCTGCTGAGGCTAATGTTTCACTTCGAATAGCGTCCGTAATTTGTGGCCACCTGTTGAACGGGCAAAAAGCCGAAACTCCAACGTCCTCTGTCCACTTCCTGTATGACGTCATGAAACTCACCTGTGAATTACCTGCGACTTCGCTGAGGGGCGCAACAGTCTTTCCAGATTTATTGCAAGCGTTTCTGCCGTATTATTATTAACGACACTTGTCTCTAAACACGAAAAATTCACAAAACAGTCTGACACACAAAAGCCAAAAAAACAAAAAAGAAAAAAAGAGATCTTTCTTTAAGATCTGCTAAAAATAATACTAACTGACAGTGTTTGACGCATTTCACACATTTATTTTAAAAGAACATTCACTTTGGAGGTTTTTAACACATGTCTCAGATAAGACACACACATCTGATGACATTCATGTCATACAAAATATAAGACTATCCCCTTGAAACCAACAGCTCACAGCCATGAAAGACAGCCTAAAGATGCCCACCCCCTATGATTATTTAATAACCAGTTTAAACACCACAAATACTTAGTGTATTGGTGGTCTAGAGCATAGAAAGAGAGAGGAAGAGAGATAGAGTGAAAGAGAAATAGAGATGGAGACAGAGAAAAATAGAGCAAGTGAGCCAGAGAGAAAGTACTGAGTATAAAATCACATTGGTTGGTTTTCATCACTTATCTATTCAAGTTGTGCACATACATTCTCTGGGCTGATCTTGAATACACATCTTTGGAATAAACAATCATAAGGGTTCACAAATAGATACACAAACAGAGCAAAATAACATAAGCAACACATTAAGAACTACATATGATGTAGAGCAAAAATGCAGACTGGAGAACAAAAGTAGCCTAAATACATTATAAAAGTACCTCAAAAATGTACAAATGGAGATAATTGGGTCAATATGGTCTCAAAAAAGAGGAGAACAATTTAACATAAAAACTCAGCAAGCACCAGAGGAAATCTCCGTCTGCAAACTGGTACAGTAGTAGTTCAGTTAAATTGGTACTGTGATTATGAGACACTTCAAGTATAATCTCAGTCAAACCTCAACATAAAAGGTAATTTATCGTATCTGCCATTTTGTTACACTAAAAATGTGATTTTTTTTATTACTTTCTTGCATTCACTACCTTTTAAACATTCTGAGTTCTATGAGCTTTGAGATAAAAAAAGTAGTCCACAAAGACTTCTGAGCCAAAATGTCCCACAAACCACTTCTTGAACTCACTGCAAGTCTAAACAAGGCCTGTATCATGTTAAGTTTTGTACTGAACCTTTGTGAAGGCGATGTAAACACACCGTACCTCACTTTTATTAAACTGTGATGAAATAAAAATAATAACAATGGAAACAAGGGATGGCTCAGAGTCTTTGCAAAATCCCAGTAAACAAAAAAGAGGAAATAGATATAACACAGTATCTGTGATGACCATAAAACATATGATGCTCTCAAACAGATATATCAGGAATAAGCCCCTTTTCTACAGCATATGGCAGCCAAGTTCAACACACAAGTCTCATATAAATGAATTTTAGAGACAGAGTAGCATGTGTTAACCTAACAAGCAGCAAATGTTGAGACAATGAATAAAATAATATAAAAGACGCTGAGAAAAGAGGGCTTGAGGGTATGTGCTTGGGCCCAGAATAAGGCAAAGCGATGAAAAAAATATAAAAACAAACACATAATCGGTAACACTGAGTTCACAGTACTTCAAAGTAACCAGGTATCTCCTTTCCAGAGGAAATTGGCACTATGCTGGCCAAAAATGTGATGTGCAGTGGATATATATATCTTGTCATGTATCAAAGGCAACATATTACTCACAGGTAGCTATAGACGTTGAATCTCTGTCCCCCAGTTCTCAAAACTAAAAAGATGTTGCTGATATGTTATGTGTTGGTCAAACACATCACAAAATCATAAAGTTGGGAATGTTAAGTTATATAAGGCATAACAATAAACGACAGGGGGGCCATGAAAAAAGGATCCTGCCTTATTCTGTCTTTTTTTTCCTTTGTGTAGAAACTGATTCCTTCATCTTTTGGTAACCTGTAGCTTCTGGTGGTTAACAGGTGTAGACCTGCTTAAAAAAATCTTAGCACGAATGTGGTGTGGCTCCAGTGAAGGTCTGAATCTGTCTTTGTTTGGTACTCATCCTAACACAAACTGGCCAGGCATTCCATAATGTAAACACTTACACAAAAATATAACTGTGCGCTTGAAAAAAAGTTTTTCAGTATGAAACTGCAAGTTATCTAGTCAGTAATCTTTTGATTGTCTATTGCAGCATTATAAGGTTCATCTTTTAATCATTCTGAGCAGCCAACTTACTCCGAAGACTTCTACACATATGCTGTATATGTATGTTTTGACTTCAAATTAACATTGTGAACTCATCAAAGGTGGCTTCTTTGGAGTCATCTGAACTCTTAATTTGGCTTTTAACTACAGGTTTTTTGTACTTTCAGGTAAGTTTTTATCCCTATGGAAAGGGGAAACCCATCCTTAGCAGAAACAACATAAAAACATTATACACAGTTGTTACGTCAAGTAACCAAAAAGAACATTAAACTGGGTTAGGAGAGTTTACATATGAGGAGGCAGCAACATGCGTTGATTAAACTGTCACTAGTGAGGAGCTTGGCTGAATGTTTCTTCTAGAAGAGAGGCTATTTTGTTTTGGTCCACCTGTGAAGAGAACATCAACACCTTTAACAACATAGGAAATTACAAAAAAGGCAGTGAAGATATGGCCCTTCATCCTGGTCAACACACACACACACACACACACACACACACACACACACACAC
>JAQNCA010000001.1:6989871-7006477 GCA_029783725.1 Acanthurus tractus
TGTGTGTGCTGTTGACTGATTAAAAACAGTTTGGGACAGTTGTTTTATTTAATGCAGTACTCTGAGATAAATATGACTGTTTCCTGCCTATATTTTTATTTTATTCAGCAAATTAGATAATGGCTATGCATATATCTTAGGATATTTGTAGGTCTATGCCCTCACTGATATTAATACATTGCTGTATAAACATACATTACCGTGCACTTAACTACTCTCTGACTTCTGGTTTGATGCCATACTGCAATTTGTTGTCTCACAACCTATCCTCTGTTAAAATTCAAGAAAAGTTTAGCTTAATCTATCATAAGTGAAAAAGAAAATATAGCTTCAGTCAAACTGTAAGGTTGTGTAAGCAGCATGTTTATTTTGTTTGTTGTGTGTGTGTGTGTGTGTGCAGGTCCTGTGGTAGACCCCAGGAAGGTGCTGATCATAGCGGGACACCACAACTGGATTGTAGCAGCTTATGCACACTTTGTCATCTGCTACAGGTAACAGAGCCACAACATGGCTGGTTAAAATGTTTGTCATCCACTCTGTGGTTCGTCAGAGAGGGACGTTTAATTATTTATGAAGATGGAGTCATTATCTGTTGTGTCTCACATTTCTCACGAGTTGCTCTTCTTATATGCGCCAGTACACAGTCTGTCATCTTAAGCTCTATACATGTTCAATCCAATGAGTGGAGTCTTAATTAATGAGAAAAAACCTGATATAAAACCACTGATGTTTATTATATTTATGTCTGTTTATGATCTTTCTGTAGGATAAAGGAATCTTCTGGATGGCAGCAGGTGTTTTCTTCTCCCTACCTTGACTGGACCATTGAACGCATTGCGCTTAACGCCAAGGTGGTGGGTGGCCCGCATGGAGACAAGGACAAGATGGTGGCAGCTGCCTCTGAAAGCAGCATCATCCTCTGGAGCATCCAAGATGGAGGCAGTGGCAATGAGATAGGTACACAGAGAGTTACTGCATGCAGGTGTCCGTGAATTTCTTCAAGGTCGCTACTGATGCAAAAGGACTTTGAGAAGTGTGATAAATTGATGTTAAATATTTTGGTTAGTGGCATAATTAAAATGTATTGATGAAAAGTTATGAAAAGAAAATCCTATTTCACATCATGACTGCAGTGAGAACTTTTGTACACTCTTACAGTTGTGCAATAGAACTCGACTCCAAGATGAGATGTTTAACCTTCTACCATGAAATTTAATTTTTCCCTTTGCGGTCTCTGTGATTCAGCCTTCACTAAGCACTTACTTCCTTTGAGTGCACACTAACTCCCACCTCTCTTTACCACATCAGGTGTATTCAGTCTTGGTGTACCTGTGGATGATCTCTTCTTCATTGGGAACCAGCTGGTGGCAACAAGCCATACAGGGAAGGTTGGAGTGTGGAATGCCGTCACACAGCACTGGCAGGTAGTGGGACATGTGTGTGTGACACCTGTCAGTGTCTAAATGGTAAAACACTGTACTAACAGTGATTTTTTTTATCGTTCTCTGTTTGTGTCAGGTTCAAGATGTGGTTCCTATTACCAGCTGTGACACAGCAGGATCCTTTCTTCTACTGGGCTGCAACAATGGCTCTATCTATTACATAGGTACACAACTTAATTCACACACACACACACAAACGCACACACAAATACATGTGCACTTAAAGGGTTACCGACCTTCTGTCTTTAATGGAAGTTAATTTAGTCAAATAGAAGTACCCATTGTAAGAAAACAATATAGTACAGCAAATGAATGTTATCATATGTTTGCGTGCATTTCTGTGACAATTTTATATGTCCATTGTTTATAAAATGCTTATAAATATAAAGTGGTGTTTTTTTATCACTGTTTACATGCTGGATCTTGATTTCATAAAATATATATATCTGGATGACAACCAGCCAACCCTTTCTCCTCTGCTGACACAGCTCTCTGAAGATAGAGCTGACTATGAGAGATGACAAAGAAGCAAACCTTTCAAACTTCAACTTGTTAACATTTTGTCATCTTCTTTTCAGACATGCAAAAGTTTCCACTGAGGATGAAGGATAATGATCTCCTCGTGACAGAGCTCTATCATGACCCTTCAAATGATGCCATTACTGCACTGTCTGTCTACCTCACACCTAAAACCAGTTAGTAAAGAAGAATCTTTTACTTTCAATTGTGTTTCTCCTTTGAAAATACAGAAAATAAACTTTTAAAGTTGTTTTCCTACATGGTAGTCAGTTATTTCTTTTTCTTATATTTTCACCTCCTGGGATATAAACAAGCAGTCCCATAAATCAAAGTCAGTGGCCTGATCTTTCTGTTCTCTCTGTGCTCTCAGGTGTGAGTGGCAACTGGATAGAGATAGCTTACGGCACTAGCAGTGGAGCAGTGAGAGTGATCGTGCAGCACCCAGAGACGGTGGGATCGGGCCCTCAGCTCTTTCAGACATTCACTGTGCACAGGAGCCCTGTGACAAAGATCATGCTGTCTGAGAAACATCTGGTATCAGGTGAGGGAGGAATTAGTTCAGGTAAAGAACACATTTTCTGATTATCTCTTGTTTATTGTGTTCTTTGTATATAATTTACGTGTATATGTGTCTGTGTCTGAGATCTTGTGTCTCTGTTGGTCTTTTTCTGTGTGTCTCAGTGTGTGCTGACAACAACCACGTTCGTACGTGGACTGTCACTCGGTTCAGAGGGATGATCTCCACCCAGCCAGGCTCCACCCCCCTCGCCTCCTTTAAAATATTGTCCCTGGAGGAGACAGAGAGTCATGGGAGCTACTGCTCTGGGAATGATATAGGTGAGAGAGTTAAGAGAGAAGGGTCAGAGTATATTGGCAGGATTGAATAATATGTGGGAAGGATGCATGCATGTATAAGGAGGAGGCCATGACTGGTTTTATTTTCTGCTCACAGGTCCATTTGGAGAGAGAGATGATCAGCAGGTTTTTATACAGAAAGTGATCCCCATCACCAACAAACTGTTTGTGAGGCTGTCTTCTACCGGAAAAAGGTAGAGTGTTCTTCATCCGTCTTTCTCTTTCATCTTTGCTCCTGTAACCTTTGAGGAACCTTATGTTTACTACTGTCATAAAGTGGGAGAAGTGAGGATGCTTCATCTCACTAACTATTTTCAATTCAACATATCTGTAAACTTTTAATATTCCTGTTTTACCTTTGTCACCTGACTGAGGTTTTTGTGTTTGTGCATGTGTGTGTGTTTGTCAGGATCTGTGAAGTGCAGTCTGTGGATGGGACCACCATCTCCTGCTTCATGGTACGAGAGTGTGAGGGCTCGAGCCGGATGGGGTCACGACCTCGACGCTATCTGTTCACCGGTCACGGCAATGGCAGCATCCAAATGTGGGACCTGACCACTGCAATGGACACAGCTAACAAAGGAGAGGAGAGGAAGAGAGAGGGTGAGGAAGGAGAGACTGATGGATGGAGAAATAAGAGAGGCTGAGAGGGAGAGAGAGACAGAAGCATGAAAGCAAACATGTGTTGAGGGGAAAAGAGATGAAAAATATCAGTATTGCAAGAACAAATGTTGGCTGCTTTTACTCACCTACACAAAATCTTGTATTCTGGATGGAAAGTCAACTACTTTAGGATTGAAGGTGATCATTTCCCTGATTAAATAAAGTGGGTGTGTGTTCTGAAGCAGCTTTTGTGTTTGATAGATGTAGGTGGGCCTACAGAGGAGGAGCTGCTGCAGCTGTTGGACCAGTGTGACCTGAGTACCTCCCGCTGTGCTACACCAAACATTAGCCCCGCCCCCTCTGTGCTGCACCACACTCGACTCAGAGAGTCCTGCTCAAGGTTAGAGAGAGTTCACACACACACACACACACATATAACAGGACTACTCTGTCCTCTGCCTCTACAAATACACCTGAACATGCACTTGTACACAAAATAATCTTTATACCATAATCGCTATAACAACATAATCATTGTAGCTCTTAGCTGTCTCACTCACTTTCATGACTTGCAGTTTGCAGCTACAGGCCCCTGAGCCCATCCCTGAGAGCCAGGCTACCTATGGAGCAGTCCGACCATACAGAGAGAGCCCCCTGCTGGCCCGCGCACGACGAACAGAGTCCTTTCACAGCTACAGGTAAAGAAATACTCTTCTTACTGTTCAGACACATTCAGTTGTTTGCGGTTATCTAGCGGTTATCATCTGGCTAATCTTCTACTGCTGCTCTGACAAGCTCATGACAGTTGGTCCAGCCATATTACATAAGTTATATGTAGCTTTAGGTTTTATTTGCTTAGGTTTTAAGATACTCACTTTCAAGTGTTTTTATCAAAATTACTTGAAAGTGTTGACAGCATCTGGTCTAGCTTATTGAACCGATCAAAGCAAAGCAAGCAAACAAACAAAAAGGCCTGGCCTTTAGAAATCTGAGTCTAGCAGAGAAGCAGTGCAGTTTTTTAGATAAAATATCATTTCAACTGATGTCATTTTATCTAAAACCCCTTTGAACTCAAGCCATCCTGTCCAACAGTTGCAAAAATTTATCTGTTTTGAGTCTCAAAATATGTCATCTATCACAATAAACCAGTTCACTCACATGGGTTGACACTGGCTATTTCTCATATTGGCTGTCTCGCTGACAACCAGCTTTATTCTCAACATGGAAAAAAAGCACAAGCTAATGGTTAATTTTGAGAGGTAAGTGAGGGTAAGTGAGAGTTTTTGTAATGTGGATAACTTAAACAGTACAATGGTGCTCCTTATTCAAAAAAGCCCCAGCACGGTTTCATCTCTCTGTGCTCAAACCAAACCTGATTTTCAAGATCTAATGTAAACAAAGAAGGGAGATATGAGTAGGCAGGCTCTTTAGAACAGGAGTGAGCATCATTAGCTTACATCCTGCATGCTGTTCCAAAAATAACCTGATTAAGTTCCAGAAAAAACTAAGTTGATCTCTTCTGCATCCATCCTCCTGTGATTGACCCCATCCATCTGTCTTTCTGCAGAGACTTCCAGAACTTCAGCCTGAGTCGAGGCGTCTTGGACCTCACCGGTCAGACATCCACACAGGGCCCCAGCCAGGCCCCTGACGCCCGCCGCTCACTCTGTGACTTTGGGCCGGAGGAAAGTGAGAGGAGAGCCACAGCCATGGAGTTCTGGGCTTGCCGAACTGCCAGTTCGAGCTCAACAACAAATATAGGTGCGATGATGACTGCTGGTGTTGGTGGAGCGAAGGCAGAAGGCGGTCAGGAGTCACCACGACAAGCCCCCGACAGCCCGATTCCTGGAGGTGATGTTAGGCGAAAGGTTCACCCGCAACCAGATGAAGGAGACAGTGTGGGATCAGGGGGAGAAGGTGCGAAGGCAGAGGGATGTGTGAGGAAAAGGGGAGTACTAGAAGGAGGCTTTTTAGGGAGGAAGAGGGCTCCACCAGTCCCGCACCTCTCATCCCTCCCCTCTGGATCTGAGGGAGGTGGTAGCGACTCATCTTCCAATGCCTCCCCCTCCCCAACCAAAATAGCTTCCTCCACCTCCCCGCGACACAGGAAGCTGATCCCAGAGCTGTCCAGTCATGACAGCAGCCTGTGACAGCACAGTGCGCACCCCCCCCCCTATAGGAACATGTGGGAGACAAGGTCTGGAAGTCACAGCAGAGGAGGAATGTGGCTTCAGCTGCAGTAAAACACCTCAATGCTTCTACCCCACCCGACAATGTCATGATATAACTGGAGAAAGGACCTTCTTGTTTTGGGACTCCAAACAAGATGCTAACATGTTTTAATGAGTCTGTCTCAGGATGAGTCTCCTCTACTCAGCTCACTTCTTTTAAAAATCTTACGTAAACCATTTTTATTTAACTTTAGTGGAATTTAAATGTTGGTGTCATTCTTCTGATGACAAAATCCATCATGAAGCAGCTATCACAAGATCGCAATGCTAACAGCATGCCATCTCAAACAGGACATGAATGCATTTTGTTTCTGATCTTGGAGGATTTTAAGTTCTATCACACTTGTAAAATCTGCAACAAACAATTGGAGCTCCTACTGTCTCATTTGAACAGATGATGAAGGTACGAGGTGAATTCTTCCAGGCACAAATCTGATAGCAACATGGCTTCTCAGTTAGTCCTGGAGATTCACCAAAAATGATTTCTTTCCCCGTGTTATTTTTAGTTCACTCTGCATCTTAACAAACATAACGGCTGTTCTGCCAGGTATTATCTAGGGCAATGGTTGAGGCACAAGTGTCTGGACACTGATGTGTAGACTAAATTATTAACTTGTCAAATTCATAAATGCAAAAAACAAGCAAATAAGCACAATACAGTATTAGTTGTACAGTGGGAGTGTTTTTTGACTTTCTGCTACCCTTTTCACAGTTGACAAACACTGACTAACATCCGGCTTTGTGTTTGGTGAAAAAGGGTACAGTCAGCATTAAACCAGGGTCAAATGACGCTGCAGTATTCGCAGTATTCGCAGTATTAATCGGCTCCAGTTCTGACTGGCAGCGATGGAAACATGACACTCTGGAATATGTCGATATTCACCCCTTTCTGTCATGATGCTATGACAACATCTACATCAACAATAGCTATCACAGAGGCAATGAAAGTTTTTGGCTTCTTTCTGTAGCTTCTGCAACGCTTTGTGAGCTCAACCACAAATATTCGTCTCTATTCAAGCAACACTTTAACATCGTTCAGGTTCTATTATTTCTGAATTTCTGGTGTTTGTGTTGTCATGCTTGACTCACCAGACACAAATACAAAAGGCAGACTTGTCTACTGGCAATGTGAAAGAACTCAATTGCCTATTTTTAGCGGATTTTCTCGCATTTAAAAAAAACCAAAAACCCTCAAATACGTGCTAATCTTGGTGCAAAATTTGCATAAGGAATGCTTTAGCTTGTGAGACCCACAACAGCCTAAAGAAGCAACAATGACTGCACAAATGACTTTAGTGAGAAGAGTTTAAAGCCACATGTAAAATGGGTAATGAAAAATACACAAAAGTTTTACAAAAGTACTCAATTTGCAATTAAATAGAGCAACAATGCAGCAATTCTCCACAGATGTTAATGGCTGTGACATTTTTGGGGACTAATTAAGTAATTAGTTCAACACAAATTCCATATAAACATGTCAGAAGGTTCAGGCTCTTTTCAAACACAGAACTCATAATGATGTCAAGTAGCTCTGACAATGTGCAATCTGTCGTTCAGTTAATCTTATTTAAATTTACCTTAAACATGTCACCCAGGCTAGAACTTTGGCAGCTACTTAAATCCTAATGCTGCAGTCAGACACACAATGGTTATTGTTGCAATAACACAAAAAGCAAACTGTCAGCAAGCAGTAAAGTCATTTTACAGCTGCAGCATTAAGCGAGACCCTCCCGAGTTTGTTGTTTGACAGCTCAACAACTATGCAACAGCAGAGTTACCATGCAGAGTAGCTAAACTTAACCCGGTTCAGAAGGCTTCAGGATTGCCAGCTGCATTTGTAACTTATACTAACAGCAGCATGAGAATCTCCCTCCTCTCATGCAGTCATTTTTACTTGCTTAAGCAGGAAACAGAACAACAGAAAATTCATCAGCAATGTCTCAGTTCCATTAAGGTCACTGTGGGCCATGACAGTGAGCTAGCTTGCACAATACCAGGACCCAGGAAGTAGCTCACCTAGATATGATGCAGTCCTTACCAGTGACTACTGGGCTTTTCCTGCTCTGTCAATCCAAAAGTCTGCTGTGTAAAAGTTCTTATCTGTTGAGGATTTTGGAAGATGGATCCACTAAAAGACCACAGGCACATCACAGTACTGGCAAGTTAACTTCAGCTTCATTTTAACAGGAATATGGTTTTAATGCTTAGTGTATGAACAGTACAGTACAGATGGCAGAGAGATGCCATTTGGTTTTTGTTGTCGTGCTTTTCAGAAAGAAAAAGCAGTGGCGCCTGTGCACACTAATTACTATTATTTACATTATACTTTTTTTTTTTTTACAGTATCACACTATAACTACTCTCAGTATTCAAAAGGACCTACACTACATCACTTTACTCCCTCTGAAACAGGTTTAATGTGTCTTGTTTGGGATGACTGTTGCAGTGCCTTATTTAATAATGTGACAGTTATCAGCCTGTTTGTGTGTTTCAGTTGAAAAAAGATTTTGACCAAAGGCTTGTGAAGGCTGAGCTCACTGTGGAGCCACATAACGGACCTGTACGCTCTTAGCTTCGGCTAAAATATCCTCATGATAAATTTACAACCACACAAATTCAGATGTCATGAGTGAATTGATATGCATTACATAATAACTTATCAGCATTTCTTGTACATAGTAAGTGATCTTGATGTAGATTTAAACTGGAAAGTCCATCTTTCATCCTGGTTATGGGGATTTTTATTGTGTAGCTTCTGCTTTGTGGTCTGAGATAAACCAACTTGTTTACTTACAAGCATACAGCAGTGAGAGACGAGTGTATAATGGTCAGGAGGAAACAAAACGATGCACCTTGCTTGAGAGACAGTTGGTAAGGCTTCTAATAACAGAAGAAAGTTAAACGGCAGTGACCTTACTGCTTAAACCCATCAGGTTTCCACTTGTGGCCGGTTTGAGATGAGTGAAAGAAACCAGACCAACTCTGATCAAAGGTACTTTTTCAGAAGCATTGTGGGGACAACTGTGACAGCAAGTCACATTAAAAACAAAAGAAATGGTACGAGAAAGATGAAAGACTGTCCTGCAATTTTAATTATAATTTGCCAAATCCAGTAGCTACGTAACCTCTTTATTTAGTAATTTTTGGCACATTGCTTATCATTTTAACATTAGGAATGAACTGACCATGTGGTCCTTGCCTATACAAAGATGTACATTTTGATACACTACGTAATTATGAAGAGTAGACATGCATATTCAGAACAAAATCCTAATATGGATGCATTGATGTGTGTGACGATTACACTGTTGTTTCTTTACATATCGTTGATAATCATGTAATGCCTATATTGATATTACTGCGCTATTGGACCTAACTGCATTTGCACTTGCACTATTATGACTAATGTTAAGTTAACTTGCTAGTGTTTATTTTATATATATAAAAAAAATAGTTACAAAGTTTAAAGTATATTTTAGCACATAACTGTTTGTCTGTCCTTATCTGTCGTTCTTCTCTGGCTTTGTTTACATTATATTACAGCCAGATGCTGGTGAGCTAAAAGGAAAACATATCTGTTTCTTTAAACTGCCCTGTATGTCATTGTTTCATATTGTCTGTTTAAAACGCTGCATTATGTTGTGATATTATTTAAGTTGCCTACAGTACGACCCATGATCAGATACAATGTTGATGTTGAAGATTCAGATTTGCAGTTTTCATGCAATTTAATGAACATTTGTGTTCACTCAAAACTCAAAATGGGACTTTTCTCCATTTCTTGGACTCTCAGAAGATCAAGATGTTAGCTGACAGTGATTAAATAAAGTTGTAATGTCATTTTTATCATTTTGACACTGTTATGAGGGAAAGAGCAAACATTCAACTACATCAGTCCACAGATTGGAAATGTTTACTTTTTTTATTTTTCCTTTTTTATTGTCTTTAAACTTTGTGAGATATGCATGTTTTAACACATTGTATCCGACAACATGACTTTGTTCCAGGAACATTAACCTCCGCAGTTTTTCGACAAATGTCATTAACAACAGATTGAAAGTAAATGAAAATATTCTGAAAATTATTTGGGACCTGAGCTGTTTTATGTGGTGACAACAACTTTGACAGGATGAATTCATACAAACCATCAATGCTCAATGCTAACTTTTTGAGCATTTTAAATTTTATTTGTAGTTTCACATTAGTGTGGGTCAAAACAAGCTGAAACTAAGGCTGTCACTGCTGAGTTGTTTAGTATGTGGTTTCTGTGGATAACCTGCCAAAATGCACAATTTTTGTTTTGTTTTAGCTTCACACAGGTTTGCATGTGTGTGTGTGTGTGTGTGTGTGTGTCTCCCCAGCGTTTCATTTCACTAACCTTCCTGTTCAGACAGCCTCCTCTCAGAGACGCCGTCCGTCGTCATCGTGATTTATGAGTTTAATAAAACCCTGTGTGTGTGCATAAGTGTGTGTTAGTGTGTTTGTGTGTGTAGCTCAGGGCCATACTGTCCCTTACAATCACTCCACAAGCTCTCTTTTCACAACCTCTGCCTGCCGCCGTGGCTGACAATAGCTGTGAATGTGGTTGTGAATGTTTTAGAAGTGCCCTTGTCAGACTCATGTCCTTGAGCGAGGGCACAGTTGTTGCTGCCAGTTTGTTCATTTCAAACTGATGTTCCCTGAAGGGACGCAGGAGCAAAACTAAATTACTGCTGCATAGTTTTGATGGAGATACCGGCCCTTGGTGTGTTTGTGCTGTGGTGTGTGTGTGTATGTGAGAGACTGTGGGCGGTAGCTCTGTCCAGCTGATGACACATCTGTGTTTTATAAACTCAGCAGAAAGGAACTGACTGAAATTGAATTTTATCCTCAGCTGGATAACAACTTCAGACAAAACAGCTTAAACTAAGACATAGCATGTACACACAATACATACATATCTCAGCTGAGCCCCTAAGTGTTGCTCAATCCCCACACACCCATACACACAGGCACGCACACACACACACTTAAACTAATCACTTAACTGCATATGTAAACTACTTAGCTTTCATACTTGTATCTGATAAGTTTAAATTAATATTTAAATTAAGAAACAAAAGTAAAGTCATCAAATTGTTTTTTAACTCCACCTGTGATACATAAATATTTCTTCAAAATATTTATGTATCACAGGTGGAGTTTTTGACCTTTGTCACTGTAACGCTTCTGTGTCTTCATGCATTGATATTACATTAAATATGAAAATGGTACATTTGTGTATGTTTAAGTTGAGCTGCTGCCTGACATCTCCTCTTTTCATGGTGGAGTCAAACAATATTAAACTGCTATAAGCTGTCTTAAATTGTTTGTCTGTCCTCATTTGTGTACAACTGTGAAAAATAAAAAGTAGAAGTCAATGTTACATAAAAAAAATACAGTTCTTAAATATGTATGATCAAATGAACTCTTGCCAAGTCTTATAGACATAAATACTGAACAAGTGTATGAAGAGTCATTATAAAATAACTTTACCTTAACTTCTGTATGCGACAGGAAATGGACAAGAATATTCACAATTCATATAGAAATTTGCAACTGAGCTGCAAATATTTTGAATGTGTTCAAAATAAAGAAAAAAATAAAAACACAGGTAGAAGAGAGTATTTTTTTGACCACTGGCCATTATTTATAATTTTCAAGAAAGACACAAACATTGATCAGTGAATCATCTATAAATAAGACTTATTTTGTATTTTAAACATAAATAATACTGCCAGTGTAAAAAAGAAAAAGTTGTATAGCAATACAGTAGGCTTCATTTTTAAACACAAAAACCCATCAATGCTCACAGCAACGCATTACACCATATACTCATAAATACCTTTTGCAAGACGTTTAGCTTAAAAAATTGTTGAATGCCCCAACCTGTGGAACCCAAATATGTGTCATACACCAAAACAGGACATTACATAGGTTTTGTTTCAGTCTAGAAAACTAAGCTATAAAATTTAAACTCAAAAAATCAACTTTATTCTTAAGGAACTGGGCAAATTTTTATAATGTCCTGTTCCTTCAAAGTGTACACTGCTGTGAACTGCTGATCCATTAAAAAAAAATCTCAGATTGGGCTTTCAAGTTACATCATAACAATAAGACGGCACATCTGTGATTCCCAGTCACATTTAGCACATTAAAAAAACAAACCAACAAACGAACAAACAATTGGCATATCTCGTCATAAAACTAACAGCAAGGCCATATGTTTTATTAAAACTAAAGGACTATTCCTGCTGATATTGTGGGAGCTTACTAGGCACAAACAGAAGAAGAGACTGAAGCACTTCACATGACCTGATCCTAAACTGGTTTAATTTTTTAATATTGAGAGGCAAACCTGCTAAACTACTGAACAGTTGGCAACCAAACACAGTAAACCAGTTTGCAGAAAGTCTTTTAAGGATCTTTCTGGTTCTGGTTCTAGATAAAATGTATAATTACAATCTAGATATGGACACATTCAAGCTATGCAACCAATACTGTATGCTGCACCTCTTTAACTCACTACTTACACAGTCAAAACTGACTGGGTCCATGTCTTGGATCCCTGCCTAAAGACTAAAAGTCCCAAGGAAAGTCGTGCATGTTTGATTATAGTTTGTGATGAATTTCTCTTAACATCAGGTCTTTGGGTGGTTTTCTTTTACCACTTTAAACACTGTTAAAATACTATTAATATTACCCAAATGAATTCTGAAAAGTGACTACAAGACATTATTAATCATATTTCAAACACTGTAAATCAGCTGAATAATTTTCCATTATGAAAAGTCTATTAGCTAGAATAACAGCTATGAATGTTTACTGTCTTAGTTTGAAATTACGCCTGAATGACCACAGTGATACCTGATTACATGTAGGCATCTTGCCTCAGAGATGAGTGTCAGTAAACATGGTGTGCTCCTTTTTTACAGAACTTAAGGCCTTGATGGCATCCACAAACTCATCTTCCTCAACATACTGAAAGAGAAAACATGAGATCACAATGAGCTATTGAAAAAGTGTTTATCATGAACAGGAGAGCTGTCAGTACAGTGACAGAGAAGATATGTACTTGTAATCCTTAAAAAAGAATTTCTTTGATTAAGTTAATGGAAAATCTTGACAATGGTGACATATAATGTGTGTGAGCACAAACTGTAATGTAATTACTGTAATGTGCTTTAACTGCAATTTGAATATACTGATATAATGCAAACACATTTTCTTGCTTACCAGTCCTGAATCTTGTCCCAGTGGGTTGTCCCAGCTTCCTTCTTCCATCATAAGTGACTTCCTGTCAATCAGCTGACTGACACTGCGGTGCAAGGAATGCTGGGGGTAGGCCTGACTGAGGTCTGTTTGGCTAGGAACCCGCAGGACAGACATGGGGCTGAACTGGGAGCCACTGCTGACTATTTTTGTGTCAGTCAGACCCTGAAAATTTGTCATTTTTTAATTAGAAACCAAATAGTGTATATGTTTAATATGTTTAAACATATTTATGACAAATCAAACGTATTATCTATTACAGATTATTGATGCCACTGAACTGGAAAACCAATATGCACTTTATATTATATAGAACACTCTGTAATATGTTAGTTACTGTTTAATTTGGAGTTAGCATAAGCTGCCATTGTTATGATATAAATAATCAACAGGGGGCACTCCTCAGCAAGGATTGGCATCTTGGATCAGGAGAAGGGCTTAGTAAAATTTCTAGAAAAATGTTTTTGTTTTAAACATAAGTGCAAAAACAAACAAAAACACAGCAGACAACCAACTAGACAACTCTGCACTTTAAAACTGAGATGAAATATGACAGTTTTCAGACAGTTTTCCTAATAGACATGTAAACTGTGGCTGCTTAAAAAATTTGCATGTATTGGATGATTTTTCTTTGCAAAAACAAAGTCAACACCGCATTTAGGGACAAACACATTACACATCACAACTGTACTGCATCAACTTAGACAACCCAAACCTTGTAGTATAATTCATATTCTTATACACACACAGGCACGGAAAGCATGCATACACAGACAATACAGACATGCGTTTAAAGGCACCCAAACCATTTCTACAATTCCATACCTCAGTGTATACAGTGTAGCTTTTAAGTATAACGCTGCTGATCTCAACACAGTCTGCTACAGTGTCAAACTGCAGGGGGACAATGAAATAAACATTTAGGGGTTTCACAGAAAATATCTAAAAAAAGTTCTTACTGTAGGGCGATCTGGGAGTAGCACAGAGCTGGAGTGATGTTTAGAGCACACCTCAGGATATGACCTCTGAGAGAGAGAGAGAGAGAGAGAGTGAGGGATAGGAGAAAGAAGAGAGTAGAGGATGGAGAAAGTATCATAGTAAAGAGCAGGAAACATAACTGAATGATAATGAGCAAAACATGGGGAGGTTAAAAAAATATATATATGCAAAAAAGTCAATAAACAAAGAACAAAGTTGGCAACTAATGATAACTATATTTGATTAGTAATGTTAATTGTAGTTATTGTTAATGGTCAACTTGAGAGACAAAATTTAATTAATCAGATGCAGTGTTTACATTTATCAAAAATATTATTGGCATATTATTTTACAGGCATACTAAACAGCTGCATGAACCTATTCAGAGTAAGAACCATTAGGTTTTAATTAACAATTTTACAACAAAATAACTGAATTTCATGCTTAAGTCACAACCTACAACTACATGTTGATGAAGAGAGGCCACATGTCAGACTTTGATTTAAGTAAAAACATCACACAAATCAAAGCAAGACAAAACATTACGCAACCCCTCATCTATGAAAGATTTAACAAGGACAAACGAAAGTGCAAGGGCAGGTTTCACCATTCTTACTGCTAGAAATAAACCAGTTTCTCAGTGGTGACAGCCAGGGCAAGTAATTTCTATTCTAAATGCAACTTTCAAGTGACAGCCTATTCTGACTGAACAGAGATTTAGACAGAGCTGCCCTGGCAATGACATGATTTTCGAAGATTTTTAAGATCTGCAGAAAATAGTTTTGATTCAGTCATTTAAGAAATTCAAGAAATCAAACAAAATAACTGTGTAACGGTCTTGTTTCTCCTTTCATTTTACCTCTCCTCCTCTGCTGTCTAACTTTTCTTCTGCTTTTTTCCTTTTTGTAAACCCAACTACCTTGCTTTCCCTTCCTATCCTCTCCCCTTTTAACCATCCTGTTGCTCTTTCACTGAGCTTCTTATTTCTCTGCACCTCTCACCATGTATATCTCTCCTCCAGCCTTCCTGCTCTTCTGAAGCATGACCAGCGGAGGGCGCTCTCTGGCTGAAGGATTCTTCCTCAGGGCTCTTAAGAGGGAGAACAGAATCATTTGCACGCTTTTGTTCTTACTTCTACGAAGATTAAATAATCTGTACTTTACACTGAGTGTTGTGTTTTGTAACAACATATCAGTCACATTTGTTTAAAATGAGTTAACATGAAAGAGAAGAGAGTCTTGTCCTTTATATCCATGCTCAGAACCTTTCCCATTACAATACCTTTGCAGCACGAGGCCCAGCAGTAAGGCTAGCAGAAAGAGACCCAGCAAGGCCAATAACAAAATGAACCACAGCTCAGAGTAAACGGGTGTTTCTGACATGCTGACTCCTTGTTTACCACTGTCTTCAGGCTCAGGAGGACCTGCAGGGAGAGAATAAATATGTTACTAGTTACACTTTGCTTTATTCCATATATATAGATAGATAGATAGATAGATATATTCTATAAAAGTTTAAAAGTTTATTTTATATATATATATATGCATTTGTTGTATTTATTTTAAAATATATGCCGATAAATTTTCACTACATCAAAATGTATGTATGTGTGTGTGTGTGTGTGTGTGTGTGTGTGTGTACTACCTAGTCCTGTGGCAGGGCTATATCTGATGGTGGGTGTACTGGCACTGCCGCTATTGGTGGTGCAAGTCACCTGAAATGACAGAGCTAAGAAGAACAGAGGGAGACAAAGAGCAAAAGAAAATTATTTGTGTTTAAATTAAAAGAGATTATCACATGAGGTTGACTTGGAGTAAAACTCTTCTAATATCTCTTTTAAGCACTTGCACACAAGTAAATATAAAGAGAAAACATGCTTTGTAGATTATCAGTGTATAATATTATAGTATAAAAGTATAAGTAAATGAAGTACTCTCATCACATTGGCACATCACTTCATTTGAAGGTCTGGCTAGTTTTCATTAGGAGGCTGACAGCCAATCAAAAAAGAAATTTGATGACTCAACTTTGAAGACACTTAAATGAGACATAGGATCATGATATCTGTAGCTTATTGCCCATTATTGCTATATGGCTCATGCACAGGTCAGCCAAAGCCAATTAATTTGAACAGTATTTCATCTCTTAACAGGTGTCTGTACTGATACTAAATGATGTCATGTGTTTACAAATCCTGTTAAACAAAATTTGACTAAATACAGTTTTTGTTAGTTTCTTCAACAGCAGTCTGACAACACACCAAGTCTGGTTTTGTTTGAAATACATTGTCTGCCTAAGTTTATTTCTCTATTGCTGTATAGTCTGTAGAAGCAGACATCCCATCTAAAAAAGATGAAAATTTGGATATGTTACCTTCCAAATTAACTTTCTGACTGGATTTGTATGTATATGATCTTATGTATGTGCTCTCACTTTTCTGTGAGGTGCGTGGGATATGGAGATAACTGTAGAAACCAGTGTAGATCCTCAGCTGGCTCTCAGTCACACTAAACTCCTTCAGGTAGTCGTTGAGGGAAAAGGACTCTGCCCAGTCCAGCCAGATAACTGTCAGGTTACTGTCCACTGAGAAAGGAGACACATACTGGGGGGCTGCAGAGAGAGAGAGAGAGAGAGAGAGAGAGAGAGAGAGAGAGAGAGTGAGGGGGGGGGGGCTTTAGATGTTTCTTA
>JAQNCA010000001.1:7006577-7021247 GCA_029783725.1 Acanthurus tractus
CCCCCCCCCCCCCCCCCCCCCCCCCCCCCCCCCCCCCCCCCCCCCCCCCCCCCCCCCCCCCCCCCCCTTTAGATGTTTCTTATAACTGGCTGGCTGGGACAGCTGAGGGGTTGCACACAATTGTTACCTTCGCTGAGTGTGGTAACGGTAGTCCAGTTGGAGGCAGTGCTGCCCATGTTGTTGAAGCAGGCAGCTCTCAGCTGATAGGTGGAGTATGGCTGAAGTCCTGCACAGGACAAAACACACAACACAGACAGAAAACACAATATACAAGTTCATCTTTGGGTACTTATACTGAAGATCTCCAGGTTTTGTGCTGTGGTTTCATAAATGAGTATCTCACTACGGGGAATTCTAAACTGCACTCAATTTTACACACTTTTTAAATTGTATTATGTTGGTCATCGTTACTTTTCTTATTCTTTCTTTTCTTCATTATATTTAATGTGTTGCTTTACAGTGTTCTGGTACTCAGGAAAGATAAAATTATTATTTAAAAGTGTGTCAAGACATCCTAGTGTTATACATGTTATACATTTTAAAATTATCTTGATTTGACATAATGATAGAGCCACCTGTCACATTGTAATTCCGCCTTTTGCCAAAGAAGCAAATTTCTACTGGTCCTTCAACACAAGGGAGGGGCACAGGCTGGGGGGGCTGCGGGCAAGGTGATCTGATGTGAAGTTCACAGCTGGAAACAGAAGGAAAACAGAACAAATAAGTGGAAGAGATTATGGTTTGTGTATGTTCATGCACCCTGTCTCTGTCTCACCCATTAAAAAATTCAGAGTTTTTAACCAACCTCTCAATAACTCCATTAGGTGCCAGAGGCTCGTCCCATTCTAGCTGAACAGAGCGGGAGGTCAGGGTGATGGGGCGAGGAGGAGGCTGCTGGGCTGGAGGGGCAGCCAAGGTGTGGAGCTCCCTCACTGGTCCCTGGCTACAGCACTGCCAAACGTTCAGAACAGACACTTCAAAGACTTATACTATTTTTTAGGTACAAGTACATTATCCTGGCAAAACAAAGACTGATAACACATGTATGTGTATGTAAACATAAAGTTTGCTGGTTGTAATTTACAAAAACATTACCAATCAAACAAGTCCCTCTGCATTAGTAATTTAATGTAAATTTACATTATTATTTGGGGCATACAGTTGAGTTGAAAATATTATTGGGCATAAATATTATTTATGTTGTAAACTTTTAAATGCTCATCATGCTTAATTAAATATAAAAATAGCTAATACAACATCCAGACCAAAAAAAGTACTCTACCTAATAACATATCTCTAAACCAGTGGCAAAACTGGTACCTAAGCATCTTTTCTTTACAAGAAATACTTTAAAGCAACATCTTCAGATGTGATTTTTGTATTTTTAAATCAAATCTTTCAAGCTGTACTAGTTCATGTAATATGTTTGATACAGTGACATAGCCTACAAGATTTAACAAAACAAGACCAGATAATCAAAATCTAAAATCTCACTTTTAGGACAAAAATGTTGTTTTGAGTTGTTATGCACTAATACATATCCCTATTGTTACCTGATAACAGGTGCAGGCTTCTACTCCTACCCAGTACTGGGTGTAAGGCAGTAAACCATAGAGTGTCTGCTGACGAGATGTACCCTCTGAAAGCTACAGAAAGAGAAAAGTGTGCAGGCGAGTTGAGCTTTTGGGTGACCAGAATATTTAGAAACATATACAGTTGTGGGTGGGATCAGAGAGAGAGGGAAAGAGTATGAGTGATCAGAGACAAAAGAAGCTTTAAATATAGAAAATGGAGGACTAGAGAGGAAGACAGCACAATACTCTAACAGGATCTGTCATACAATTTGGGTGAATCATTTAAAACAGCATTATGTTCTTTACTAAAGTGTGGTTGTTGTGCTTCAGTGAAAACACTCTGTAAAGGCTGACAATCCCATTGGGTTGGGCTGGAGGATGGATGTCCACAACTGCTGAGGTCGCTGAAACACGTAGGAAATCTGGCGGGCCTACGCCTTCAGGTGGGGCAGGTCCTGTTCTCCCGTTGGCCCATGCACTGGCAGAACGACCAGCTGAATTCACTGCCCACACCTGTTAATTGAAACCACACATCATGATATCAAAATTCATTCACATTTCTAACTGAAATGAAATAATACACAGAGAACATGGAACGCAAGACGAGAGCCAGAAAAAAGCTTTTTTATTCCAACATCAGGATTGCAGATGCATTTTATTAACTCTTAATGATGAAAGCTTCCCTTAATTACCCAGCATCCACTAGACCACCAAAGGGATATAAGTCAATTCATTGGACCATCCATCAAAACTACCATCAGCAATGAGAGCAAAACCTTTTCAACATGCAACCCAACACTAACATATCTGCATGACAATTACTTTTAACCTTCATCAAGGAGTTATTCTCACACACACACACACAGACACACACACAGAGTAATCTTATTTGTGTGCTTGTGTTGGGTATAATTAAAGGGTGTACACAGCACAGGGTCAGGCAGGGTGGAGATTTGCATGTGTAAGTCATCTGTAGCCTGTCAGAAGTAGTGCAGAAGGCAGATGGATGGGTCTGAGCTTTGCTGTTGAAAGTGTGTGTTTCAGTGTGTGTGATGTGTTGTTTGTATCTGTGATAGCCGGTTTTGTGCGTGTATGTGTGTGCATGCTAGCGTGTTAAGAGTTGAATTAACCTCAATAATAGTCAATTAGACCGTGATCAATCAGACTGATTGATCTAAGTGACAGCACAGATGGACTGAGATGGGAGATGGGAAAGAAGAATGGAAGATGGAGAGACTTGGAATGAGGAGGTGGAGTAGGACAGGAGGAAGGATGGACCAGGCACAGAAAGAGTAGGCAGGTGACCAAACACAGGAGCTGGATAATTTTTTAGTGATGTGCCCTTTTCATTTCATTGCTACAAATACATCTCCTCCAATCTTTATAGCTTTGTGTAGATAAAATTGTATTACAACGGTGTTTCTGTTTTCTGGTTGCACAACTTTGTATGAGCTTCTTGGCATTAGTTCACACTTTCAACACCACAATAAACCCCTTTCATATTTGTACCAGTATCCAAGAGAATCAACATGCGGAGGGAAACTTACCTCTGGCTAAATTTTGTTAGTGAGCACTGTTCCTGATCGTTAATAAATGAAGAAATGTTCACTATCAGCATGATATGAACTAACTCAAGCGCATTTTAATATCTTATTTGTGCTTGTTCATTAGCATCAGTTTTACTGTAATTATGTCAACAATGTTTTGATTGTGTCTTATTTTAAAACTGCGACAACAAACTGCTGCTGTGATTGTAATCACATTTGCAGCAGCATGTTCATGGAGCAGAGCCCTTAAAAAGTTTACAATATGTCTAGTCTGGAGAAAAAGTGCTTTGGCATCAGGTGAAAGAAAAAGTAGTGATTTGATTGGATGCTTAGAGGAGTTCCACTTATATTCGCTTTTGCCATTACGCAAAATTAAAACTGCGGCAAAGAAACATTTCTACCCAGCAACAACCATGTTCTTTCCCTGGTAGCAACACAGTAATGTCAATGTGACACAAGGCTTTGGGCTTGATAAAGAAGTTTGTGCCACATAGACAGAACAGAGAGAAAAAGTTCAAAACTAAAGTCAGTCCAGATCACCATGCCCTTGATCCGCTGCTAAAAGGTAGAACTCATCTCCTCGTCCCTATATCATGCACAGACTTTTTACTGCTCTTTCTCCTCTTGTCTCCTATTGGGCCATGATTTGGCTTATTAGACACAAAATAAAAATATACCCTGTTAGCTGCCATGGCAGCAAAGGAGCCACCATGGCAACAAACGACTTCAGGAAACTACCAGACAGTGTGTAAGCCTTTTTATTGGATGGTTGGACTGCGGACTCGTTTCGTGCGCTCTGATAGGCCAGCAGACCTACTTGGCGGGTGCATCTACTTGAGGTGAAGGGGCTAAGTTGTGTGAAAGTGGGCAGTAATTAAAACCAAGCATAAACCTGTCAATAGGAGCTTATGACCCAGTGTAATTAGCCTAATATGATTTCTCTCTCTCGCACTGTGGTGTGCTAAACCGAACTGACTTATCGTCCTTGTGTACGCCTCAAACACAGGCAGGAAGGATGAGAGCCAGATAGGAACACAGACAGATTAACAGCTAAATAAAAAAGCCAGGCAGATGGACAGAGAGACAGACAGACAGGTAGGTAGTTAGAGGTAGAGGATAGACTGATAAATTGGTAGACAAACAAGCAGACACAGAGTAAATAAAACTTAGTGCAAGAAAATTGAGAGACAATACTTGATGAATAACTTTTTGTGAATACCCAAACACTTAAGCTGCTTCTTTGCTTCTCTCTGACACACACACACAGATGTTTACATGTACACAAAACACACAAGTACTACTGTGTACATGTTTTCATGGACAAGACATACACACCACCACCTTGTCCACGTACCCCAATTGTCCACTGACAAATTCTCAGGGGACGTGTAGCGGTCACCATTAAAAGGTCTTTCCAATACAAGCTCTGTTACCAAGGGGGCTAACAGTTGATTCGATTGGCTGGCTGGTTATCAGGAAGGGGGTGTTCTGAGGGCCCAGTGATTAATGGCTCTGTATCCCGCCCGTCATCTCCCAAAGCTCCTCCCTCCCTCCCTCCTCCTGTCATAAATTAGAACCCTCGTAAATAAAGACGGCACCACAATCAGGCAAACTCAATCAATTACACAGGTTCTCTGGCCTCGGCTCGTATGTATGACAGGCAGGAATGCTAATGTTATTGTTGCTTCCAAAGGGCTAGCCTGTCAATTAGCGTACCAGCGCACAGCACAACAGCACAACAGCATGAATATGGACCCTGCCATTTAACACCTGTCTGATTACTTGGCTTGTGTGTGTATGTCTGTGTAAGTTGGCGTGTATGGATGACTGTATCAGTGCCTGCATGATCTGTGTGTCTGTGGGTGTGACTGGACTTTTAAGAAACTTTTCATTGTAAAAATAGGAAACAACTTCCAATGTTACATCAGATCATGTCTCTCAATTGAGTTTACAGATCCCAATGAAACCTTAAATTCCATGTGAAATGCAGAGGACAAAAGGGGTAAACATTTTTGATAAAGAAGAAGTAAGGGTAACAATTGCAATTTAAAGCTATTAAGGTGAATCGTGTTTTTTTCTTGATTTGCAGAAGTCATGTGCATTTGTTGTGTTAAATGTCCAGGGATTATTTTTGTTACCCTAAATCCACAGGTTTAGGATTTTAAAATTCTTATTCTTTCAAAATATGCATCTATTATTACATCTGCTTTTCAAAGTAAATATAAAAAAATGTCTGTAACATTTGAATGTTTTTAAAATGACTGCCAACTTGCTTTAGCTTAGTAGCCTCCTTAGTTTAGACAGCTGAAAACCTGAAGAATGCAACATAAAATCCCGGTCAAAGTGCTACTTTACTCTCAGTTAACCTGAAGGAGTAATTTTCATTTCTTCTTCTATCTTGTTAAATCAGTTTGGTCGGTCGAATATAAACAGCACTTACCCATTGATAGTTTCTGTAATTCTGCTTTTTTAAAAAAAAAGAAAATTAAACACTCATAGAAATGTACAGAGGATTGTACCTGGTACTTGTACTCAGTATATGGCTGGAGTGCTTCATCTTTGCAAGTAGTGGAGATATTCTTGTAGACCAGTGTTTCTGCATCATTTCTGCTGGTGCCACTGGTATTATCCAGACTGCGGTACATCTCATAATAAAGGGTTATACCATTTGGCTGAGCCGGAGGGGACCAGGTAAGTAGAAAGGTGGTCTGTAGGCCAGTACGTGTGTCAGGCTGGAGGTCTAAAAGTGGAGCAGTTTGTCCAGCAGGGGGCGCCTCCAGAGTGAGTACGGATGCCCAGTCACTGGAGGAGCAGCCCAGCGCTGTGCATGCCTCCACCCTCACTTCGTACCTACAGAAAAACAATGGCACATATTTTCAAAAGCAGAAATCTGTGGTCATTGTTTATTGTGAAAAAGAAAAATGTGGGAAAGAAACACATGTGACTTAAAACCTTAATTTCAGTCATGAAATTTGAAATTTCTCAGCTAAATGTCTCTTGAGCTTTACCAGACAACAACATGGTGACTACTTAGAAACACTATTTCTTTTTAAGGGAATTTTGTGGATTCAAGGGGAAAGAAAAAAAGAAGATGGCAGAGAAGAGTAAGAGGGAGAAAGACAGAGGGTGATGAAGAGGAGTTTAATGGACAGAAGGTCATCAGAGAGGGGGGAGTGATCTTTAGATGATAAAGTTGATGAGCTTTTATTATCTGAATCTTATCAGCATACATGCTTACACACACCCACACACGTGCTCACGGGCGCACACTTTCACATGTGCACTTAACTGCACATGTATTACCTTCCCTCTACCATCACCCCCAACAATGCAGGCAACAAAGAAGACAAATAGCATCTGCATTTTGTTTAATGTTGAAACCTACCACACTTGGTTACTTTTTGGTCCATCTTTTACTCTTTTTTATCTTCTATTAAAACAAATGAACTCAAGTTTATTTAAATTCATAGTCATTTGTAAAAGAATACAGACTGACATAAGAAAAAGAAAAATAGGTGAACTTTGTCTGAGTATTAACTGTACAGTAGTCCCAGGGCTGTGACGGTTTGTAGAGTGTTTTTCTAAACACCAAGAGATGGCACATTGTGCCCCTCTTAATTATCAAAGTTATCTCTTATTCCTTCCTGTATTTTACCTTAGCATGGGACTTATTCCACAGGTAAATGGAAAACTGTGTATTAAAGCTCTTTTTTGTTGACCATTTTAGGAGAGGCAGTTTAAAGAAAATACAAATCCTCAACCTTAAACTTTGCAATAATAAAAAAAAAAAAACTCAAAACAAAAAAGCACATAGCCCTCTAATCCTTGCATGTAGCATGAAACATTTACAACATATTTTGCTGGATAAAAACCTGAAAGTCAACTGTGTTGAAGATCTGTTTAGACGAACCTGTGGTAAGCAGTCAGCCCATGCAGAATGGTGTGTCGAGCAGAAAAGTCATTTTCTTCTGGAGTAAACACAGTGCTGGTGATGCTAAGATGGACTGGATCTCTCTGGTACACAGTGTAACTCACAATGTCCCCATTAGGATGGAGTGGTGTACTCCACTCTACTCTCACCTGGAAACATACATCACAAAACACTTTTGTAAACAATCTAAAGACAGCAGAGATTGGTACCATCAAAATTCAGCTGTTGCTTGTCTGAACTGAATAGATAAACAACTCACCTGGCTTGGTCCCAAAGGTATTAACAAAGGGAGACCGACACCAGACGGAGCTGATGGGTGAGTCTTTGCCGTGGCTGCCGTGCTGCTCACTGTCCCTTTGCTGTTGTTGGCCCTGACAACGTAGCTGTATTCCACGCTTGGCAAAAGTGTAAAGTCATGATAATGGGTCTCTGTGCCGACATAGATAACTTCACCATCTCTGCGGAGCTCATACCCGCTGATGATGCCATTAGGGTGCTCTGGTGGTCTCCAGCTAACCTCCACTGACTCTGGTCCAGAGACCTTTAAAGGAAAAGGTCAAATGTGAAAGTCACATCAAAAAGAGCTCCAAAGAGCATGACAAAAAGCAAAATTCAACAAATTGCATAAAAGTAGTTAAAAAAATAAAACTAAAAATAATAATAATTAAAAAAAATTATTATTCTACTGATTCTTGAAAAAACTGTTTATGAGGTTTTGAAAATTTAAACTAATTTAAATTCTCTTGGACGAGCTGTGCCTTCAACACTGGGAGTGACATCTGCAGATTAAGGTCTGGCACACCACGACCAAAAGTTTCAGTGAATAACAAAAATAAACAAACACACCTTAAGAGTTGGGGCAGCCAGAGCAGTGGGTGGAGCCTCCTCAGTTATAGTGGACATGGTGGTGCTGGTGGTGCACCCACCGCTGGTGCAAGCTAAAAGAACTAGCTGATATGACCTGTGTGGCTGCAGATTTGTCAATACTGTATTTTGGTTTCGCCCACGATAAGCTTCCTCGTTGTTCAGTTTCAGCACATATTCAGTCACCTCTCCATTCTGTGTCAATGGTTTGCTCCAGGAAATGTTTATACTGTTGGATGAGATGCTGTCCACAGTGGGAATGTCCACTGTTGCAGGTGGAGCTTGTAGTGTTGTAAGGTTTGTAGAAGGGCTGGTGATGCATCCCTCAGATGTGCAGGCTATGACTGAGTAGCTGTAGAAATGCAGAGAATAGAACAGAACTGAACAAAAGTTTATTTTTTATTGCAAATGATCTATTCATATGTGATTGCTAGGATGGATATTAGGAAACATTTAAGTTATTAAACAAAAGTACTACCTATATGTTGTAAATGGCAGGAGGTCCCCATCAGTATAGCTGAGGACAGTAGGATCAAAACTGAATGAGAAACTGATAGTGTTCCTATGGATCCTGTAGGACTGGAGTACCCCGTTGGGCTCCAAAGGAGGAGTCCAGGACACCAACACCTCACTGGGCCGTCCTTGGAGGTGACTCACTGTTGGGGCGGCTAGACCACGAGGAGGGGCCTGTCTGGTCATCACAGTTACCCAAGGGCTGCGGGTGTGTCCAGCAGGGTTGTGAGTACGGATGCTGAACTCGTACTGTGTCCAGGGACGCAGACCAGTCACTGTATACGAGAAGGTGTCATGATGTGGGGATGATTCTCTAAACAGCACCTGTTGGAGAGAAGATGCCAATGGTTAAGACTGAATTTCCTGTAACTTAAAATCATGATATCTTAATAAGTTATTAGAGCAAAAATAAAAAGGCATGATTCAACTCCTTGTAGACACTAAGTCTTTAGTTTAACATACCTTTCCCCTGTCAAAACCCTGTTCATTACTTCTTTCCCTTCCCAGTTCCTCCAGACTTCTCCCAAGTAAGAAATACTCTCCAATTGGACCATTGGGCCGGGAAGGGGGGCCCCAGGTGAGTGACACATGGTCTGGGCCAATGAAGAGTGGCCTGGGAGGGGGTTGGGAAGCAGGTGGAGCTGCTGCTGTGGTGACATGCTGAGGTGAGGTGTGTGTACACCCTGCTGAGGTGCAGGCTTCGAGAGTCAAAGAATATGTGGTCCACGGCTCCAAACGACGAAACAGGAAGTTGCGAGATAGACCACTGAATTCCAGGTTCCCCTCACTATACAAGTTATACATCTGGAAAAGAGAAGATGAAGAGCAGGTAACAGGAAAGAAAAGTTCCCTAATTGACATAAGCTGTCAGCCTATTGCTGTACATGCAGCGTGTTTCAAAACAGACATCAATTATGTCAAAGTATGTGTAAATCAGTTGTTTAAGTTGGTAATTCAAGAGTGTATTTCAACACTCCAATCTATCTGCTGTTTCCACTACTTCTACTTTGTGAAACTCATTTTATCTGAGGGGAACCATTTTCTGGTCTGTTCATTGCTGTGCATGCACACTGGTACATGCTGTGTCTTTTTGTTTGTTCAGTTCGTACCGTGATGATTCCATTCGGAGCACTTGGCTGATCCCAGTTCAGCAGTAATGCCCTGCCCTGCTCTCTCTGCTCCACTGTAAAGTTAGCCAGGCCAGCCGGTGAAGCTTCAAGGGTCCTAATGTCCACCCACGAACTGGACACACCACCTGACAGGTTCCAACACACTTAGACTTAATACAGTGCTTCATTGTTTGATGCTGGTGTGATTAATCCCTGAAATTTTCACTGAGCGATAGATCTTATTTAACATACCAGCATCATTTACAGCTTCCACTCGTAGACTATACTGACTGTAAGGTTCCAGACCGTATACTATTGCTTCTAGGGCTGAACCCTGAGAGAGAAAAAGAGACCAAAGTGTTATATATGTAGAGATGAATAACTACAAGTATGGAGAGGTTAAAAGAAAGGAGGAGAAAGTTGGAGAGGGGGATGAGAGAGGCAGGGTGACAGTAGAAGGAAGGAGGTGATATATTTGAAAAAAACAGTGAGAAGACAAAGGAATGATTGGGCAAGAGTTTAAAGGAGATAGAATAAAAGAGTAGGGATGAAAGGGGGAACAGGGAAGTGGGTAGCATGCCATTTCAAGAGAAGAGAGCAAAAGGAAATTAGTTACACAAACAAATCCTGCATGAAATATAACCAGTGCATTACTCATTAAAATGGGGGAATGAAAAGAAACACTGAAAACAAAGGCAAGCTAAGATGACATGACATGGGATTTGTGATATCAACATTTCAACATACACACTCTGCCATGGTAAAGTAAGTACACACCAGTGAAGTGGCAGAGACAGAGAGAGACTGGCAGGCAGACAGCTGTCCCTTACGGATGAATTCAAAGCCTCCAGATTGAGTGTTTATGTCACACATGCACCCTTTCATATCACACACACACACACAGACACACACACACACACACACACACACACACACACACACACACAGAAACACAGGCAGAGTGAGTCTGCCAGTAGCTTTAGGCAGTGGGACCCAGCCCAACACCCTGCTGTTGGGTGTGTGTGTGCGATACAGTGGGAACACCATTTACTAATTGATAAGAGACACTCTGTTTCAAAAGTCCCTGGTGTGCGCTGACATGGCAGTCAGGGAGCACTAGGCTCATGGATGTAGCATTACTGTTTGTTTATTTGTTTATAACTGTGAGCTTTGAAGCAGCTATGAGAGTGATGTTTCTCTGTTTGTGAACATATTTGTGAGAATGTACAACACAGGAGGCTTTTTTTTCATGTGTTGAGTCTGCAGTTTTTTTTTAAAAAGGTCTGTGCAGGGCTGTATGCTTTCACATAGGCAAGCATATGTAAAGAGATTAACTGGTAACCCACTTCAATGCAGCGGCAAGAGGATCAAAAAGGCTCTGATTCAAACTGAATCAAATGAAAACCCTGACAAATCACCGTAGCGTGGCACCAAGGATGAACTGTCTGAACAACAACCAGAATGCATGTATTCACTGTTTTCATGTCTGGGAGCCAACGTGTTTTTCATCCACAGTAAAATAGGATTAATAAGCCCCTAGACACCTAGACACGAGCTAAATCCTCCTGCAAATCACAGCACTTCTCAGTGGAGAGAGGAAGGGAGGGAGGAATGCAAAGAGAGAGACACAGGGTGCAGAGAGATAGAAGGAGAAAGAGGCAATGGGAGTGAGACATAAAGGCCGAACGAAAAAGAGATCGGAGTGAAATGGAGTAAGGCGATGTAGGACAGAAAATTAGAAAGAGTAGGGACAGAAAAAAGTCAAAGGTAAGTTAATAACCGATGAGGGAAATGAAAAGGGAGAGACGAAAGAAGGGGGAGCATGTGAGAAAGAGTAAAACAATGAGAGATTGAGTAAATGGGCAAAAAAAAGACAGAAGAAAGTTAAAGCGGGAAAGAAAAAAAGATAAATGTGGCAAAAGGGAGAGACAGATTAAGTGAGCGAGAATGAGAGATCTCTCTACCTTAAAAGCCAGTGAAATATGTGAGGCATGTGGCCTATAAAGCGGTTAACATATGCACATTGTCAATAGCAGCATCTGGCGCTGGCAGCTTTTATAGGAGCATGGAGACTCTGCTACACGCCTCTAGATGGCAATACATTCAAACACTTTATCACTGAAACATACCACATTAATGGCCTACCTACACACACACAGATGCACGCACACACACACACACACACACAGATGCACGCGCGCGCGCACACACACACACACACACACACACACACACACACAAAAATACTCAACAATCAAGCACTATGAAATTCACTACCTCAGCTTGCTAACTGCACACACATACAGGCAGTAACCGAATGTGTAACACTAAAACACACTACTATTACATTACATTAACAGCTCCCTCAATAACTATTTCTACCTCATACACACACATGCAGAAAGAGACACACTCACTTTAAACACTTTTTTCCCCCTAAATACACATAGTTATTAAGAAACATGTATGCAAGAACATTCATGGAAAGAAATAGTTAAAATGTCACTAACACAGTTCAGGTGATACCTACAACCAAAAAGTTAAAAACACATTTTCTACTGTTTTATTTTTAACATTTCTGTCATGTATACTTAATTCGAATTGCATTTATACTATACAGCATCTTGGATTTATTAAATGGCTGATATGGGTACAAATCCATTCATTTTTCAGTGCAAATTTAGGAGCAAAAGCTTCAGCACTGCAATTTAGCAATAGGTATGTATGATCTCACTAAAACATTTAGGCCAAGTTCTGGTCTAAAACATATTTAAAATTCCTGCTGCAACATCAACATCATAGCTGTAGTGATTTTCCAAAGCTGCTTTTGGTAAATGGTCATGTTTCTGTGAAGCCTATTTTGAAAAAATGGCAAACCTGTAAAGAGAAATAAAAAGCTGCGATGTAAGATATGAAAGCAAAAACCTAAATTCATTGTGCATGCGCCTGTGCATGTATGTGTGGATGATCAAAGTCACTAGTTAATCATGCAGAGCAGAGACAGAGCAAAAAGTCAAGAGAGACAGAGAGGGAGAGGGAGAGGGAGAGGGAGAGAGAGGAATAAAGATTTGCACAGATGTAAAGGAAAAGTGTAAATAAGACGGGGGGAAAGAAAAAGGGACAATCATATGGAAAGGAAAGAGACAGGAAGACGACTTGCTAATTTATACATTAAAGAGCCCTCAGATCTTACATGGTTGGACACAACTTACCACTGAGGGCAGGAGAGCAATCTATTCAATCTTTTATTCTTATTCTCTCCTCTCTTTGGTGTGTGAGCTGAGCAACAGCAGGGGTCCTCTGGACAGTGTGTATGTTTATGCATGTGCAGCTTGCATAAAAGGGTCAGTGTGCACAAGTGTGCTTTTTTGAACCTCTCGCATTTTATCATTAAGAGTTTATTTGTGTGCATTTGCATGTATCCTAACAAGCCCACATCTGCATGCATTGTGTTTTGTACCCATGTGTCCCTGCTAGAAGAATGTGTGTGTGAGTGTGTGTGCACAGCTGAGTGTGTGTGATATTCAGGTGGAGAGGCATGGTGCGGCCAGGGGGACAGTGTGTGATACTAATTAAGAATAACCATGTGTATTTGTCAAAAAAATTATGCTGATTATCTCACAAAGGCCCCAGCACTGGGCCCCGCAGAGAGACAGAGACAGAGAGACTGACCAAAATTAGCATATGGCTACACACACGCATGCGTGTACACATACACATGCTGTCTTTCTCTTCCCTGTCTCTCTCTTATGCATGTGTGCACATACATATACACACACATACATATACATACACATACGCACACACTCACTCACAAGAACACACGTGCACACACAGATGCACTGGTAAAAGTAAAGTGAATACCTAAGAACATACATGAAAGAACCATGCCTAATAACTGGTGAATTGGGTCCAACTGGACTGCCTTGGGGATGTTTATCTCCACAGGATCTCTGGCCCTTCTGCTCTGTCATATTAAGTCCTGGAGAGATATGAACACCATGCTGTTTCACCTTTCTTATGTGTCTTAGCTCTTACAGTGTGTGGTAAAACATGCCATGATCAGCTACGGTTAAATACAATTTTGCTCATTTCAATTCAGTTCAATTCAATTCAATTCTTTAGTCCAGTCTATTAGTACAAGCTGTGCCCTGACCAGCCCTTTGAGAGCAGTAATTGTTTTCGGAGGTTTCTAAGGTGAGCCAGTGCACCACACACTGCTCTCTCGCGCCCCATGCCAAGCTCTCAAGCCAAGTTTGTGTGTGTGTATTTATGTGCGCATGCCTAATTCAATGCTGCTGGAACAATTGCCCTGTGTCTGCTTGCAAATGCCCTGCGTGGGTGTCCCTGCTAGTCAGTGTGCGTTCGACAAACCCTGACACATACAGAGGTTTGTGCGACACACGCGCGCATACATGCGCAAACATACACACGCACACGCACACACACCCATGGACACACAAAGTGCCATTAGGCATGTGTTTTGTCTGTGGCCAGCACAGACATAGAGAGGGACTGCAGGGGTCTGGAACAGGCATGCCCACTTCACACCGACAGCCATGATTGGCTTTGGCGGCTGTGTACCCCAGGAGCAGCATATTTAGTGTGCATATATGCATGTGTGTCTGTGTGTGTGGTGTGGCCGAAGTCCACTGGACAAAGTCTGGAAAGTTATGGACAGTGTGATTAAAATCCGAGTTAACGCTTGAAACCAGAAAAAGGGTGTATATGTTAGTCTATGGACATAGTTTTTAATGAGTTTAAATTTATCAGCCAGAGAGATCCAGTACAACACAATATAGAAAACCAATGTATAACTATTTGTTAAAAACAAGTTCAGTAAAAGCAGAAAAAATCTGATTATTGTTAAAAGCAATTTCCAGAACAGTCTGGAAAACAACAATCTTTTTCCGTTTTAGGATGGGTAGAGATGGGACAAAACGTAAGTGAAACTAAGCTGAATTTAAGTCATTTTTGGGACAGTGAATGTAAATCTTTCCCTGGAAGTGTCTTGATTGACTTTAGCTGAGATGCGGTACCACGTGAACCCATTAGAACAGGGGTGGCCAATCCTGGTCCTCGAGGGCCACTATCCAGCATGTTTTAGATGTGTCCCTCTTCCAACACACCTG
>JAQNCA010000001.1:7046008-7070533 GCA_029783725.1 Acanthurus tractus
AAAAAACACAAAATATAAAAAAATTCTGCTATTTTACAGAATGTAAAAGGTGTGGATAACAGATGGATTTCTGCAGTGATCATTTACGAACGTATTTAACACGATCATAACCCAATAAAAACCAGCAGGTCGTCTCATTCTGAGGCAATAAAGACCCTTTTGACAACAGAGAAAGAAATTTGCTGCTGACTTAATATATTTACAAAAAGTTAAAGAAAAGACTAGTGAAATGTGGACAGCAACACATTTTACTGTTACAACCTAATGCCAAAAATGAAACAGACAAAGACAAAACAGGGAAAAAGTAAAGACATTGGACAGACTTTCAAACAAAGAAAGAAAAAACATGCCATGGTAGCATCAAAACGAGCTGCCATATGTATGACTATTTGTACAGACTGCAGACTATAGATTTTGGAATGAAAGGGTCAAAAAATGTTGCTCAAAATTTACAGTAGGAGATGAAGATCTCTACAGCACACTACTCTTTTAACCATTCTGATGACAAAATGCTGAAAATGACCTACTGCATTTACCATTTTTGCTTGATGATTAAAAACAGCTAAGGGCTGCTTCAGCAATGTAAACCTTAAATACACATTTAAATTATGATAGGAGGTGGTGGTTCCGATCAATAGTATTAACAAAATAACAAATAATACAATACAATACAATGAAGTCAAACAAAAAAAAATTATAGCTTTTTAGTACAATGTAGTGAATGACCATCTTATTGTTAATTCCTAGTGTCGTATCTGTGGGCCCCTGTGAACGCTGGGTGAATGAGGAGACCACAGAATCACAGGGCAATCTGCTGCTAATGGCTACAGGGATATCCTGCCTTAATAGACTGTCACTAGCACTTCCCCCATCTGTCCTACACAGTGCTATGCAATTAGAACACTACTACTACAACTTAGGAGACACACGCGCGCATGCATGCACATAAACACACACAGGTATATGCAGTTATACACACCCAAACACAAAGAGGTTGAAGAGAGGAAACAAACAGACACGACGAAGATAAGGAAGATGCAGGTAAAGAGTAGTATCAATCAGGGAGTGCTTTATTGTGCTGTTAGCTCATATGTCTGTCAAGACTTTGCTTAAATCTAAAGAAAATATACCATATTGCCGTATAACCACATATGTGGTATGACTATGGACATGGACAAACAGGGACTAAACTCTCCAAGATCAACTTTGTCCAGTTTGACAACAGGTATTATAGTACCAAAGCAATGACATTCAACTTATACTTGGAGAAAAAAAGTTTATCTTGACCAAATTAGAGTTGGTGATTGCTGGAACAGTGAAAAGACAAGCCAGGCTGGTGTGTTTTTCCTTTGTTTTCTGTTTAGTCTGAATTAAGTGCACTTCAGGATTAGTTAACAAGGCATAATGTGTGGGACAGGATGGCCAGAGCCAGCTGGTTAGCATTATAATATCAGTAGATGGTCTTGACAAGATGTAAAGATTTGTACTTCTTCATATTCTATTGATAAAAATAACTTCTGGACAAATGCTACACATTGCTCCTTTAACCCCTTCTTTCTGCATACAAAATAAATCGAAGCCTGATGGGACACAGAGAAAGGTAATTATCAAAGACAAATAGAAAAGAGAGGAGGACAGATGTTGGACACCAGATGACATTCGCTGTAAATGACAAAGTGGTGTTTGGAAAATGGGAAGGAGGAAGGATAAGAGAGGTTAGGGAAGGGAAAACACAACAGTTGGGGGAAACTGAAGAGTGTGTTGTTACCATCAGGGGAATGACAGGAGACAAAGAGCACAGAGAACGGGGCAAAAGCATTCAAAGACAGAGGAGGACCAATAGCTCTTCCTCCCTCTCTAAGTGACCAACCGTATTAGATCAGCACCTTCTGTTGTCACAGCAGGTGTGCATTTGTCTTTGCTGGTGTGTGTGTGTCTGTGTGTGTATGTGAGAGGGTTGATGCCAGGTAATTGCAGTGGTGTATTAGGTTAGCCCAAGTTATCCCATAATTGGGACTGTTTGGCCAATTTTCACTGGTGTACAAACTAATCCAACTCACTCCCTTTCCACCGTCTGCTGGGAGTGTGTGTGCTTGTTTGTGTTCACATATGTATGTGTATGTGAGAGAGAAAAGAAGACAGAGAGAACATGGAAGACACAGATTGAGTTTGTGGTGTAACTGCGTAGGGCTTTAGGATGGTATGTGTATGTATACAGAGTTCTCCTGTTGGTCATACATTTCTCAGCTAAATGGAAAGTTTCTAGCCAGGAAGATGCTAGGGAAACATTTTTGCTATTAAAGGTCAAGTTGGTGCATCATGTGCTTTATGCTCATGGCTTTATTCTTTCGGATTTGTGCAAAATATCAAGTACACAAAAAAAGAAAAATGTACGTCAGCTATTAAGCAATGAACTTGCAGTTAGGCTTTTTTCTCAATATGTCTTTTAAGATTTTACAATTTCAGTTTCTCAGACAACATAAAATCAGACATTATCATACAACAGGAACAAATTATTGAAGTACTACTTCTGTCTACCCCACTGAGACAGACAGACAGACATCTGTACACAAAACAGCTTCAATCTGCAGCTTTGAAGATAATTCAATTCAATCATCACTTCTTAACAGCTCCTCATATTAAGTAAGGTTTTTTCAGCAAACAAGCAAAACGCCTACTTGTACATTGCCTAAAGTGAATGAGCAAATTAAACCATATTTTCAGATCTTTTTATTCAGAAATTACAGCTAAATGTTGCGTAAGCAAGTGACTTATTGTCTGATAGTCAGAAACATATCTATGATGAGAACACATTGCCCAAATTACTTATTTGCTGTTTTCATTGTTGTAAGACATCACATTATCCGTCTTGGCTTTAAAGGTTGATATTTTTTATATCAAACCGCCCATCATCTATTTACAAATCAATGCCTCAGAACCAGATCAACTAAATGTACCTCCATCATTCCCCTTCAGTGACACATCCCCACACTTAAGTCTTTACATAAGAATGTGCTCATCGAAAAATTAAATGTTAAATTAGCTTTTAAAAAAAAAGCCAGAAAGACAGTTTTCAGCATGAGCTTTCATCACCTCTAAGCTGGAGAAATTAATTGTTGTGGTGATATCAGCTCAGCTACAGCAAGAGAGATAGCAGGGGGAGTTCTGTGTGAAGCTATTATGGACGCTATCACAAACATCAGGTAGGCTCAGCAAATCCAAAGCCTCGTATACTGAGAGAGGGCTGAAACATGGCTAAATAAAAACTTGTTCCTACATGGGAAAGGAAGAGTTCACACAGTGTGGAAACATCACACTCTGTAATTCCTTAACAACAAAGGTCAGACACAGGTGTAGAGTTTGTTTAACATCACTTACAGAACAACTAAGCACCTTATGATGTTAACAACATTTGGAAATCGACATCTGAGGAGGTGTTTACAAGTCAGTAAAAGGACATTTTGTTAAAAGGTCACCAGCTAACCAGTGGATCAGAGGAGCGACTGGCTGCAAAGATCAATGCTGCAAGGTTGCTGTTGTAAGTTTGTTGTACAAAGTTAAAAAAGGGGGTTGCATATCTAAGCAAATTCCCCTTGACAGAACCAAACAGAAACAGTGATTTTTTGCACGTGTGCATTTACACTTGTGTAGAATAATATGTCATCCAAGAACATCAGCTCCAGCATACCGTCAACTATTATGGTAAATGTGCTGATTAGCTATGTTTAGGTCAAATGGCAAAGAAATTGACTGAGGTCACAATGACATGAACACGGATAAACAGTTAGAAAGAGACCAGTATCTGTATTTTCACTAAAAGCGATGTTCTTTGTGATTTCTTTCTCTCTTCCACAGACACATACACCAACACCATTTTTACACAATATCTTTTTCTTCAAGTGTTCATCCTGAATTAAAGTAGTGAACTAAACTTCAGAGTTAAGTGGTGATTAGTTCAGTGAAGCTCAGTCAATCTTTAGAGGAGCCATTAGATAATCATACAGGGGGATAATGTCTTTATGAAATGGGTGCTACAATGGAGTACATATTGAACAGTGTGTGTGTGTTTGTGTGTGTATGTGTGTGTGTGTGTGTGTGCGCGCGCACGCCCTTGTACAGCTATCTTTGTGAGAACCAATTTTTCGTCATTTGAGTATTACACCATGGAAGTGAGGACCTTTTGGTTGGTCCTCACGTTTTCACAGGCCTTTGAGGGCTACTTGAGGATTAAATTAGGTTTTTAGAATCGTGTCAGAACTAGATTTTGATTATTGTTAGGTTACGAGTTGTGGTTAGGCATTTGGTTTTTATGGTTAGGTAAGAACAAGAGGCTAGGAAAGGCATCATGTGTTGCTTGTGTGTGTGTATGTGTGCGTGTGTGTGAGAGCTCTAGATGATGAGATGGCTAGGATATACAGAATACATTCCTTTTCAATCAAATGTGCAATCAATGATATTTCATTGTTCTTTTGAACAAAATAACCATGATATGAAGCAGCAACATTAGCGATTATCAGGGATGCAGACTGGCCACAGAAGCTGCTAATATGCTCCTGAATACTGTGATGCACAATAAATTATTATAACAAAACACATATGAGTTCTTACCTGTGTGCTGTCAGAACAACCAGCCCGGTTGCAGACCCTCAGCTGGTAACTGTATTCCCGGAAAGGCCTGATTCCACCCACATCAGTGAAACTGTTTTCATCACCACGGTAACGCTCCTGTCCATCCCTCAGTATAACATAGCGGGTGATGTCCCCTAGTAAAGTTGATTAGGAATGTCAGATATTTTCTCAGTATTTAAAATATACTAAACATCCAAAACTAAATTTTAAAAAAAGATTGTGTTACACATAAGAAAAAACATGCATACACACCATTAGGCCTGGCAGGTGCTTGCCATTGCAGCTGGATGATGTCATCTCTTTCACCGAAGCGACTCCAGCGGGGCGGTGCCACCCCCCATGGTTTGTCCTCACTGGTGGTCACTGTTGAAACATCACTGGAGCCTCTTCCAAAGCTGTTCCAACCCCTGACTCTGTACTCATATGTGGTAAAAGGCTCCAAGTCAAAGTCTATTATGAGGGTGTGGCAGGTATGAAGGACAGAGGAAGAAGAGGAAGACAGAAAAAATAAATTAACCAGTGGTGCAAATGTGACAGCAAATACAACTAGAAAGTTGATACACTGGTTAATGAATAATCATCTACCAATAATGCTATGCTTACATACTATTACATTAGATTGTACATGATTGTACATTAAGCGCATAGAACAAGCTTGAATTCCACTATAAAAACAATCATTTTGAAAATCTGCTGTAACTTTTGAGAAAATATTTTCATAAGACAAAGACTCTTTCATAGGACTGACACAGAAGAGACCCATATCCAGGACGGTTAATGTTAAAGACTGAATAAGATGCTAAACAAATCGTGTAAATTAAATTATAAAATTACAATTTAATATTTGAAGTAATCGGTACATTTATTTAATTTCAATAAACAATTTGTAAAACTGGATTAAGCTGCAGCAGGAGGCTCCAGCAAATTGATAAAATTTACTGTGTACCCAACTTTCTAAGCAACCTGTGTCCTGATAAACTGTGTACTGGCAGCTGTACTGCCTATGTAAGCCCAGACTACATGAACATATTCAAAATATGCTGTATGTACTGTATTAATGCACAGTAATAAACATCAGGCAGTGACTGAAGCATTTTGGGGGACAAGTTATGGTAACCCATCTGGTGAGGCAAATATAAGGGGGAATATATACTCTTGTGATAACTGAAGTAAAAAAACACATGTTAATAAACACTCAATGTGTGAGCACAGACACATGCAAAAAATGTATACAATGTGTTTGGTTATGAAATAATAGTAATTTAAAAAAAATAAAAATAAAACTGTGTGAACAATACAGTATATACTTAAACCACTGTTGCACATGTGGAGCTATTTTTGTGTGATCTACCTCACGTTTTTTTTTACAGAGAGGTATGGCTTGATATCCTGTGTGTGTGACTCTGTGTGTGTGTGTATGTGTGCATGAGAAACATCTGGCGTATGGTGGGTGGCGACAGCTTTATGTGCCTCTGCCCAGATGGTGTCACAGCATTGCCTAGAAACTCTTATCCTAACCGCCCCACGCTACACACAAACACACACACACACAAAGTAAAAGAAACACATGCTCAGAACGGCATTCGCCATGGAGGCACACTAAAGTAGCAACTAACTGGACACTAACACATACGACACACATGTAATTATTGGTGCACAACTTCTTATATGCACAAATACCACCCAAAAGTGCAATTAGTCTTGATTAAACAGACACATCTATCCAGATAAATAATATGTGGAGAAAATCACACACACGCTAACACACACAAACACATTCCAACTCCCTTTAGGCTGATAAATAGTAGAGAATGTTGAAATGGCATTTAAACACCCATCTCCAAGTGTTAATGACACACAAGTGTACAGCACAGAGAGTGTTACCACGTCACAGCTATCAATGTGCACCACAACAGCTGCCTTATGTGTGTGTATGTGAGTGCGTGGAAGGACATCTGTCTCTAAGCCCGTTGATTGCAGCGGCTGACACATTTAGAGTAAATGCAGAATTGGTTTCCGCAGGCTTAAACTGTCTATAAGCGTCATGTTTCACAGATGGCTCTAGTCTGCATTAGTTATTCTTCATAGAGGCTTCAGAGGACTGAAGAGAGAGTTGTAATTTTCAGCAAAGTCACTGGAAAGAAACAGGAATGCAAATATACTATGAATTGCCAAAATGTTTCCAACTAAAGAAAAATACATTAGGCAAACTGAGGCATGATGACACCAGAGAACAGATTACTCACAACTCATAATACTTTAAGTAAACTTGAGTTCAAAGATAATAACCTTGACTTAAAACATTCAGTTTGTCATCACTTTTGACCCCAAAATACTGAGACGCTATGGTGATACTATGGCGCTAAAGGATAATACCCACCACAGCTGCAGCCTGTTCACACTGCTGCTGTCAGGCTGTGTGATTGTTAATCTCATCCCATGCAGTTAAATATAAAATCTTATTTTTTTAAAACTAATAAATAATGAATCCATTTATATATGTTCTCATATAGTGGTAGCAAGGCCTACAGTTTGTGATATAAACATATGTTGTAAAATATGAATAAAGTCACTTACATAATTTGACTTGACTTTATCACAATTCCTAGTTTGAAGGAAATTTAAATTTGTGTAATTTGCCTCACTGCTTAGATCTCTAATCGATACACAAAAAAACATTTCTGATGGGAAAAGGGGGCTGAAAAACATAATCAATCAGCAAGTCAGACTTGAAGATGTTCCATAAGCATTGTTGGATAAAACAAACAAACAAACAAACATATTTTACAGATAGATGATGAAAGAGGATTTCAACAAATGAAGAAAGTCAAACAGGCAGGTTACCTGTATAGGTATATGTGTTGGAATCTCCGCTGTACACTGCCTCCTCATACGATGGACACAGATTTCCCTCAAATTGAAGGGTCTCAGTGTGAGTGAGACTGTATTTGTCTGCCATTTTGTATGTGTTATCACTTCTGTTTGTATGAGTAGACAGGCCTGTGGTGGTGTTGATGGAAGGTGAGTATGTCGTGATGGGTATGTAAGGATGTGTGTGCGCAGACAGGACCCATGTGCAGGCAATCATAGATGGATCGAGGTCACATGCACCACAGTGGGCAGTAGATGCTGCAGCTATGGGACACACAGCACCCTGCAAACACTGACGCTGTACAGAGGAGGGAGGGAGACAAAATATAGATAGGGAGAGCAGAGAGGAGAAGAAGAGATAGAAAAATAGAAGAGTTAAAAAGTAAAGGGCAGAAAAAAGGTTCAATATCAGGTTTTATGTATATTTTAAGGGGCTGTCTCTACAGGCCCAGACTACAACAGAAGCTTTTCTGATAGAAGTATACAAGTATTTGTTGTAAGCAAAAACCCGGAAACTCAGAAAAGTCTGTCAAAGATGCAATTAATAGCTTTGTATGTGTATGTGTGGCATGCATGGTCCGTAATGACATCATTAGAGCTAATGAGAATTCCTGCCCTTTGACCTTGTGTCTGTGTCTGTGTGTGCCTGTCTCTTGCTGATTTAGGAACACAGAAACATCAGATGACCCCATTTGATAAATAGAAGATTGTCCCAACTCCTGATGTGACAATGAGAGTGATCTTGAGGGATGGAAGGAGGGTGGGCAAGAGGGAGGGAAGGAGGGAGGGAGGGCGAGAGCTATTAAACCATCAGTTTCCACTAGACATGTAAGCACTGCATTGTGTTTCTGCTGGACCAGCTTGAATTTCTTAAGGTTGAAATAAATTTCAAATTTAAACCCTGCATTTATAAGCATTTGACATAAATGTCATGTATACAGGTGCAGTTCAACCGTTACTTACTTTGTATTTCTGTAGCATGTCAAATTTTTTAAATTAATGTAACTTCTTCTCTAAAGTCTGTACAGAGGGAGAAGGAATGCTATGATTTTCCCTTCCCTCCCTAGAATTGTGGCTGCAGATGAACTACTTGAAAATGCCAACAATTTGAAACACTTCTAATGAACATTCACACTGCAGGAAAGATATGACAGACATATGGCAGAACAGGAACACTACAGAGTTACTTCCAACATGAGAGAAAACAAAGATAAAGTTTCTGAGAACTATAAAAACTAAATGACACTTTAAATATTGACCGATTTAACAATGCTTTAGTTTTCCTCATTTACAAAGAAACTTCACATCCACGTAAATACTAAACAAACAACAGAGAGGATTTACATCTCTTTGAGAAGTGCCAACTATTTGTTAGTGTATTTAAAAAAGAGACATACATTGCAAGTCTCACACATTGTATTACATACAAACACACCTGAATAAACAGCCCAGGTGTGGGCCGGTCAGCACACACGTGTCGCTGGGGGTCATAGCCAATCCCATTGCAGCATTCCTCTTCCTGACGTATCACCTTTGACCCACAGCACTGCAATGTCACTGTGGCATTACCAGCAGGGTGCATTGTGGGATATCCATCATTGCCCACACAGCAAAGAGAGACTGAAGAGTTCATATAGTCCAGACCACAGCAGATGAAACCTTAGGATGAGAAGATAAACATAATATTAAAGTTAGCTGCTGATATACAGTTTCATTGTTGATTTACAGAATAAAATTAACAAATGTGTTTTTTCTAGGTCTAATGAATCAGTTTTAATTTCTTGAATCAAATATTTAGTGGCATGCTTATTTGATACCTGTTATTCCCAAAAAAGGCAAAACATATAGAATTTAATTGGTTTATTGAAACAACATTCATAATTTCATTGTAAAAAAACTAAAACTTCATATTTTGAGTGACACTTAGGTTCTTCTTCTCTCACACTTTAGAAAAATACAGACACAGCTGGAAAAAACAACTCCTTTTTCTACCATCTGAACCCTTCTTTGCCTGTCTGCACAGAAACTGTATTCAGGCTGCTATGAATATTTGTGTGCATCTTCTCTTATCAACTCTTATATACCTCATCCTCTCCTCTCCTGTATTCACCTCTTCATACAGCAGTAATATTCAATGTATGCTGTAAAAAGAGTGCAGGGGGAGAGCAAGTGTGTTTTCCTGAGAGCTGCCATCTCTGACAGTGATAGGTGATGTCTTTCTGCCACAACTTCACCTTCAGCAGCAAGGTGACATTTGAAATACATGCTATCACTCAGTTTCCCTGTAAATGTTTTGTAGCTGAATTTTAAATTTTGAATATGTTGCTTTGCATTCTCCAGCACTTCATATGTTAAATGAAAATAATGTGACAAAGATGGACAATTTAACTGTTTAGGTGCCTGTAGATTTAAGCCTACATTTAACTCTACTCTAATGAATACTTTTAATCTAACTGTAATTTTAACAAAATCTACTTGAAAGAAACCTACTTGTAGAATGCAGTCTAATTAAAGTTGCTATTTTAAGCATTTAAAAGATAGATATAGTGGACGGATACATTTTTTTTGCTTTTATTAAACATTTTTTTAACTTCAAATTTTTTTGTAAGGGAGTCTTGGCCAAGAAATTAGCAATAAATTGTTTCAAACACATACCTATAATGGCAATAAAATAATTTAAAAAAAGATACACATAAACACTAAAAGCAAAAAAAACAAAAACAAAACCGCCCACCAAATTTAAACAGTTGAATGGCACTGAGGCAAAATAAGCCACTAAGGAAATAAACCTTTTTCCTTTGCTACTGCTATAAAACTCTCAAGAGGCCAGTTGAGACAACCTAGTTACTCAGACATGTTCACGTAGTTGAGGGCAGACTGTTCGGCTTTGGCCATGCAGTGGATTAGAGCCATAATACTGAGTCAGCAACGTAGCCCTCTGCTGTGAGGATGCGCTGAAAATACAAATAAACATGGCATGGCACAGGGCAACTAAAATACCTTCACTGTGCTCGTGGATAAAGGACAAATGGTATTTTAATGAGTGTCCAAAAGTAAAAGCTTCTACTTTGGAATTAGACTGAATTATTGTAAGAAGCCCTCCGTTTGTTGTGATTATTTAGTTTAGAGATAAAATAATCTACTGTAACTTTCATGAGCTATTTAGCAAATTTATCCTAACAGTTGATGACAAGCTGATCTGTGGCACCATCTACCCCCCAGCTGTGTTGCCCATTTTATTTGACAGCAGACATTAAAAACAAAGTCATTGCTTGGTCATGGCCTCGCCCTTTAATGAGGCTGCAGCTAGTTGTGGAGTGATAAATAACTTATTGTTTAACAACCTAATCAGCACTCACTCTTAGCGCACATGAAATGCTGTTAATCTGTGCAATCATTTCACTTAACCGCTAAAAGTAGAGAATAGCAGATATTTTCGCTTGTGCTGTTGCATTGTATTATATCCGCACTGCATCCATCACAGGCAACATGTGACAGGAAAATGCATGTGTATGTGTGTGTGATTGTGTGACATAAAGGCAGTCTGACGGCTAGTAACTCACTTAGCAGCGGCAGCTGTTGCAGAGCGGGGGCTTGGTGGCCAATTCCCTCAGCGCCTTACTTCAGCTTCAATGACGCGCAAATAAACAGCTCAACACTTTTCCAAAATAGCTATTCTCCACTCATTCCTCGCCCTCTTGGCATCCTCACCTCTACACACTCCTTCCATCCGGACACCAGGCCCCCTATTATTCACAACTTTTGTTTATTTACCTCTCCTCCGTTTAATCTGTCTCTTCATGAGTCTTTCAACATCGTTTTCCTCAAACTTTATACATGACAATTTTCTTTTCTACTTGTCTTACTTTAGGAAAAGCAAGTTTTACACAGCTGATCTGTCTTAACCATTCTTTATTTCCCCCTCCGTTTCTAACGACTTGCAAACTCTTAATTTCTGTCTTTTTCTTTTTTACCTGCCTTTTTTCTATTTTATCCATGTTTACCATCTCTTACTTCCTTCTTCCCTCTTGCTTCCTCAACACTGTATTTTAACCTATTTCCTTATCATTCTCTTCAACCTTTCTACATTTCCTGGCCATGAGTACTTGGTTTCTGTCTTGTCCACATCATCTTTATGTCTTCATCCACCAGCCTCTGTTCCTTTCCCTACTACTGTCTCTAGCTCTCTCTCTCTCTCTCTCTCTGCATCCACTCAGTTCATAGGTTTGTATCCCTTGTTTACTGTTCTGCAGCTAAACTTCACTATTGTATTATCACCCATTCAGCAGAAATCCAATCCCTTTCTTTGTAAGCATTATCTGTATTTGGGTGTGTTCGACATGCTTGCACATTTGTGTTAATGTTTTGAAACACACACCTCCTGTTTTGAAAACTGTGTGTGTGCATGCTTATGCATGTGCGTGTATGTGTTGACAACATTTTATCACACTCTTCTTGTTTTCTCTCTTGCATTGCAGAATGCTTCAGCCCTAATCTTCAGATTTACGTTGGATTTGCATACATTCGTTAATAGCGTCGGGAGCGCTGCGTCAACACAAGGTGCTTAGACAACGTGAATTATTATTAGGGTTTCAGTCATTCCACTTAATGATAAGTCAATATTTAGCGCTGCCAATGAACTACTGATAAAAATGTGTGTTGTGGATTAGAGTTATCCAAGCTCTCTAGGAGACCAAAACCCCTCCACAACTTTAAACAAATCAAACACTTTTAAATACCTGAATATATTACAAGGGGTTTGGCACAAAGTGCAGAGCAAGTGCACATATACACAGATTGCCTGCATGCATACCAGCATAATACCCACTAAAACGGAAGTAGCTTAGATAGACTTGGATTGGTGGCACATATTTGCATGCACAAACACTCATACATAGGAAAAGACAAGCACAAAAATGACTAACAAATGATTTTTTAGACAAATTTAGCATAACACAGACATATATTAGTATCGGTGCACAGTTGGCCAATAAGATACAAAGAACAGTAACCACATAAACTTCTGAAATGTGTCCAGTCTGTTATTATGGTTGGGAAAACTTTCTCTATCAAAAAAAAGTACAAAACAAAGTGTAAAGAGATGACTGAATCATCAATAACAGAATTTTAACAATCAAATAAATATTGTGTGTTCATGATATATGCTCCCTCATTCAAAACTGCCGGTGAAGTCTTGTTTAACATGTAGGTTACAACTTGTGAATTTAGAGGATTTTTATAAGGATGTTTGTTGCTGAACATTAAAAACAGCAGCTCTCATCAAACTTTCAATAAATGATAACATACTGAAAAATCCAGTATTGGTTGGGCTCTTGTACACACACATGCACAGCAGGAAGGAGTGTGATTGCATGTGTGTATGCATGTGTATGTGTGTGTGGGTTTGTGCACGTGCGCACTTTGTGCTCCAGAGGGGCCAGACTATATGTCATGTCGAGAGATGAAATCACAGTGGATTGACTTTCTCACACAGTGCACAGTGTTTCCCTGTGGACGCACACATGTGGATGTTGGGGCAGCAAGCACACACATAATCAAAGACACACACACACACACCTTCTTTTTTCCCAGCTGACTGGTTGTCCTCTTGTCTTTCTGATGTCTTATTTTTAATCTTAACAAATTCACCAGCTGGGCGTTTGTTTGACATTGTATGTGCTGGTGTGTGTGCACATCTTAAGTTGTGTGTTTAAGTGCATGCATGTATGCACGTCTGTACCTGTGTGTGTATGTGTTCACTGAGCTTAGTTAAATGCTTTGGAGGCAGTTATATCTTCACCACTCTACAGGGATTCACAAAAAACTCCTCAGACACTGCAAACAGCTGCTCGTGTGTCTGTTTAAAGTCAGTGAGAGAGGGACAAGGAGGAGGAAAGATGAAGCGTTGAAAAACAAACAACTAAAACAGTTGGACAGTAATAAAAAAGGCAAGATGAGGTGATGATGATTGGCTAAAATAAAGAACGACATAATAGACTTTGTAGTACAGAAATTGAAAATTTGCTTGTACACTTATCAAGTACATGTCAACCATATATGGTGAGCTAAAGATTAATTTATAACATTACTTAAGGACTCATGAAAAAGAGTCAGTAGTGTATTTTGAGAGTATGTGAGTTACAGTAAAGGCATGGCAGAGACACCATGTGGCTCTAGGATGCTGAAAATATGTGCAGGCCAGCATGTGTCCTTTATGCCTATGTAAATGCTTCTAACCCTTGGCTTCCCCTCTAAATGAGAGAACCTCTTGTTTTAACACAGAGTATGGGATGCTAAAGGCAAAACAAAAATCTTTGGGTTCAGTTTGAATTTTAGCAGAAGATGTGAGGCTAGGGCCTGGTATGAGCCAACAAACAACAAACATTTTCACTGACTAAACTACAATCAAGTAACAAAAAAACCCTCACTTTGATTGGATAATTTTTTTTAAGGGGTATATCTCATTGCATTCACTGAGGACTAATGCAATCCTGACCTGTTCCTCTAGTTAGCTAACTCTGCTCAGTGAATACAGCCAGACTGTGACTGAACACAGTGTGAAGTCCTCAACAGAGAGCAGTTTGATGACAGGGGAAGCAGTGCAGAGGTGGTTCTCTTGTTGAGTTTGTTTCCTTGCACGCTGAGACTGAGTCAACCAATAGGATCACTAATATTAGCTGCAAAGCAAACCAAGCTCACTAGTTAACAGCTGCACCAACAAGTAAAGCCGTCCATTAGAAAAGTCCATAATGTTAAACTCCCTCAGTGCCTTATTCCCTGTTATCAAACCGGCCTCCGTTGGTGTTAGACAATTCATTCAGTCATGGACAGGCGATACATACGAGTAGGCAGCTGGGCCTGGTACAACTGTGCAACTAGCAGGGGAATGACATGGCTGTGTGAGATACATAAAGGATATATATATATGCTCGATCCATGACCCACTGTGGTGTCGTGATAAGTGGTGATTTGAAGCAGGAAGTTTTAAAAACAGTCAAACTTATTTGTGCAGAGCTATGAAGATGATATATTCCAGCTAGATAATATATGTAACTATAACCTGAAATACTAGCTAAAGCTGCCATGGTTTGTGTGTGGACGCAAAAGTTAAAGTGTGTAAAAGGTCTATATGCTCCCTTTCTATACTTACTTATGACAGTTGAATCGTTTAATGTTAACTTTTAATGAATTCACATGTTACGATAACACCATCAAGAGTAAAATAAAGGCAAATTTAATGTGCAAACTAACACACAGATACACTCACTCACACACACACACAAAACACAGAACAGCAGACTGCTGTCCTCATCGCTGTGCTCCTGACAGCTTCTGGTTTTATTCTTGCCAGTCATTAAAGTAAACCTAATAGAAAAGCCATCATCATAAATACATTAACAGAGAGAAAAATGTCTTCCTGTGTTCAGAAAGTACTCAATCTTCTAAAGCAGCCAGACGCTGCTGTTTGGAATGCACTACTGTTTGCCATTTGCTACCCATCATTGATGAGAGGCTTTTGGCAATAATAAACACAAGCACACACACACACTCAAACAGAAACATCCACACTCAGAATCTTTTGGCAAAAACAATGAAAGGATATGTGAGGGATGTTTGTCTTTCTTCATACAGAAACATTTAAACACATTCAGATACATATACAGAAACAATAACTGCATGCACAAAGTGAAACATACATGCATCAAGTTGAAGTAATAAACCTTGCACACTTGCACACACTTACACACACAAACACATCCACTTTCACAACTCCGCCAGGCTCGGAGTGAGCTAGCTTAACTACTGGGATAATTTCCCTCCAGCAAATGGTCACTGTGCCCTTGAAAAACATATTTGATTATTACTTTTTCTCCCCCTCCTCTTTTTTTTTCTTTTAGCATCATCACAGCCATTTTCATCACGCGCTCTGATGATGGCACGGCAAGGCGCGTTAAGATAACACCCCGGCACCGCCAGGCTTTTAACACTTAAACGGTGAAAAGGGATATTCAGATTTGTCCTTGAACGTTTGGATGGGGCCTGCTGGGCTGGGACAGAGGGAGGGAGCATGGGAAGGAGTTAAAAAAAATGCTTACATTTTCAAGATTCACTTACTTTAAGAAAAAGTGAGGTGGGGAGGACATTTATGGTAGCAACCACAGTGAGAGATGGGAAAGGTGGGAGTGAAGGGCAGATGGAAGAGTTAAATAACTATACACTGCAAAAAAAAAGTGTGAAGGGGAAATGATTAGTGGAGTACGCACAGTGAGGCGGGGGGACTTAGGGAAAGTCGGGGAGCAATGGGAGGCCAAAGACGCCACACACGTTCCTTTAAACACCATCTAATCTCAACTAAATCTTAGCTAAACATCTTACATACAAACTCAGAGAGAGAAGAAAAGAGGAGCAAATGAAGAGCTTAAAAGTTGGTCTTAAACCTGCAACACAGGAGGAAATACTGCAAGGAAACCGAGGCAGCCTTGCCCAAAACAAACAGTATATAATCTACTCGAAAGTGAAATGAAAGCTGTGTAAACAAACTGGCAGATTTGGAAGGGAGGGATTTAGCATGGAGACTTTGTGTTATTGTAGAACAACAAGGGAATGCTGAGGAAATAAGTAAAAAATTTAAATATCTCAGTAATACCCCAAACTGACCCAAGTTGAAACTAGGCCTGTCAATTAAGATGGTACATCAAAGTAACTTAACCAGGTAAGTTGGATAGTATCTTCTGAAAAGCTGTCTTTTTTGATGCTATCACTGGGAAAGCAAAAAGTCAGAAATCACAAATTTGACTCACAGCAACTTTGAATGCTAGTAATGGAAATATTAGTACCCTGATCCAGTTAAGTAAATTTTTACACCTAAAAATTTTATAAATTACACATAACATTGTGGTGCAGTTTTTTTTGTTATGGGGAAAAATACGTTCTCTCTCATTCTAGACTTACATTTACAGGGCATTTCTACTGGTATTTCTAACTGTAGTGAGTCAAAACATGCCATGCCAATTACAGTTGCCATAACTAGTTTAAACATGTCGAGCAGTGCTGAGTTGGGTCCAAGATAAACCGTTTCTGAAGTAGGGCCAAAGTGTGCTGGACATGCCTGTAACACAACCTAATAAAAAAGAATATAAAATAATAAAAGAGAAGTAACCTCCATCAAGTAATCACAAATCTCAAACTTAGAATATGTCGCACTGCAGGGGGGAGTAGGAACATCAATGGGTGTTGAGTATTTTGGAATGATACCAACTTGAAATACACAAGGTAAGAACATGATAGTTTTTAAATAAAGTCAAAGCCAACATAAGAGTTTTTCTGTTTTTCTCAGCTTTCCTGTGTGTCTTTGGAGCAGGTTGGGTTAAGTAATGTTTCTCACCTGATTCAATTTCACCTGAAACACACACTTTTCTGTTTCAGCCCTGACACACCTGTGTATGTTAAGTGTGTGCATGTGGGTGCGTGCGTGAGTGCTCGTGCTATTGTGTGTTGCATGCTTTTGGATGAGTATACATGTGCGCGCAACCTTGTGCATGTATACATCGCGCTCACTTATAAGGATGTGTTGTTGTTGTGTGTGTGTGCATGTGTGTTGTGTGTATCTATGTGTGCACATGTGCACACAAGCTGGTACATGTATCTGTTGCCAGACGGCTGTCTCCTGGCATTGCTGTTCCCCTGCAGCGTGTGTGTATGGTTGTTGACAGTGTGGACGGTAATGTGTGATAGATCGCACTTCAGGGACCCCATAATCACATCAGCCTAACCTAGTCTATCAGCTGGGCACAATGGGATACCCTTCACTCCTCCTTTAATCTGCTCCATCTAGCTCTTCACCACTCTTCTGTTCTCTCCAGTTTTTTTTCTCTCACTCATTTTTCCCCTTTCTCTGTGTTCAGTTTCCTTATTTGATATGCGTTAATCTGTCTGTGATTCTGTTCTTTTCTGTCTTCTTCCATTCTTTGTGTCTTCCTCTCTTTATCATTTTCATTTTGCATTTTTCCAACAATTTTTTTTTCAACTGTATTCCATTGTTTGACAATTGCTATAGTTTGTGGACTTTACTGCACACGTTGTCTATGCTCTTCGACTGTCTCTCGCTTTTTTCATATTTATTTCAATTTCACAACATAATTTGCTTGAAGGCTCGCTATTATTTACTTGGAATAAAACTGAATTTAATCTCTAGTCATTTTTGCACTTAAGGTCCCTCTTCCTTTCTTTCAAATTTTTATTCCTTTTACATATCTGTCTCTCACTATATCATTAAAAATACAAAACCCTGAACATGGTGAGAGGCAGCAATGAAAGTGAGTGGTGCCAAGGTTAAGTAGCCTATCCTATAATAGAAGTTGCTGTGTGCATGTTGTGTGTGTGAATGTGAGTGTCTTGAAACAGACGTGTGGGGTCGAGGTTGCATAGCTGGCCCCAGGGCTCCCCGACAGCGCAGTGCACCCGGCAAATGGCCCTTAGCCTTGCTAGCGCCGCTAGCCCTACGATCCATCATACCATATGTTCTCAATGGGGAAGCTAACGCTAATGACTGATGAGTGTGAGGGAAGGGGGCACATAAAGGAAGGGAGGGAAAAAGAGTAAGGTGAGGAGAAGAAGAGGAAGAAAAGGTAGTGGGATAACAGAGGCTGGAAAACAAGTTTAGGAAAACTAACAAAGAAGATGAAGATGATAAAGGAGAAGAGTAGACAAGAAATAAATAGGAGTAGGAGATGGAAAGGAAGAGGAAGTGGGGAGCATATGCCCACCTTGGGAGGCCAACTCAAATGAAGGATGACCATATAGCTTGCTCAGTAGGAGGAGAAACCAGGATTTAGTGAAGGAGTAGAAAAGTGATGAGACAAAACAAGTAATGGTGTGACGAGTAAAATGCTTTCGAAATACATGTCAAAACAAAATTAACAAGTGTTAATTAGCATTTAAGAAAAACGTAATAGGGTAATTTTTTTCTGACTATTTCATGAAAAGACATGAAAAAAGGCAGAAAGACAAATGGCCCTTATAATATCAGAGAGTAAAATATATCAGCCATGAAAATGAAAAACATCTTAAATAAATGTATCTGTTTTTGCAAATTTTTTTTGTCATCATGCATGTATATTTGTGTGGTTATGGATCTTTCAGGTGGGTGTGTCAGTATGTGATTGTGTGTTTGTGGATAGGCTAATGGAGTGCTATAGGCCTGTCCATATGGGGCCATTGTTTATGTGTGATGAATAGAGTCCACGTGTCTGTCTCTGGCACTGAACACTCCGCGAACCCTGCCGAGGGCACCCTATTGACTCTGTGTGCATGTTTGTGTGTATGTGTAGGTGCATGTAATGTGTCTATATGTGTGAAGGTGTGGGTGTGGGTGTGTTTGTGTGTGTGTGTATTTGTCTGTGTGAAGGAGAGAGAATGAGTGTGTATTTGTCCTGCTGTGTGCTTGGCAGTGCCCTCAACGGTGCCATCCCGAGTGTGTTTCATCATCATCTGCCATGACAAAGATGTCTAATGACACACACATACACCAAAACCCACACATACACACACGGTCCCATCTGTGCCATGGTATCCGGGTGCTTTGGGACACTGCGGGAGAGGAAGAAAGGGAAACGACCCCACGTTCCTGCACCATGTGTCTGCCCAAACTCTCTTTGCTTTACTCTCCTCCCCTGTCATTTCATACCTTTTCCCTTAATAAACATTACAGGAAACTCTGACAAACTCTTTTGCGCCAGGGTAGCTAGTTTTCTGAACAAAAGGCCTATTTGTTGATTGGATTTTACAATAAAGTTTTTTAAGAAATAAAAAGGCTCAGCAGCCCAGAAAGGTCTAGTTCTTGGGCAGAAAAGTGTATCCAGTGCAGAATCTTATCATTTTGTCCCTCCTTTTAAATGTAAAAATATTCAAGCAAAAGTGGACATTGTAGTTTATATCTGTATTTGTGTGTTATCTCCACTCACCTGGGACATAAGTGTGCACTTCCCCCCTCTCAGCATCACCACAACACACCAGCGTATCATCTACAATCTGGCCTCCACAGCACTGGACCCCATAGCCATCATGAAGGCTCCCACTACAGCAGAGCTGGCCACCTTTCATGGAGTAAGGAACCCCCCCACAGCAGCTGTCACCCAGCCCCACAGAGACCCGGCCCCACGATTTGTCAGGGCAGCAGTGTTCATCTACAAAGGCAAGGCCGCATGAAGAAAACACTTGAACAACAGTGGAAGTCTGTAGACTCCAGCCAAGACTAAAAAAGCACATCCTATAACATAAACACATGAGGGGATTTGAAACTCACTGGTTTGTACATGAACGTAGTATCCGTCACAGCACTGATGGTCAGGCAGAGCTGGGAGCAATTTGCCATTGCAGCAAACTGGATTAGAGGAATTGCTTAAACTCAAGTAACTGTCCTCACAGCAATGATGATGTGGTTTCTTTGTGTGCAGCTGTCCTCCGCAGCAAGCCTGGTGAAATACATTTTCACACACTTGTGAGGAAGTATGTAAAAAGGAAAACCACACAAACACAGCCTTGTATGCTTCCAAAGTATGGTACTCTCTGACAAAGAGAAGGTAATCCAAACATTGAGGGAAATGATCCTATGTAAGGCTACACTCCCTTAAAATACTGTTTCAGGACAAATACACTTAATTACCTTTGTCCTTCCCATCAGGTGAAATCTGTAACTTTGCAGTCTTCACACTGACAAAAGTGGGAGGGTCAAAGCAGTTTATCAATGCATGGCTACACTCAAAACCCTGTTTTGATAATCGTAATTTCTGTACTGTATACAGGAATTCATTTTCATTTAAATCAATCAGAGGAGTCAAAGTCCCTATTTTTTACCAGGGAGCATCTGTGTGTTTTGTCTGCACTGAAATAATCTACCTTACATACACTTCATTACAGATGAAGTCACTAAAAAGTATGTGTCTTTGTGTCTATGAGAGTACCACATTTTGAATGGAAAACTCAGAGCATATCATATCATACCATACAATTCAATTAATTACTTTTTATTGATCATCAAAGAAAGCCTGTGTGCTCCACGTCTTTTTGTTTTGTAAATCAAATTACAATCTACAGATGTTTACGTTAGTTTGTGTTTGTGATAGGGAGAGTTTTCCAAAGAACATTAGTTTGGGTTTGTATGTGATTCATCCACAGTAAGTATGTCACCTTGCAAAGCTTCAGCAAGTTCTTATGAGTGTATTTGTACATGTAAGCTTAAATGCTATTATTCTTTTTATCATTGAGTGCTTTAAGGATAAATGTATGGGAGACAGGTTCGCTGTGCCAACTTGGCTGGCATTCATTGACACAAGAATGGAAATGAAGGCAAATGACAATTTAATCTGTTCAGAGAAATTCATCACTGAGGGTATGACAATGCACACATACACAGCTTGTGTCTGAAGGAAGGAAATTTAAGCATGTGTAATTGTCTGTAACTCTGTGTGTATTTGTGTGTTTGTGTGAGTGTCTGAGGTCTGGTAACTGATACCTTTAGAGGGTAAACAGCAACAATGCTTTCTGGTCTTAAGACAAGCAGCCAAAGTAAAAACTGCTTACTTCTTGTATAACAGACTGTTGTAACTTAACAGTGTAGGTATTGATGGTTATTCAATAAGTTTGTGTAAAGGACCATCTGCATTCATACAGAACAAATGAAATAAGTACTGAATCACCAGAACATAATCACCTGAATGTCAGGATCAAAGCATGACGTCCCACACACACCATGACTGGCAGGACACTGCAGGTAGGAACATCTGAACCTTACACCACCTGCACCTCCTGACTCTTCCCCCACTGAGGACGTCACCCCTGTTGACCCAACGGCACATGACCTCAAGGTCCGTCTTAAGATTTCATAGCCCAGCATGATCCCACTAGGTCTGCCTGGATGTGACCAGTCCAACCTCACCGCCCTGTCAGGAAGAGAGAGAGAAAGCAAGAAAGAGAGTGAGAAAGAGAGAGAGAGAGAGGAGTGTATGTTTCCCTCACACTTCCTTCACACTATTGGGAGATGCGCACTATTGGGAGACACACACAAACTTACCCAAGCACACAAATGCTCACACATACACGCATTCATGCATGGTTAATGCCTGACGAAGTTGAGTTACAGTGTCAGGGTGTGTGTATCTTTCTACACTTCTCACTATTGATTTTCCTTTTTTTTATCCCTTACATCTTTGGCAGGGGGAAGACTTGTGTAGTAACACACAGAGTTACCACTTCCACAGTCTCTCAGACAGAAAATACGCCACAAATCAACTGTGAGATTTGCAACATTGCTTGGCATTCAGGTCAAATATAAGCGGGAAAGGTTTTTAAATGTCATTCAGTTAAACCGCAAATAAAATGTCAGTTTACCATAACATTCCTCAGATTTTAGAAGCTGTTTTAAAGCATCTTCAAAGTAATCTGAGTATTATTTGCAGTAAGAATCCTTTAATGCATTAATGTATGCTAATATATTGTAGTCAGTATATCAAGGTTGAGTACTTATCTTAAAGATGAAATGCTGTCATTCAGAAAAAATCAGTTAAAGTTCAAGAATAAACGAAAATATACTTTTCGTGCAACTCTGTATTACCTGGATGAGAGAACTTGTGTGTGTGGTGCAGCCAGGTCAGCAGGCAGGTCTTCCACAGTAGTTGTCTGAGTAACATTACTCCGCACACATGCATACACCGTACATACCTCCACCTAAAATACACCAACACAAAGCAGGCAAACACATGATGCACATTTCTGTGTCAATGTTTGGACAATGTATGTCTGCTTTTTATATGTGTGTACCTGTACACTGTAGACTGTAAAAGGCAGCAGAGCACCGAGCAGGTATGAGCCTGAGCTGTTGTCCACACTGCCATGAAGACGGTCATCAACATAGATGTAGTAACCAGTAACTGCTCCATTGGGGTGTAGAGGAGGGAACCAGAGCACACGTACTGTACTACTGTTAACTGGAACAACCTCTGGGGCCAACATCCCATCAGGCTCTAAGGGTGAGAACAGAGAGCAAAAAGCTGTTTAACTCTTGAAGAAAAGCAAAACCTTAATCACACATGTTGAATTGTCGACTATAAAACAAGTGTAAGCTTTTACATATTTACTTCCTCAACTGTATTGTAATGTTAGAACAAAAGCTGCAAAAGACAGGATTTGTGGCACGTTTAAACAAAAACAGGCATCAACACTTTAAACCATACAAAACTCCAGAGGTGGTATATACGTGTGTGTGTGTGTGTATGTGTGTGTGAGAGTGTGTGTGAGAGTGTGTGTGAGAGTGTGATAGAGAGTAAGTGGGTGTGAGTGTGTGTGAGAGGGAGAAAGAAAACAAGGACTGTATGCATAAAAAGATGACTATGGGTCTGTGAGGGAGGGAGACCACCTGTGTCTCCACGTCTGTGCAGTATTGCCTCGATAATCTATCTAGCAGTAAATGAAACGTAGAGCAGTGGGCTGGGTTTAGATAAGTGAATTGGCAGCAAATGAACTGGGTTAACTTCTCTAAGCTGAGTGCATTTTCACTGAAAATAATAAATTGTCCATTATCATCAGCTTCTTCCCTTACATTTTCTCTGTCTAATGCAAGATAGTAAACTTTCTCTGAGACAGCCTTCGCTTTTCTGTTCTGTGCTATTATTCACTGTTTTCTTTAATAAAAATAGAAAAAACCCTATGCTGATTAATGCAACAAAGTAACCTATGAAAAAATAATAAACAAATTGGTAGGAGTGGGCTAAATGACAGACACTGTGGATGACATGAAAAATCTCAAGAAGAGGACAAGTGATCTGAGAGAAGAAAAACAATTTTAAACTCAAGAAGACAGAGAAATATTATTATTTATATTGTATCATTACACATAGAAACATAATTTAATCAATTATGCAACCTTTTCTCTAAATGACAACGTAAATCAAATAGTAAGTAGAAAAGTGATAAAAGGAACCACACACAGAGGAGGAGAATATGAGAGATGGCGCGTGAGACAGGTAATCGTACGGACTCCATCTATTATTCTAAGTGAAAATGCACGCAGCTAAGAGAAGTTAACCCAATTCATTTGCTGCCAATGCACTTACCTAAACCCAACCTACTGCTCTACATTTCATTTACTGCAGGATGACATTATCAACGCAATACTGCACACTGAGCCCCTTTCACTCATACACACACATTTTTCTTGCCAATTAGTCCTGATGTTAGCATTGCCCTATAGATTGCAGGCCATGTTAGGATGGTTGGTAGGGCTGAGCTGCATTAGTTAAAATATATTTGGCCTTGGTGTGTGTGTGAGTGTGCTCTCTTATGGCTGTAAAATAATGAAATTACCTCCAGAGCCCTCTCAGTTAAACGAGCCGTGCTTTGCCTTTAGCACCTAATGATTTTCTAATGTTTTTAATGCACTTTTTATTATACTGCCCAGATTAAGTGAAAGAGAGAGGCCTCTGACATATGATTATACTGAAAAAGAAAGAAAACTAGGAGAGGGGAAAGGAGACAGAGAAATGGCTAGAAAGAGGGACTGACAGGGAAATGGAGACAAAAAGAAAACAACAGACAGAGCAAGCAGTCTCTGACATTTTATTACAGTGTGATTTGAAATATAACCCTCAAATGCTGAGGGACTGAGCTCAAAGCTGGAGAGTGTAATGTAGAAAAAAGTCATAGAGACAGTTGGATAGTCTGTGCAATTTATAGCTGAAGATAGTAAAAGCTGACCCTGCCTGAAAACAGAAATGCCAGAAACTGATTCTTTGCTAATATTTTATTTAATCATCTTAACATGATACATCATCTTAAAAAAATGAACAGATCAGCTTCAGCTGTATGACTTGATGCGGCTCAATAAAGAGCTGTACTGCACTGACATCACTGTACATTTTGGTGAAGTTTTCAACACCAGAGAAAGATAAGATTTCACCTATTTAAGCAAATATTTTTTTCAGACAGAACACTTAAAATGCTAATCCAACTTAATAGCAAAGATTTAGCATT
>JAQNCA010000001.1:7080095-7092457 GCA_029783725.1 Acanthurus tractus
CACACACAAGCACTTTCTCTATTCCTGCCTCTCACTAAAAAAAACAGCTATGCACAGCTTGGCTAATATTACAGATCTAATATGTTCCCACTAACAATCCCTGTTTCTGTGTATGTACATCTGTCCTATCTGTCTGTCTATTTCTTCTCTCCTCTCCCTGACCCCTTCTTCCCTCCCCTCCACCACCTCTCTCTCAGTTTTGTCTGTCGTCTTCTGTTACTTGTGCTTTGTGTGGTAGTTTCTCTCCCTCGTTCACTCCCTCTCTCTCTCCGGGCTCCCTGCTAAATAAACAATGCAGAGAGTTGACCTTTTGGGTTAACAGGTTTTTATGCTAGCTCTACTCAGCACTCACACTGATTCAATTACCACCAAAGGTCCGCTGAACCCCTCGAATAACCAAGGAGCCCGTCTCCCTGTCTGAATGTGCATATCTGCTGGCCTGTCTATGTGCCTCCCTACCCTCTTGTTCGTCTTTGTGAAAGATTGGGATGTCTTGCTTTACCTGCTCTGTGTAATTAGTCATTTTGCATTATTCTGTCTATTTGACAATATTCTTGTTTGCCTTATGCCTTACTGTGTTTTCTACTGTCTGTCTGATCAAAATGTTAGTCTGCTAAGACAACAGACATGAAATATGCCCAGAGAGTGAGACAGACAAATTGCAGATAGAAAGTCTTCAATTGTAAATAATTTTACCACAAAACACAATCCTGTCACCTTGATCCATCCCCCGTCAGCCACCCCAAAACAACCTCCATTGTCACCCCCCATTCGTCCCCCACCCCCCACCCCATCCCTCTAAGTGTTGAATGTTATTTAGGCTTTACTGGCGCGTGTAAAATTCTGCAATTTGAAGGGCTGTTAAGTTTTTCAATTGAAATTTTCATTTAAGATGCAGGTGATGCTTTTTCCCTTTTTTTATTTTACTGACGCTTTACTGCTCTCTGGATAGGAGGGAACGACTGTTGAGGGAATGCGTAGCAGCCACTCTCTCTCCGGTTTCCTGACTCCTTATCTCTCTCTCTTTCTTCTTCTCCTTCCAGCTCAACTCTTTCCTTTCTTCATCCCTCAACCTGACTTTCTAAACTGCTATTGTTTTTCTTTGTCTCCCACTAACCCCTATCTCCTCTCGAACCTCTTCATTCCTCATGTCTTCCTCTCTTTCTTACCCCCTCTCACTTCATTTCTCCCTCCACACCTCCCGCCCTTACTCCTCCTCTCTCCAGTAAAACACAGTAGCAGAAGGCTAAAACAGGAGTGCGGGCTGCCAAGCCTTAAATCACATTTATAAGGATTTGGTTAGCATAGTAATAACACAATCAACTGACAAGGGCTTGGAGAGGGGGAGGGAAGAAGGAGAATATGTGTGTGTGTATTCGTGTATGTGCGTATGAATGTGTACTTGTGAGTGTATATTTGCTATGAAGCCTCTTATGTATATGTGGTAGGGGGTCTGTGTAGATTTAAGCATGTACGTGTGTGTAACCATGTAAAGAGCAGAGGAAGGGTATTATTTTTAGCTTAGTCTGTGTGTGCGTGTGTTTGTGGGCATGTAGGTATGTGGATGACTGGGCTTTTGAAGGTGAGTCAAGGCTCCTAGGAGTCATAATGAGGACAAACGTTGAGCTTCACTGTAATCAAGATGCCTATGACATGGTGTCAAAACGTGACAAGCAATACGGTGAGAATTTACATTGCATTTCATATCTTTACCTTTTCTAAAGATTATTTAATGTCATCGCTGCTTTAAAAGACAGTGAAAAGGCAGGGGGCAAGAGGATGATGCACAACCAAGGTCATGATCTTGATTTGTATCCATAATAGTATAAGTATATGAGATGTACATTAGCCTGCAAGTAACTACAATCATCACCTGAAATGTCAGTTATCAAAATATCAGTTTCAGGTGCCAACAATTTAGAGTTGTTTTAGTTAATGTGAGGTAACTTTCTGATGTATCCATGCAATACAGAAAGATAGTGAAAAAACTGCAAAGTAATATATGTTTTTTTAAAATATCAAATATTAATTAAATATTGTATTGATACAGCATATAATTGCTGAGAAATCTTTTTCTTCAGAGAACTATGTACTTTTCCATTGGTGTCTGTCAGTTAATTTAAAAGAAACAAATCAAAAAAGCACTGTGTAAATACATGTTCAGGTAATGAGATACATAAAATATTCTCTTGATATGCAAAATAATGATGAACAGAATACTGGGAAATAAGGTAGAGTATTATTTTATTAATGCAGTCACTCATTCATTAAATAACATGAATTCTTTGTGTTCTGTCATTACCTCTAACCTCATTTGTCGCATTTTTCTCCTTCACACTTCTCTCTCTCATTCTCTGCTTTAAGTTCAATTTGACAAAACAGGGCTTCTTTATGTTCTCTGTCTCTCTCTTCATGTGTCTAATACACATGCGCATGCACTCACACACATTCACACACTCACACATGCACACATGCACACACATACGCACGCACACGCACACACACATAGACACACTCTTACTTTCTAGCACTGCTTGGCGAAGATCATTTTGTCAAAATGGTGCTTTCCTCATACTCTCTATAACACTCTATAATACACACACATCTCTCCTCACAAAGCACATACACACAAAGACACATACTCTCTTAGATCACTTAGCTAGTGTGAACATGGGAGTAGACAGAGGAAAGGGAGCTGTCCAACACGGCTAGAGTTTATGTTCACAGGAGCCGTCTGTCTGTTCTGCAGCGGCAGGAATTCATAGGGACCAAATTACATTAAAAAGATGGATATAAAACTTTAATGGAATGATAAAAAGGAAAGGGAGGAAGCATGGGTCTCTCTCTTTCTCTTTTCTGTCATTAGCCTTCTCTTTTCTTCTCTTCTTCTTTATTCCTCAATTCCTCATTTTGCCCTTTTCTTTCCGCACCTTTCCACACCAACCTCTCCATTACTTTTCTTCTTTTCTACACTATTTTCCTCTCTCTCTCTCTCTCTCCTCCTTTCTCTCTTGTAAATACTTAAGGGCTAGTCTGTCAAATGAAGGCGATGAAACCTCTTTACTCAAACACAAAAAGATGGAGAGAAAGAAAGAGTTTGACCAAAGAGTCAGAAAAGAACAGGTATGACAAAAGGAAAAAAAGGAAAAATATGAAAAAGGTTAGGGGAAAAAGAGACAAAGTGATAAAAAGAAAGATAAAAGTAACAGAGTGAACATATACTCAAATTCATCACAGTCATACATTACAGTATATAATTTGTAGCAGTGGAAACCTTGCAAGGTTACAGCTCACGCCAACATATCCAGTTAGGGGGATGTCTTCCACATGGGGTAAAACACAAAAGACCACACTATAAAAAGGTTAGTATGTATATTGGGATCTACTGTATATGTCATTTGAGGACATGTGTGAGTGCTTGTATGAGTGCTTGTATGAGTGCTTGTATGAATGCTTGTATAGTTCGTTCCTGGGTCTGTAAGAGTGGCTTATCAAAATATTTTACTACTAGTCACAAGGACTTAACTATTGGCCTTAATATACATAAACTGACTGAACGAAAACACGCTTGCTAAGGTTGTCATTTTGTTAAGTGTCTGGGACTGGGGATTAGGAGGGGAATGCAGGTTTTCTTGTCACTGCCAAAATGATTAGAGGATGGGTTCGTAGTGGAAAAAAATGACAAATCAAACAAAATTCAGTCCGGAGACATTTGACTTTAAGCGACACGGGCTTGTATCTTGTCTTCTTAAGCACCTTTCATACATTTATCTATATCACATGCTACATCAAGAATTTTTTATGCATAAAATGACTTTTCACATTTTAGCAATTGAATGGACTATGTGTCCACACACAGAGGTAAAAATTCATTTGCAAGGTACGACACATGATATACAACTTGTGCACCAACAAGCAGTGTGGGAGCATCTCAGAGTGCAATTGAGCACAAAAACAGTCATGCAATTTTCTGCATTGTGCTAAAAATGTGCTATTATGTCTTATATGTAAACATTTTTTTCAACTTCAAACTAGTCAGTCCCCTCAGTAGTAAGCAGTATAAAAATGAACAACTATATTTACACCTTTAGTCAAACAGTTATAATGTTTATGTGTGTATATGTGCTTTTGGGAATGTGTTTGCCTTCATAAAACCTCATGACTGTGTGTTACTGCTTGTAAGCAGTTGTGAGGAGGTGTGTGATTGATAAGGAGGACAAGCAGGTGTGTGTGTATGACACATGTTCTCAGAGTGTGTGTATGAGGGGGCTGAGAGATGCGAAGAGAGGCGGAGAGAGGGATCAAGGTTTGAATGATGGGGCGCAGTGTGACCAAATGGACACATCTATTACAGTTCACACACACACATGCACACACAGTGAGAGGCAGATCTACACACGTTATTCCTTTCACATGAAAACACATAACATACACACAAACAAAACACACAAATATTGTCAACCTTAAAGATAAGCTTTGAGTACCTGAAAAATCTTGTACAAAAAGCTGTCTCAGAAAGTTTCAGAGTGTGTGTGCGTGTCTGTAAGTGTTTGCTCGAGGGAATTAAATTCTGAGCAGTAATGAGAAAAGCAGAGGGCCACAATTTAATGCATCCTAAATGCCCACAATTTTGTGTGTCTGTATGGTTGCGTGCATGTGCATCAGTGTGTGCAATTGTACTTTGTGATCATGTGAATGTTTATGCATACATGCAGAGCACATACATATGCATCTACACATTAACATATTTGTGTACATGCGCATGTATGCAATGTATGCAAATCTTATCTGCTTAATGATAATGTATGTGATAATAGCGAGGTACTAATTAATTTATAACTTTGCACTGAGGAGGCTGTTCCAGTGGCTAATATGATTCTATTACAGCAATTAGCCCACAATGACACTGGCTAGGTCACTCACACACAGACACACACCTTACAGTACGCAAATCGCACTCTGTCAGTGTATTCAGCCCATCTTGCTTGCGCCTGTTTCCACCACCAGTATGTTCATATGCTGCCTCCGTCTCTCTTATTGTCTTAAAAACATTGACCATCCTCCTCCAACACTAAAAAATTAATACACTTTTATAAAATAAAACCTTGGAGGCTTTTAAATGAAAACTGGGCAGAGGCTTTGTTTTTCACACCACAGGCCATATGTTCAATGTGTAAGGCCATTGTTTAGATCATCACCTAAAATCAGAAGATCTGTCAGACTCCTTGAGTTTAACTTTGACTCAGCAGCACTGACGGCCAATTGATGGCAGAGGCCAACCAACAACCAGCTGCTGCCAGCCACCTGCCAGCCAGTCACTTGCAAAACTCGGCTGGACTGCTGACACAAGCACCTAGGCTAGTATAAGAGATGCCAACAACGGCCAACAGGTAGCTTATTGAAGAACAGTTCTTGTCTTATCAGTGTTTATCAAACCCAAAGACAAGTTTGAGCACCAAAGAAATAATTTGTCTTTTTCGTGGTTATTTAAGCTGTTTTTCTGTTTTTGCAATGTTTATGTGTAAATGCATGGTTAATTTTAAGTGTGAACTTGTGTGTATGAGCTGATGTACTTACTGTTTTCTGCTGTGAGCAAGGTTGCCCAGGGACCGACTGTCTGCCCATGTGTGTGTGAAACCACCACTCTAAACGCGTACTGCCTGTATGGCGAAAGGCCCTCCACATTATAGGAAAAAGTGTCCGTTGTGTTTTCCGTAAGCCTAGAGTTTAAGAACACAAACATAAATATATTCACTGATACACACACTGACACTATGAGTTTCGTTTTTAATTTTTCAAAACAGTTTTACATAAATAATTGCCAGCAAGTCCTGATAACATAACATTTTTTTTTACTACTAGTCACAAGTAAACACACCTTACACCAGAAGGGAAATCAGACACAGCAACAGACACAAAGAACAACTACAGGTTTTTGATATAGCTAATCTTCTTGCTAATGGCCTTGTTATCTTATAGGAGTCTCATAGATGCATCAGAAACATTCAATTTAATTTGTTTTATAAAAAAGTACTATATGAAACATTTTATCACCAATTACAGTGCCGGTCCACTGAACTCTCATGACTTTGTTAGAGTTTTGTTAAACACTATGGTCAAACCTGCCTCATACAATCAGACACAATCCTGATTTATAGCTAAATAGGCCAAATAAAATAGTGTTTTGATGTACAGGTTTCATATGGTCTTGCAGCAAAGATTTCATGGTTTTAACCAGAAAACTGGTGTTCAAATTCAACTATCTGTATAGAAAAAGTTTCATGTCTTCCAGTCAACATTCAATATGATGTCATACACTCTTTTACCTCCATGGCACTAATGTTTGACCTCAATATGGGAATTGTAATGTTACATATAGTACCTGTTAAAGGTATATTATAAAAGTGTCAGGAGACAAGTTCCATTTGGTCACTAAACAGAGACTATCTTGGCAATATGTACAATATTTTCATATATTTTTTCCACATATTCCTATGTCATACCTGATCCCATTTCATATGATCATACAAAGGAATCTAGGACAAAGTAAAAGAATATTGTCATAAATGAGGGACCGTTGACCATTTAGCATCCGATGGATAGAAGGGATGAATGAATGAATAAATCAGGGAACAATGAGATTTCCATAGCAGAGGAGGAGGAGGGCATGGCTGTCTGATATATAATACATGTAGCTAGTCATTTATTTATTACCACAGAATGAGAGCCTCCTCTTCTTGGATTAAATTGCAATTTGTTGTCAGGAAGCATGTAATGAATACATATCAGATGCACACCCTCTCTCTCTTTTCATTCTATCACATTTTCCCTACCTCTCTCTCTCTCTCTCTCTTCCTCTGCCCTGCTCTGATTTTTTTGTCTTTTTGACTCTTCCCCTGTCTCTTCAGCTCATTTCCTATCTGTTTTTCTGATGGTCTGTCATACTGATGTGACATATTCAGCTGTGCTGTATAATGTACCTCTTTATATGTACATGTGTATGCATATGTGTGAGTACACATTTTTTAGGTGCATATGTATGTGATCTGTATCTGAGAATGTTTTGTGTTTTTTGTCATTCTCTTATTGCTGCTCATCATCATGTCTCTGGCTCAGACCACTTGTGTGGTGCAGATACCTGAATGCAAACTTGTCAACTAGTGTATTTACTGTGTCAGATATTTTGTGATCTCTCACCTTATCACAGGCTTTTGAGGGGATGTCCTCATCTGCAGGCTGTAATAGAGCGGGCCTGGTGCGTTGGAGTGGGCAGGGGTGGACCAGGATACATTCAGACTAGTACTAGTTGCATGGGCCAACCTCGGAGGTGACACACCATCTGGGGCTTTCAAAAAAAAGATGGAGAGAGGTAAAGAAGATTGTGAGAGGAGAAAGTAGGAGTGACCAAGTGATGACAGACAGGGGTGTTAAAAAAGAGAAAGAGGGAAAGGATGAGGACAGTCAAGTGATAAAACAAACAAGACAGCAAGAAAGACCAAAAGAAAAATAACACATGTCAATTTTATAGTGACAGTGACCTCATTGATCAACTTCTTGATTGATCAATTCACACGCAGCATCATAACCCTGCTCTCTCACTAGTGCCCCTCTCTCCCAACCAAGCTTAGCAGCATAGTGCTCATGATGGCAAAATCAGTAAAAACATCTTGATTCTGTATGATAGCTGGCTCTTAACAGCAACAGAAAGGATGTGAGGAAAGACAGAGTAAGAGAGATAAGGACAACAAATACAAGTAGAAAATGAGAGTGACTGTAGTGTTGACCATGCGAAATAAGAGTAGGCCCTCCGATGTATAAAGTGACCCTTCAATCAAACATACTGCTCTCCTTCCACTACAAGAAGACTGATTGCTGAAGACATCTTATCCTAAAGATGGCTGTCACAACACACACACACACACACACACACACACGGAAGTAAAATAACAAAAAACTAAGAGAAGGCAAACAAAAGAATGTTGAAGTGAGACACAGCTATTAATGTTGCCCACGTTTTGTATTTAAGGATCAGGTTCATTTGGTGTTTCCTTTTTCTTTTTTTGTATTAGATCAGTTTTGTATAGATACTAAAACCACTCAGACTCCATGTAACCCCACAGGCAGTAGATCTTAAACACTAGTAATGTTTCTTCAAACTGAAAGGCGTTAGCTTTTCTTTTCATTAAGACTTTATTAAGATTTTCCTATTTAATACTTGTGTTTTTCTGGCTAAATAAGATTTAATAAATTAGGGGATCGACAAATCTAATTTCAACTAATAAAAAAGTTCAATGCTTATCCCTAGTTTCTACTTTTTAATAAAGAGGGCCCTTTAGAAGGACCATTGGTCATTCTCTAAGAGAGTGTGTGTGTGTATTACTCTAAAAACACACATTGATTTCTGCCTCCCTGACACACACACACACACGCACACAGACTCACACACACACAAAACACATACATTGCAAAGACACACACTGTTGGTGAGCCTGTGTCTCTTTCATGGTGTGTTAGCAGGTACAATATCAGAGGTGTCACTAATCGTTTTAAACTATGCACTTTTATGTTCACTTCTCTCTCTCTGCTCTCCTCCTCCTCTGCTCCTCTGTCTCTTGCTCCACTATCTCCTCTCTGTTCTTTCATAGAACAAGGACGCATCAAGACAGTTTGCCTTAAAGAAGTCTAAAGAGATGCCAGAGGCACAGAGGTAGAAAGACAGATAGAAAGAGAGGAAACGTCTGGTATTTAAAATTTATACTTTCTTATGCCTTTGTTTTGAACTTGAAGAGTAGAACTTTCCTAAGTCTGTCTTTTGTTGTTCTCTGACTGCAACATGGGTGTGGCGTGGTGTTTGTCCATGCCTATGTACTCCACACTTTTGTTAACATTAGCTTAATAGTAAATTGTGTCTATAGGTGTTTGTGTGTGACAGTGCCTGGTTGCCATTATCTCCAGACCCCACTGACCAGCTTTTTCATCCATCAGCTTCAAAATCAACCTCTATTCTACACAAATACAAACACACTCACACAACACATACAAAAATTCTGTGTAAATAAGGAATATATGGGCCAACTTAGATTCTAGTAAAATCCAAGTTTATAAAGTGTAGTCTGGTGGAAGGACAAGAACTTTTAGTGTATCCATGTTTTTGGCAATGTTCACACTACAATGTTTTTGTTTTGAAATGGAAAAATAAATCTATATAGTTCTGGGTCCAAATTAGCATTTTAGCACTGTTTCGGAAATAATATCTTTTCAGAAAAGCAAACCTTAGATGTGTATAACATGACTGTATAACTATAACCATTATGTTCGGTAAGACCCCACTGATGATGTACTGCTCTACAGAGAGGATGACCGTAGCTTAGGAGGAGTCCTGTATGCATTAGAAAGTCTGTGTTTCAATCACTAACTGTGCCTGTCCATCCAGTCTGCATGTCTCACCTAAAGGTAAAGATACTAAATTTCAAATTGCTCCACTGGTATGTGAATGTCTGTGGATGATTTCCTGGTGGTTGGCACTGTGTAAAGAAGTTTCCTGTCATTGGTGTGTGAATGTGTGTGCGAATAACTGAATGCTGACCTGTATTGTGCATTAGGTGATGGAAAAATTATAGAAATGGCAGAACAAATGCAGACTTTTCACCATTCAAGTAGACTAGGCATGCACAAACTGGTAAACAGAAGGAGGGTTGGTTGGTTATTTGTAGAAAAAACGATGGACAAAGAAAAGCAATGAGGAAGAGGCCTCACTTCTTTTCAGAGGAGATATAGTATCTTTGCTTGGACAATCAACAAGAATTGTTACTGAAAGTAACATCTAAGGCAATCATGACGGTAGAAAACAGATGAAGAGTTACATGGGAAATTACACAATGTGACTGATAAGACTAAATCAGGAACAGAAGTGGGTGTTTGTATCATCATTTTCAAAAGTCTCTGTTTCTGCCTGTCCAGGCTACAATGCAACCTCAGAAAACTAAAACAGCAGCAGGCTAGCAGCATTTTCAAAAGTAGTAGAGTGGACACTAGCATGCATTTTAAAAATGAAAATAGTTGCACAGATGTAGTCTTTGTCCTGGGGGTGTTTGTACCTGCAGGGGGCGTAGTTACAGTAAGTGGTAGACTCTCAACACAACCCCTTGTGTTACAACCTCTGACCCAGAAGCTGTAGATGGTAAAGGGCTGTAGATCTGTCACAGAAAACCAGCTGCCTGCTGCTGTACCTCCATCCAACACGGCATCTCCATCTGAGAAACAGAGAGAGTTACAATCACAAAGAGAGACATGAAAGGGCTTAGGCCAAGTGTGGTCTATATATCTATCGAGGAGTAAGACGACAATATCTTGCACAGATTGTTTTCATGGCAGATTTATTTATAAGAGACATCAGTGTGATGACTGCAAAGTGGTTCATAAAAGATACAAAGAACGACAGAGGGACAACAGAACAGAATGTGTGAGGGGTCAGGAGAGAAGAATACTGACTGAGATTAACTGAGAGTGATCAAAAAAGAGAGGTCTCCATACTGAGGTTATGCAAGGATAGTCAAAGAGAGGAGATCAGAAAATTACACCACGCAAGCCTATTCAATATATTTAGATGGACACACACACACGTACAAACATATATCAGTTCTGTGTGAACCGATTAAGGCAGTGTGTATCAAAGAAACAAGGGGTTGTGGGTAACTAGAGCGAAACACCATCTCTCTCTTTCTTCCACACCTCTTATATCCTTCTCTGCACTCATTTTAATCTGTCTGTTCCTCTGTGAGGCGCAGATCAAAGTCCCTGACTTTGTGTATGTGTGTGTGTGTGTGTGCGTGTGTGTGTGGGAGAACACTTGGTGAATATGTGTTAGTTAAAGGTTGTGTGTGTGGTTTCTTCATGTTCCTGTTCTCATCTTGTTCAATTTTCTTCTTCACCCTTTTCTTTCCATGTTCAGTTCTCCTCTTCTATTTTGTCAGCCTGATCTGTTGTTTTGCTATCTTATGTTTTTTACCTGCAATCTTTTCTAATACAACTATGGAAATGTGAGCTTTTCATCTTTCTTTTCTCTGTATGCTTTTCTTTACCACTACTCCTCTTTGTACTTCCTTCTATCTTGTACTGCTATGCTCTGGACTCCTATATCATCTCTTCTCTGAAGTCATAGGCAATATTGGAAAAAAAAACTGTCTCTTCTTCACTGCTCTTGTCTGATTAAACTTTTTTTTGTCAGGCATGACTTTCAGTCCAAGTTGATATTATTGGTGAGGAATTCATTTGTATATGTGTTTGTGTAAACGCATAAAAACTTGCTAATTACTTGGCAGTTTTTAAAATATTCATAATATTAATTGGGCTCACAGGAAAGCAGCTACGAAGTAGATAAATCATCTAATATGATTCTTGGGGACAAAAGCATTATAATAATCCAATATACTGTAAGAAGAATTTAAGTGTGCATATATTTACCATGTTGAACACTCTATGTCAGAAATATGTCATCACTCTCTATAAAAAGTGGATGCTAATGTGAATCCTGTCCAAGCTGTTTTTTTGTTGTGAGGAAAGTCTCTCCTCTTTTGATCTTGATTAAGTTGTTATTGCGTACAAAAATGTAGTAATCTCAGGAACAGAATTTAATATGAAGAAGCAGTTAGTAGTTCCATTGAAAATTACAATCTATCACTGCACTAAGTGTATTTTGGAATGTTTTTTTTTCTTTTAGTTCTTTTCACAACAGCACTAAGAAACCACCAAGTAGCGCTGCAAATAACCTGAGAATTAAAACTGATGACATGAACACTAATGTAAACTGCCTGTTACATACTATCAACAAATGCAGTATACAGTTGTACTTATAACTGTGTACTGCTTTTTATAGAAATCTCACTTTGAAAATTTTAAATTACTTTATATCACAGTATGACTAGTCAGACCTAAACAGTTTATGGTTCTGAAAAACAGGAGCAACAGTAGCACATAGTGGCACACCACCGCTACTATGCAGCATTTCCTTGTGCTCTGAAAAAAGGAAGGAAATTAAGTGATTTTCCCAAAGAGCAATATCTACATGACAGATGTACCAGGTTTTGTCTGGTTTTGAGTGAGAGATACAGAGACATACTGAGAGAGCACAGATGTATGTGTTACCTTTGCTTTTGTAGTACAGTGTGTAGCTGAGGTTCCCATTTGGTCTAGGCGGAGCTGTCCAGCGTGCTCTGAGGGATCGAGAGCTCTGATTGGTCAGCTCTAGCAGTAAGGGGCCTTCTGGGGCCATCTCTAATGTATGCACCTCCACCTGATTTATAAAATAGACACATTTATCAAATGCACAGAACAACAGACTAAACAAAGCATACACAGTATTT
>JAQNCA010000001.1:7107245-7121491 GCA_029783725.1 Acanthurus tractus
ATATGATTGGTATCTGAGGAATCAAAAGGCAGGCTGATGCCTTGAGCTCTTAATCAAGTTCCTCAGGTCATTTCTGGACAGGGTGCACTGTCCTGCAGGTGGGGACCAATTCATAGTGAAATGCCATTTCAATAATGATGGGCATTTGCTTTGCAGCAGCGTTTGGGTGGGCAGTGCATGTCAAATTGCATCCACATGAATGCAGGCAAAACACTGCATTGTAACTGGAGGGTCAATGTTGTTCACTTCATCTGTCAGAGGATTTTTTTGTGGCTGATCTGTGTTTATGCAAAATATGTACTGCACGTCCACAAATTTTAGGCTATTAAACCATTACCTGTGAAGTTTCCATTAGCCAGATAAATGGCTTTGACAGGAGGGACGTCTGGTTGGTCTCTATTGTAGGCATTCAACTCATATCTGTCAATCAGCCCTCTGATGTCTCCAGCGGGTGGCAACCAGCTCACCTTGGCACTGAAACCATTCAAGCTCTGCACAGTGGTGGGAGGTGGCACAGCCCTCGGTACTTAAGACAGAGAGAGAGCGAGAGAAATGCAAAATGAGAAATTATGAGGGGGGACTAAAGCGAAGAATACTGTACATTAAGAGGATGAGGTAAACACTAAGCTGCACAAGAGAAGAAAGAATAGAGAAGTACGGAAAAAAATCTAATCAGGAGGAATCATGTCAAAAGATACCAAATACGAGTGCAAAAAAAGTATAAAAGAGTATAAAAGTATAAAAAGTATAAAAAAGAAGGCAAAACAACAGGTCGAGAGCATGAGGTTAAAGGAAAAGCATCCCCCAGCTCTCTGTGCTTTAATAGGCTCAGTAAATCATACCTCACCATTAGCATAAATAGTATTTATGAGAGTAGTAACTTTTTCAGCACTGATTTAATACAGCCAGCCATTCATTCTGGGCTATATTTCATAGCAATCAGCCTCCCTTTTCATCTATAGCACTCCCTCTCTTTCCCTCTCTGACACCCCAGTAGTTCAGAATGGTTCAGCTCCCTCCTGCCCTACCTCCTTTCCTTTCTGTGTATGTCACTATCTCACAGCTGTCCTTATCCTCTGTCTCTATCCAAACTTTTATCCATCTTTGCATCTGTCCTTCCCAAGAGCAGATTGGCTGTCAGTGCAAAGTCCCTAGAGTGAAAAAAAAAAAGAAGAAGAATTTCCTGCTCGCCATTGTATGCTTACTGGAACCAGTCTAGTTGCAGTTTATATTCATGTCTATTCAGAGCGGTAAAATGAATGCAGCAGAGACTTTTTTGGCCTTCTGCCTGTGATATTGCTGTTTGATTGTAAACCACTAAGAGAACTGACAGGAAAGAATTAAGAGAGAGGAATTTTATGCATCAAAGGGCCGAGGGATTCAACACAGACTATTTCTACAGTAGAGTACAATGGACTGACAGAGAGCTTTGTAACACAGAACAACGACAATCACCTGAAGCTCAATAATAGCAAACAAAGGTGCTACAAATTCTAAAATGCAGACATGTTACACACATCTTCATACATGCATCGCAGACAATCCAAACAATTACCACAGTTTCAAGGTGGGCACCAAATAATACTGCAAGTCACCAAATCAGTGTTTGACAGTCATATCAAATATGGTCACTATCTCTTATTCTGTCTCTAAGTTATGGCTTTGTATAATGGCCAGAAAAGTGTTTTCCAGAACATAATGATGTCACAACGAGGCTGACCTTTGCTCTTTTGAATACAAAATCATTACTTCATTTTCTGATCTTCTGACTTACATGTGAAATTTTGTCATAATAAACCTTTGAATTCTCGTAGTATGGTAGAAAACCTGCTGTGAGGTCTCAGTGACCTTGACCTTTGACCACTGATATTTGAAAAGTTCATCATTGAGTCTAAGTTAAAATTTCCTTTGAATTTTAATTTTCCTTTTCCAAATTTTCCTTGAGGGCTTCTCAAGATAATGCATTTGAGAATGGGAAGAACAAATGTACAGACAAATGATCTAAAAAAAAACATGCTGCTTCCAGCCAAACCTGCTGCACGAAGGGGAAAATTGCAAGTATAATTATACACGGCTTCAATTTCATTTATAAATTACTAAAATCAATGTCTCTCATCACCTTATTCTTAACCAATCCAGTTTGCTGATCTTTCTGAGAAGGACTGCACAGTACATTACTTTGAGTCAACAGAGCACCATTGAGGAGCTGCTCCAGGAGCTGCTCTACCTCCTGTAACCTTTTGTTGTTCTTCTGTCAGTCATTAACTTTCTTTATCCTTATAGCTTTGTTACCCTCCTTCTCTACTTCAGCTATTTTAACATCTTGAAGTTTTTATCTATATTTTTCTCCCTCCTGTCATTATTGACTCAACTTGCATCATACCATACCATCTCTCCTTCCCTTCTTGCTGTCCATTCCCCCCTTTTGGTTGATCCTTTCTACCCCCTCTCTTCTCTCCTCACAGTCCTCGTCTTCCCTATGCCTCTTTTCCCCTCAGTTCTTAATGATTTTAGCACTTCCTCCCTCCCTTGCCTTCATTCCTCTCTCTGGTCATAGCATGGTATACTGAGACCTGCCACTGTATCGTTCACTACTAACGAGCAGCTTTATATTACACAAGGGACCACACGGGCCATTCTGGGTTAACAGCCTCTTACTGGAATGCCCTTTATAGAGGCCTTATCAATCTCTCATACGGGCACATGTAACATCACCAGCTTTTAAGAAGTCTTGGATACTGTACAACATAGAAGCGGTTTCACGTCCATTGTCTCAGGAACAAAGAAAAACACCATAGAAAAAAGTCAACAGAAAGGAACATTTACTTAATGTTAAATGTGCCAGTACACACAGATATTTTAATTTTACTTATTTAAGGGGAAATTATATATTTAGTTTGTTAATTTGTAATTGTAATGCTGTTTTCAAGACAAATCACACATTTGTCATCTTGGAAAAACATCTTAAGAAGATCAAACACTCAGTGCACAGCATTTTAAAAAAGCTAATGGCAATTACACTGGTCAGTTAACACACAGAGACATACCAGCGACTGCAGGAGAGATGATCAATGTTTTACCTGTGCTGTGACTGCGTCCTCTCTGCCAAGGTCCAAGTGCCCAACCTCCTGCAGCCAAGGCCACATACCTGTACAAGTATTCTTAAAAGGTGTGTGTGTGTGTGTGTGTATTAACATATAGAAGGGATGGGATACACATGGGACAGAAGAAATACAGAGTTCTTGCATTAATTCAAAATCTGTTCCAAAAATATGCATCACATCCTCCGTGTCACATAAAATCAATATCATGAATAGTCTGTCACATCATAAACAATAAGGAAACTATATATCTTTAAAGACACCTGTTCCTAGGATACTCCATCCCCATACTCTGCTCTTATTGCTGGCAGAAGCTGAAGTGTGCTCACACAACTGACATGACATATTTTAATATAACTGTGATGTACACCTTCATAGACAAATTGAAGGAGCACAAATTCATCTCACAAGAAAAAGAAAGTGCATGACTTCTCACTGGACAGTTCACTGCTTGTACTTGTGATAAAAATGATCACTGTTGCTCAACAATCATTTAATTTATATTTTAATTTTCAGTTGTAATTACCCCTTTAATAGAAACGTTAATCACCATTGCAACTTGGCTTGAGTGCTCCATTAAACACATGTTTTTTGTATATATAAAACTCTTTATTAAAAGTTGTGTAGGTAACACACTAAGTGCTGTCTCTGTATTACTGTAGTTATGTGTACATACACTGTGAGTCCTTACCAGTGAAAGGTTGTAGACTATAATCTGTGGCTTTAGTCTTTCTCCCACTGTACACCAACACTGAATCATTTCCTCTGCAGTTGAACCGGCTTTCACTGGTGGGACAGCCGTCTAAGTAGACTCGCACAGAACGGCGGGAAGCAACAGAGAGATTAACATTTTGACTGACAGGAGGGTTTGTTTCATCACTTCGTATGGTAAGACCCCTTATGCAACCTCCTAGGCCTGTAAAAGTGAAAAGGAAAAGAGAAAGAAAGGGGAGAAGATAAGGTTGAAGGAGAGACAAATAACAGGCCAAACTCATCCCTTTATCCACTGAAGATAATTAGGCCACCATTATATTTGAAATAGAGTTTAATTTGTTAATTTGCTCTTTAACTTTAGTTTAATACATTATTGCAAGCAAATACCAGAACAATCAAAGTAAATAAGACCTGCACATACAGCACCCATACTCCAACTTGTTTAACTCCAAACCCCAAACAAGGAGCCCAACAACAAATTAAACTGCAGTGGAAAATTACAAGGACAGTTGAGCTGTGTTGCCTGTTTACTCTATACTTCATCAACCATAACTCTATTAAAAACTTCTAGGCCAAACGCCTGTTGTTTTAATCAAACACACAAATGTATAAAATTTTGGGTGTAAATTTATCTCACCGTGTCTGTGACTTTGACTGTTTAGAGCAGGATGTATGAGATCCGTGGGCACACCCCCCAAGTATAATGGCGAATCAACTCTCAGCCCAACCAATGTGCCCATTCCCCTTGTCTCCTCTGCCCAGTCATTAACAGCAGCAAAGATAAGCGAGCCCCGTTTTGCCAATGAGAGCTGCTTCCAGTCTCCATCACAGTAGCTAAGCCCCACCCACATGCTGAGTTCAGTCTTGTGGCCTTCAGTTGCAAGAATGAAGGACAGGAGACCAGCTTCCAGCTCTACCTAAAAAAAACCACACAGTTTAAGAAATATAAAAGTTAATGCTCTGCAGTGTATTTTTCAAGTTTTATTGAAGTATATTCAGTATTTAATTTAAGATGTTTCTCTTCTCCTTACCAGCATGTAGTCCTCCATTTGTGTGTTGTATGTGAAGAGCAAAAGGGCATTGAGCTGGTCTGTTCTGAAATCCATGGAAATATCAAAGTCCTGTCCTCCACTGAACACATCTTTGTCCATTTCCAAGTAACCTGAAACAAAATAGTAATTACACACAACATGCAATTTCATTACATGGCTAAAGGCTGAAGCAACTTCCTTATATGCATTGTAATCAACAAAGACAGTCTATACCCTTTTTTTCCCAAATACAAAGTTTGAGTGACATTTTTTTAAGGCTGAAATGCTTTGTCACATCTTAAAAAAGTGACAGATACATAAAAGATCCGATGCCTAGGCTCTTTACAAAGCAATACTGGAGTAAATGTACACTGATGAACCTGATCTTTCACACAGAGAGCAATTAACTTATCATCATCATATTTATCAACATGAAACAACAACCTCATTATCACCGACATCAACAGCATCTTATTAAGATATACAGTGTTGTCAGTGCATTAGGAACACTAAACCATCATTCAGCTTGTGAGAAAAAGATGCTCTCTGCAATGCAAATAACTCACTGCATACCATCATGTTCTGCATCCCAGGATGGATTATAGCGCTACACTGTACACTATCACTTCACCCTTAACCCCTTAAATATTCATTAAAAAGATATTAAATTTGAGGTTTTTTTACATTCATATTACCAACAAAAATCAATAATTTCCTACCATGGCCCAAAAAGTGGGCTCCATCCACAGTATGAACAGGGCATCCTTCCCAGCTTTCATACACTGCCACCTTTGTTGTAACTTTTGCCCAATCCAAAGATTTCCATTCTTCTGAGGGGCTTTCAGTCATCTTAAAACTCACATCTCTGAGGCAACCAGAGAAACCCTGCCGTACTACTCGGGCATCACCTGGTAAAACAGTCAAGCAAAAAGTCCAAAAGTTACTCTGAGTTCTGTACTCCATGCTTCCAAACTGCCCAAAAACATTGAGTTTAAGCTCAAATTTAGAGTTCAGGTTGTCATTGCTCTGATGCTCTTCTGTAATAATTATGAGGACATTCAGGAGGAGCTGATGATCAGCAACTAAACAAGACAAATAAGACAAACAAGATGAAACCTTTTTGAAGACAATATTTGGTCTTGTTGTAGTGAGGCTGAACCTAAGCCGAAAGCCTGTAAAATCTTTATATCCCCTACTAAATTATACAAGTGAGAAGAATAGAAAACTCATGTAATCCAGGGTGTAATCATGTGCAAAATGATTTATATAGAAAATACCACAAATATTTTTGGCCGGATACCATTTTCTCCCTTTCAGAATCAGTAAAAGAAAAAAAGCCAAACCAGGTTAAGTCACCAAAATTTATCAAACCTATTCAAATTATATAAATTATAAACAACAACAGATACTGACTACTACTAAAAAGGTAGTGGGTAATTAAAAACTTACCTGAATCCTCTCTTAGCAAAGTAAAGTTTTCAGGCAGTCCTCCAATGAACAACCCGGTGTTCTCACCAATAATGCTGCTACCGCTGGAGGCTGATGCACTTCCTGGGGGTGGTTAAGTAAGGATGGTAGAGTGACACAATAATGTGTTGGAACAAAGCAAAAGTGCAAAATTACCAGAGGGTAAGAGTATACATATAAAACTCAGAACAACTGCAGAGCAAAAGGGGATGGGAAACTTTTGAACACAGAGATGGACAATAGAGGCGAGGGTGTAAACAGGTGAAAAAACAAAAAAGACTGAGAGAGAAGGGTTATGCTCATGCAGAGAAATAAAAGTAAGAACTTGTTTAAGAACAGCTCAGAAACAGGCATGTGCTTCTGTGTATGTGAGGCAGCATTTTTCTCATCAGACACAGAGTGACTGGGATTAACCTAACTAATACCTCCATGCAGAGCTGGGGGATTTACACACATAGCAACACACTTACACATCCATACATGTCGGTTACACTGCATAAGCACATCCTCACATGTATAGAGGAGCACAAAAACACTTGCATTTACACTGACACACCCACACACTAAGCAGATACACACAGTTGTGGTCAGTATGAATTTGAGAAGAGTTACCTCTGTATTGACCGTTCACAACGATTGTTCCCACGGCCCCTCGCCTAGTTGCTATGATGCTGTGCCATTGTCCATCATTGAAGCGGCGCCCTCCGTCACCCTGCACACTCACAGCCACCGCTGAGCCCTACACACACAAACACATGCACATATAGACATAATACATGCGAGAATATAAACACTTACAACATTTATTGAGTAGTCAAAACATCTAGTTGTTGACTTATACTTGTTTCCTAATTCTGATCATAGGTCTTGCTACCACGTGTCTTACAATAATCACTTAAGTAAATCTACGACCTCTGGCTCAAAAAGGTCCACTTTTCAGATCACAGCACGTTCAAACATGCTTACTGTGTGACATGTTGAATTAGCACTTCTTTATCCCTCTTTTGTGCTAATAAACTAATACATTAAGGATCGATAAGGATAAGGATAAGGATAAGGATGCCACTCATCATACACACACCATCCTTAAAAGGACACAGGCATGCACATATAATCATCAAAGTGTTGTTACAGGGCTTTTTGCTACCTATTAAGTATGACATCATTGTTGTGATCAGCTTTTAGCAAGTAGACATACAGTAATGTAGTAAGGCAAGAGTAACGATACATGCAGGCTCACACAAACAACATGTCCACGCACAAACACTCACACTGTGATGAAGATTTGATGATGAGATCAATAAATGTATGAATGCCAGAGTATATCAGCATCTGACATCTTTACTACCATTGCTAGACAGCTCTACTTAACAAGACAACATGGGAGGAGTCTCTCTATCACCTTCTCTCTCTCTCTCTCTCTCTCTCTCTCTCTCCCTCTTTACTGTATACACACACATACACGTTCGCTAAAATCCCTTGCCTGAGTGATGTGTGTTTATTAGTGTTTCCTCTCTGTGTGTTCGTGCTGCCTACTCTCAGGTCTCCACGGCAGAGAGGTCAAGTGACTCAGGTGCTACTTATTTAATGTAACACTGAAGTTGCTTCACACATATTTAAAGACATAAACTGTATATATATATAGTGTGTGTGTGTGTGTGTGTGTAATTTTGTCATTATAATTTCTCCATATTTTGACATGATGTTGATGAACTTGTTATGTCTAAGCTGATCACAAGAAAAAGTCTCAAAAGTGTGTGTATTACATAGTTTTTACACTAAGTTAACTGTAATGCCTTGATCTATTGATTTTATGGGTGAAAGAGAATGTTTCTGAGTGCTCATGTTCATCAATGTACTTTGCATGTGTGTGTGTAAGGCAGCTCATGTGCACATATTTATGAGCATATCACTTTCCTGTGTCATGCTAAATTACCCCCCCTGCACTAGTAATCCCATTAGGCTAGCTCAACAGGCTAATAGGGGGAAGTAATGGGCCCAGCTATATGTATCAGGGGGAAAACTAATAAGCCATGACACCACTCCCACTGTTAATTACCACAAACTAGCCTAAACAAAGGAATCAACTCAGTTGGAGAAGACACACATACAATCAATTGCATATCCAGCAGCACACTTAACTATAATATAACAAACATACACCCCTGTGCCTACTCAAATACATCCCATGGATACATTTTCTGAAGAGTTCTTGATAACAAGTAGTGCATAGTGATAGTGATGAGGAGGGAAATGTAAGTGTGTGTGTGTTTGTTTGAGTGTGTAATTAGTTGGTGGCCTCATGGAAGTATGCATAATCATCTCCCATCATCACTTTCATCATTGAAGTCGTTGACTCTTTAACCCTTCTACATGTGTCTGTATGGAAGGATAAGGGAAGCAGGGCTGTTGTGTGTGTGTGTGTGTGTGTGTGTGTGTGTGTGTGTGTGCGTGGATGTGTGTATGTGAGTATGTGAGTATGTGTGCGTCTGTGTGCGCAAGGGTGCAAAGCTTAATTAGCTTGCAATTGGTATTCACGCGTGGTGACTGCAGGGAATGAGTTAATTGCAGTCCAATTCAAACGTTGACACACTTTCAAAGTTTTTTCCCCTCTCCCTGTCTCCCTGACAGAAACCAATGAGGGGCTACAGATCACATTTATTAGATGAGAGCAAGTGAGAGAGAAAATGAGAGAGAGAGAAAGAGAGATGGGGGAAGAAAAAGAGAGAAAGAGAGAAAGAGGTGGATCAGAAGAAAAAGGAAAAAAGACAGGTGAAGGTGAGCAACTAAGTTTAGTGAGAAGAACATAATAATAAAGTGAAAGATGACAACAAATGAACGAATTTGGCTGAAAATGAGTCCAAAATGGTTAAAAAAATGGGTAAAATGTATTTATATGTATATATGTATGTTTTGGCAGGTTCTGCTGTCAAAACTGACACATAAAAGAACAGTTTCTGCAAATAAAACATGTTTCTTTCATGGTGTTAAATCTAAATGGAGATGTTTTAGAATAAGTGGCTGTCCCTCACAAAACATGAAAAGAGTAATACTCAAAGTAAATTAAAATAAGATTTTAAAAAAACCAAAAGCATTAATTCCCTTCTACTTGAAAAGAAAAACACCCACTGTGGTTGATGCTGACATCTCCCTAACCCCTCTGTTAGCTTTGATTCACCTTTATTGAAAAAGAAGGTGTCCTCTGATTCAAGTCAGCTTATTTTTCTTTTTTTAATTTGCATTACTAAACTAATGACTGATTTCTATCATTATGTATTTCAAAATGGACAAAATTTTCTCTGTGCTCACATTCTTAAAATATGTAAGAAGAAACCCTCACATACCTGTGGGTCAAACAAAAAGTAAGGACGTCCATTTTTAATCTGAATCGCCAGGAACTCTTCTTGATTTCCTGGAGAGAAGGCACAGAGCAGCAGGCCATCTGGGGACCAAGTCTTGAAAGTCAACTCAACACCTGATATGATGTGAGATCAGGAACAAGTGTGTGTGTGTCAGAGTGAGAGAGTTGTGTCAGAGTAGGAGATAGAGGGAGAGAATAAAAGATTCAAGTTTATTTTATTTGTTCTTAGTTGTTGAGAAAACATGCCTATACCATAACAACACAACATGATACAACACGACTTACAGGAAAAAAAAATACAATTCAAATTTATACAGAACATAATAAAATTGAAGAACCAGGCAAGAGCACTTAGTGAGATGCATTAGTGAGTTAGTTGTGTGAGCAGATACAAGCGGATAACTCAAAAAGGGAGCAACCGCAATGACTACACATCAGAGGAAATATTCAAAATAACAGATTTGGGACGTTTCCTCATATCCCAGATCTGATGCAGGGCAGTAATTGACCAATGAGCTGCTCTAATGTGTCATTTTCACAAAAATATCTCAGTGCTTAATTGCAGTTTGCCTCGTTTTGATGCATACTGTGAATCAAAGCTTCAGCAATGTGGGAAACTTGTGGGTTTTGAGACCAGTAGGACCTCTAACACACACACACACACACCCGCACACGCGTGTGCACACGCACACACACACACACACACACACACACACACACACACACACACACACAGCACAGAATTCATCCAGCATGCTGTCTTGTCATGTTACTATGGATCAGAGATCAGATCTTAATCCACTACTAGATCCACATAATGACAGAGAGCATGCGATTTCATGTGTCTTTGAGAACGTGTGCGTTTCCTCAGCTCTGTCTGTCTCTGAAGGGAACAGAAGTGTGGGAAGATCTGAGGAGTTGAATGAAAGCAGTCCAGGGTTCATCAGAAGTCTGTTTTAGCAAAATAATTAGTGTGTCAATTCACTTAACACCGAGAAGAGTCAAACAGTTAAATGGGAAGCTCGAGATGAAAACAGGTTTCAGAGCTACCAATTTTCACACCATTTTGAATAAAAAATACCCTTTTTTTTTTTATTTTGGACCTATTTGTGACTGGAGATGTTGCTATGCTAGCTGTTGACAGAGAGGAATATGCACTTGTCAAGTCAATTCAAGTCGAGTCAGTCTTATTAAAAATATTGTTCAAAGCCAACCCTCCTTGATATATAGCACGTGGTGAGTGCTTGAAGTTGCCCTTGCAGCAGCTATATGGGTCAGAAGTGCAAATTTGAAACACTTATTAAAATCATTTATTGTGACTTACACCTTCCGAGGACATCACTGTCGTCGATCACAAATTAACATCAATAATTCTGCTTATAATTCTTGGATAAAAAGATGCTTCAAAACATGCCAGAGAACCATCACATTTTTAGTTTTTTTCAAAATCAAAGTAATTCAGGCACAATTGTCTGTAAATCTAGGGATACACTGCAAACAGGTACTGCTACGAGCTAATTTGGAATTCTTTTATAGTGTCAGTTTGCCAAATGTCAAAATATTTGCTTAAAATACTCAAAAGAGTAAAAGTACCACATAGGTCCACACATTGGTACCTATCAGGTTATCAAATTTTTTGACATCTTCTATTTTTCACATTTCATTTTTCAAGTTTAACACTGAGCTAATGAAAACAAAGGGAAAAATTCTGAATGACTCAAGAGAGCCACTTTAAAATATTAGATTGTCACTTCATACAGGATTGAAATTACAGGAGGACCAAAAGTTTGCCAAAAAAAACACTGGGTAATTGCAGCAGAAATAATTACTATGGTGGGGGAGGAAATGGATCTTCACACTGCACTTTCTCTGGGGCAGGATTAAAATCACTGACCAGTGCAGGTGAAGTCAAAATCACCCCACCCTTCTTGAAGAAATAAATCCAGACGAATGGGGCTTATGATGGATTCTTGTTACTTTTGCCAAATATCATCTTTGCTCATAAGGTATAACATGTTTGCCATTTCCATTTCAGACTCGGATACAAGTGATTTGGAAGATAAACTGGACATACCATAAATAGACAGAATGACAAAACAATTTCCCTTGGAAAAATGCAACAGTGGAAAGTCCCATGGAAAAGACATGTAAAGTCGTCCCATTTTGGCAGTGCACATATGCACTGAATACAAGTGGTGAGAAAATAAATAGTTTACCTTGGTTTATGATTTCAAAAGAAGTGTAAATAGAAATAAATGTACACTGACTGTGGAAGTAGTGTACAGCCAAGACAAAGACGTTCTTTACATTAGACTTGCATTCTGTACATCAAGCAGGCATCTGTCATTTACATTCATGACCTTGTCACCAAAGAGATGAGTGAAGTCATGACAGATACCTGACATTACATTATCCCACTTTAACCTTCTCTCTGTCACTCTCCTGCTCTCTCATACCTCCTTTCTTACTTCCTTTTGCTTTTAACCTTCCTCTTCTTTTTCTTGACCTTTCATCCCCCCTTTCTCTCGCATTAATGCATCTGAATATGTTGTCTATCCTGGTACTGTATCTTCAATTTTCCTTTTGCTTCTTTCACCCCAAACTGTGCTACCTATGTTTTCAACTTTGCTCCTTCATTTGCCACCCTAACTTGGTGTAAACAGTTATTTATTGTAAAAAGAGAAAGAAGATAGCATCAAATATTGTTTAATATCATGGATGTGGACATGGGAGGTACATATTTCATCACACACATACACACTCACAACCACTCCTGTACACAGACCTTTGGGACCTCAAGATACATTCTAAGGATCTGACAGCGGAGAAACTGCATAACTTTATTTCTGCTTCATCAGCACAGGATTTCATAAATATACTTTTGTTACAAGCAAAACAGCAATGGTCAGTCCTTAAACGGTGACTGATGATTCATGATATTTTAGTTTATTTTCGTATAATGAAATTTTATGCGATACTCTGAATTTTGCAGCAATGCATTGTCTTTCATCCCTCTCTTTTAAAATAGACACAGTATTAAAAAATGTTTTTGTATTTTCATGCTACGTTGTGTTTATAAGCAAATCTCACTGGAATGATACAGGCCACACAGTTGCCAAACAGTAGCAATGGCATTAGAGTTTCAGAAGTTCCCCTTATCTTATTTGACATGGCAGAAAGTTCATTTGAATATATTAAAATGGGCTGATTTAAATCTCACCAAACTTTAAGATTACCTTAAAGTAAAAAAAGATTATATTTACACCTCTTTTTAAAACCTCGGTCTACTTTTTAACTTAATTTCAATTACATTTAATTTTGCACAAGAACATGAGTTACAATTTAAAACATGATCCACTATTGACACTTGAAGTGGTTCAACTTTAAAAGGACTTATTGTGACTGACTTCCTAACATGTATGGAGCAAATTAATCTTATTCCTCAAGGATAATAAGAATCCTCAAGAGAGTCAAGGAGTAACTCAGTCCAATTGAGTTTTAAGGTTTAAGTTTTGTGGCTGAATTTGTCTCAGGATACAGGTCCAGCACATAAAGTATTACAGAGATATATGGTAGGATAGGACCGACTGTCAAACATGGTAATTAAAAAAATGCAGCTGTACCACAGGCACTTCAAATTCTGGTGGTCCTGACATTTTATGCTACCTAATATTTTCAGGGGCTCAATGGGGGCATGTTTGGCCGACACAGTTGCACTGTTGGTGCATCTGTTTTCACCTCTTTATATACTAACTAGGTCCGAACATTGGGCAAATTTATTTATTTTTTTCTTTATTTAATTTAATAATAACTTCCCGAGTAGAAAAAAATAAGGTATGGTAACAGTACACAACTGTTGGTGTCTGTATACAATGTGTGGTAGGTTTGTGAGAGTCTGTTGCGATAGTGACGGACAGATTGTCAACACATGCTTGGCCAAGGTGTTTGGTCCAAGTGTACAGCATCTAAAAGACACTGCTCGTGCTCAGCATTACTCCCTTCAGATTTTCCCACAGGACTTGTGCCACTTCACACTGACAACCACTTTGGAGCCATCAACAGACAAACCTGAGCACACATCATGACAGGTGTCTCTGTTACACGTGGAGTACATGCAAGCGCACACCAACAAACCCACAATCTCACCAACACAAATACCAGCATGCACTTGTGTACCTGGGAGTGCACATCAAAGCCTCTGAGAAACACATATGCTCAATACATGCAAAGTTTCTTTCTGCAACAGACCTCTTCTCCTCACAAGTGCTATACATGCCAATCGTTTTTGTGTTAAACAACTGACATATACTTCATTGTAAAAAAGTAAAAACAACCTAATCTCTCACTTCACAAATCTAATACTCTCCAATACTCTCCAAGGCATGAATCATACCATGCCAGAGCTGTGGGTCCCCTAGAGTTTGGCCAAAATACAACTTGTGTCAAAAATGGTTTCATATGTAAGTGATGTTGACTGTGACGACAGTCTTACAACAGTGATACTTTACGGTAACAGGTATGATGTTTAGCGGGAGTGGGAGAAAACCGCTAGGCTTGCTATATGTTGTTGGT
>JAQNCA010000001.1:7121591-7133778 GCA_029783725.1 Acanthurus tractus
GAAGAAAAGAGAGAGTCTCGGAAAAAAAAAGAGACAAATGTACGTATGATGACTGTATTGTTCTAATTGTTTGTGAAAATTTTATCACAAATATCACAGTGCCTTAGTTGAATTTAAGAGCAACATAAACATTACAATATTAGATGAGTTATAAGTCAAAGAAATTGCTTTTTGAGTTTTGAATGGCATGATTGCAGCCAATTGCACTTTGAGTTTGTTTACAGAACAATTATAGTTAAGTAGAAATGTTTATAGGGTGAATGTATTTACTAGAGAAGTAACATTACCATGTTACTAAGATACACTTTATGTTTATAAAAGAGGGCTTGTTTGACACATTTTCCGGCTGATATATTGTTTGCCATGGTTCACTGAATACTGTTTTATGCAGATTGTGTTATTAGAAATAACATAAAAAAAGGGGGGAGATGTCATAAATGGTTTCATATGTGAAGTGAGGTTGACTGTGACGACAGTCTTACGATAGTGATACTTTACGGTAACAGGTATGATGTTTAGCGGGAGTGGGAGAAAACCGCTAGGCTTGCTATATGTTGTTGGTTGTAAGCTGAATGTTCAGAGCTGATAATAAAGCCAAGTTATACGGAGAAAGCCTTCCCTCGATCATTCTACAACTTGTACCCCCTCAGACAATTTGACATGCCCTGTTTTGAGCTAGCTATGTAAATAAAGTTGTGGGCTTCCTTTTTTTTTTTTTTTAAAAGAGTATTTTTTGGCCTTTATATGATAAGACAGAGTTGAAATGGGGAGATAGAGAGAGGGGGTGACATGCAGCAAATGGTCGAAGCCGGATTCGAACTCACGACCGCTGCGCATGTATATGGGCCACGCCGTGCACTATCGAGTGAGCTAAAGGCGGCCCAGTTGTGGGTTTCCTAATTTTAAACTACATCTAGTGATGCCGCAAATAAACATATTAACATTTCCTTGTGTCTCTGTCATCAAGCTTGACATCAGCAGTCGAGATTTCTCCCACTCTGTGACTAACTAATCCGCAAGCTAACAATTACTACTAGTGCAAGCAACTGAACACTATAGAGGGTTAAGTATTAATACATGTGTGTTTTTAAGTTTAATAGCAAATTGCTGCATAGCATTGATGCATTGTTGTTGTGACATCTCACTTAGTGTTGTAAAATGTACAAACATACATGCTGACTTTGAGAAGTACTAGAAAAAGCTGCAGTTCCTGAAACTGCACCAAAGGAACCCCATGGGGCTACTGGAAATCACTTAATAATTCCAGTGGGAGGATAAGTGTACTGAACACTAATAGATTATAGGACAATCCTCTGGGGAGCAAATGTTTACAATCTGCTCATCCTGTCTGATATTTCTTTTGCAGTAGAAGAAACTGTGGTCAAGGAACATGAATACTCACATTATTATTCACATTAACCTGGTTAGTAGATGTGACAGTTTCCTGCTCTAAAGCAAAGTGTTGAAAACATAAGCAACCAACCAAATGACCAAAGGGCATCACCGTTCTGAAGCATCACAGATGGATACAAAAACATCTGGTGTATAATGCATTATAAATATTCTAAACATTGAAAACTCTTTTAGCAACCATTTGTGAAATGATGAGAGATGGATAACTAGACTAGGCTGCATGTAATTTACAGCACACAATATAAAATATCAGGTCAGTCCAGCCTCTCCTCTGGCCAAGAGATGAAGAGCATGAAAAGCAACAGTGTCAGAGAACTTTATACATAAACCTGTGTTGTTTCACAATGTTATTTTGTCAACAACTGAAGGGTTTTTTTCCTAATGAGTGATTAATATCATTAATTAACTATAAAGAATGCATTTCATGCCCTCCAAGTAAATTAATAACAACCCTTGAGTTGTTAAAAAAAATCACATTGTTCAAATTAAGTTTGTGTGAATCAATAAATGATTACAGATTGTTTTAAACTGAAATTATTGTTCACACTGTGCCATTGTGCCATTTCCCTCTCTCTTCCCATGCAAACCAGGAGGACTTCTGCAATATCCCACAATATGCAACATAAACATGCAGCTATATTTATCCATTCACAGTTTTAAGTATAGTATTATTTATTTATTAGGTAGTATTGTTTCATGTGTTATTGTATTGCTCCCCTCTCCCTGTCTCAGTAAACAGTGGAGGTTGTGTGCAATCATCTACACAACATAACCTGAATAACTCCAGTCATGTTAGCTCTGTGCTGGCATTAATCAGAGCCTGGCGTATTAATGAGAGCGCGGCAGCTAGCTAATTACACCCATAGATTCTGCAGCAGCCCATTAAATATACAAATGACAGAATTAAAGAGCCCAGCCTCTTCTGATTAATCTTTAAATGGGGAAAAACTAATGATGTCTGTGCAAACTTTCCCTTCACACATTTCTCCCCCTCTCCTCTCAACGTCAATGCCTGGCAATCAATCATATTAATTAAGGAAAAATAATTTGTATCATTTAACATTTCCCTCTTTCCTGCTCAGTTGCTGCAGTGGTGCTGCAGCAATGTACTGTATTAGACATGTCTGGAAATTATCCAAGTCTATTTGTTCGTGCATTCATTTTTTCTTCTTTTTTTTCTAAAATATGTTTGTGATGTTTCATCCCTCTTCATTTGCTGTGAGATGTAGAAATACATCTGGATTAGTGAAAATATGAGCAGGCCATCATCTTCATTCTAATCAGACCATTTCAGGCTCAAATACTGTAGAATTACAAATGAGGAGAGAGTACTATATAATCTGTTTTGAACCAGTATCCATTTAAATAGATTAGCGATTAATATTATGGTCCACTCTTAACTGAGACGCATAGACTCCTTCATTCAAAGATGAACTGAGAGAGTAGGAAGTCAAACTGTAGGGCTTTAGATATAGATGCATTACAGATAAGACGAATGGACTGACATGCATTTATGGAAACAAGCACTTACAGGGTATTCATGATTATAGCATGATTGCATATGGTTATAATCCTACTTTATCTAAAGTAAGATTCAGTGTGCTGTATATTGACCTCAAGTGCCCTAAAATTTATTTAGCATTAAGAACCATCGTTAATCACAAGTGAACAGACTTATCATTTGTGAAAACATCAACTTCTTTAGAAATAATTGCACAGGGAACACAACCTATTTAGCAAAAAATAATTTTTAGTAAAGTGGTCATAAAATTACAGGTGAAAGGGCAACTACAATGTTATTTTACATAGTGCATCTAAATTTTAGATAGGCCGAGGCCTTAAATCACATGTTAAGGAATAAGAAAGCCTCTAGTGAGACCCTGAATAACCAAATTATAAAAGCAACAAATTATTAATATATCTACATTGGTGCATAATATTGATGTAGAAAAAGGACCTGTTTTTAACAATGCTGCCATTGAAAAACAGATCCTTATATGTAGGGTTTTCAAAACCCAAGAAATTAATTTCCAAGCAATGTATAATCAGAAATTTTGTTTTTTTCTAAATGAAATATGGAGTCTTTGAACCTGAAACAGAATTTGAAAAAACAATGTAATAATTTGACTTGAAAAAATTTCAGTTGTCATTGTTGGAGTTACTGGGTTTCCATAAGACATCAACGATTGACGAGTCTCTCCTCTGTGATCAATTGACTCTCAAGGGGGCATTACACTGCATTACATTCATAATCCAATTTGGCTTTGATTTGTTCGCTGTTCCATGCGCTTCGATGGGAATAATTGTCTGTAGATGATGCTATTAGTATTGATGGTTGTAAAAGGGCGACGGTTTGAGGACTGCCGACACATTCATGGTCCAGAATAGATCCGGTCTGAAAGTGATTGTCTGATCCATTACCCTTTCTGAAGGAAGAGAGTGGAGGAGATAAGAGGCACCCCTCAATTGCAAAAATCATCATCTATTTGCTGGCAGTATTCAAAGACATTTATTTGCGTTTGTGCTAGAGGAGCAGGGATAAAGTCATCATTTGTTAGTTTGGGATAGAAAAACATTTTAAGAAAGAGCAATGAACACAAAGTAGGGACTGTAAGTTAAGATAAACAATAAGGGGCAAGACAGCTGTAGGGATTATTTGTGTTTGTTGTGCTATGAAAGAAAGGAAGGAAAGTAGGGAAGGGGGAAAAAAATCAGAACAGTAAAATATCGCAATCTTGTGTGTGATGATATTATATGGATTCAGAGACACCAAATATTGATATTTTAGCACATAAATTCTTAATTACCGTTTCAAATAAAACTCTAACTTTTGTGTACTAGAATTAAAAATCCATTGACGTTTCCGTCTACTGGCTGATGGTAAGTGCTAACTGTCCACCAAGGTAACCACCACTGAGGTGTGAATCACAATGAAAAATGTTGACTAAGATTTACTTTGTGGGCAGGATTTGAAAAAAATTGCAATACAGGGCAATATATTTTAAATAGTGATATTACAATACTCAACAAAACTCAACTGAAGGACTGCTCAAAGCTCTGTTTGCACTTTTTCTGAAAAAGGGAAATATTATTTTATGGATAAGAAATGTGATCCTATTTTCTTTTTGTTGTGCGAGCGATAGGACTAATTTTATTTGTGGTACAGACTAATCTTTTATGCTGGCTCACCACAAAAGAAAAAGGTCACTGGAATAATTACATTTTTTATCAACTTGTTTTTTTTCCTTTTTTTCCAATTTACACTCTTATATCCAACCTTCACATATCAAAAGCCACTAAAATGTCACCCTTAAAATCCTTTGGCTCTCTTTAGTGTTAGGACACTGAAATACAGTTTGATCTGTAAGCAAACTCCTCATATTTCAGATATAAAAAAAATGAAGAGTGCAGTTAACCCCCCTTGGTAGCTGGTAACTGGTAGTTGTGATCTGTTCAGAAACTTGCCACCAGTCCTAGAAAACTAGTTTACCCACAGACAAAATTTATTCTAGACATTTTGTCTTGTAGGTTTAACATGGCTTGGACAGGTTTTATCTATATAAATTTAAATTTAAACATTATGTCCACACAAAAGGACATATCTGTTGACACAAGGTTTGTGCAGGACAGTGAAGTAATCTCAAGTGGCATCGAAGAGCTTTGCTCGCTCAAATCCCACTGATTAGTATCAGCAGTCATTAATTATGAGCGTCAGACTGGATGATGTTCTCAGATGAAGCAGAACATGTTTGGCTGTGCAGCTCAACCCTCTAATGATGCTGGTAAACAGAAAGATAATTGTCCTTTAAGATGACTGGGGAAGTCATTCTAAAGGAATGTCACTAGCAGACCGAGAGACTGCAGTGTGATCACTGAGCAACACAAAAATATAACATTAAACAAAGGCATGTATGTTTGCATGTGCATATACAATCACATGCACAGGATGTGTACAGGAATGCAGACAAACATGCAATCAATAAGGACTTTTGCAAATATGACTGTCTTGCCTGTAAAATCAGTGTTGACAGGGAGGGTGTCACTGGGAAACTGGTAGTAACTGCTTCCTGAGAATCTGGTTCCTCTGACAACAGGATCATGTGGGTCAGAGAAAGAGACGTCTGTTCTCTCCACCTAAAAATGAAATCATGAAACATAATAAAATTAAAATAACAATATCAGTACCATTTCAAGGTACAGGTTTGTACCATAAATCACATACTGGTTAATTTGTTGGAGTATCAAGTGTGGAGGAGGCTGTGCTTTAAACTAGATGCTAATGTCAGCGCTCTGACATGCCCAATGACAAGGGCTAGCAATGCAGATATAATTCTCATACTATGTTCACCATTTTAGTTAAGTGCGTTGGCATAACAACATTTACTACATTTACATTTACAAAGTCAGTACACCTACAGACCTGATATAGTGGCTGTGGTCCATTGAGTTGGACTGGAGGGTCCCAGTCTATCTGAATGGTGGTTTCGTTTACTGGATATAACTTAGGTGGTGATAGTCCTGCTGGAGCTAAGGAGAAAGAGGCAGAAAACAAGAGCCTGAATGTACTCTCAATGCAAATGCAAACTTTTCTGATTTTCTAATCAGATATTCATAATATGTGGATTCATGAGTTGCCTTTTCACCTTTACAATATAATGTTTTTTTAGTTATATGTATCTTAACTGCAGGAACTAAGAAACACTCCAGCAATTGACTACATCTAAGATATTATAAACAGTCTAATACTGTGGTTGTTATCATTGATAAAGTGATTTTGTGATCATGATGTTGTATTTTTTCAGTAGAAACACATCCTAAGCTCATTTTTTATGCCCACTGGCCAAAAGTCACATTTTCATTTAACAGAGGGTCAATTTAATATCCTTCTTTCACTTACGATGTTAAATTAAATGTCCCTTTGAAACATATTGGGAGCTACTGGAGCCACAGCCTCAACAGGAATCATAAATAAATCAACCAGAGACTGGCTGATATGGTGAGAGGAAATATGGAAGAATGGAGACAGAAATATACTAAGTGATGGACTGGTGTAGAGATGGGAAAGATGTGTGTGCATTAAGTGTCATTCAATCGTTGTGTATCTATGTGTATGTGTGTGTGTTTCAGTAATGGTCTAAATGATCCGTGGTAGAGTAAATTAGCTCTCGGTGACACACATGCGGACCATCTTTAGTGTTAGTTCTAATAGAGCTCTTAAAAGGGAAGTGGACAGCCTGTCTTCCAAGGCTCATCTTGCCACATCAAACCATAAATTACTGCCAATCGATAGCTTACCAGTCTATTGAAATTGAGCTACGGTGACATTTAGAACATTGAGCGTATCTCTCTCTCACACTCACACACACACACACACACACACACACACACACACACACACACACACACACACACACACACACACACACACACACACATTGTTTTAAACAGCAATGGACTTCATTAAGGTGTGAAATGCTAGAAAACTTTTTTTTTGTTTAGCAAAATTCTGCACTAGTGTGTGTGTGCGTGCATGTGTGTGTGCGTTTGTGTGTGTGTGTGCGTTTGCGCGAGTTTATGTGCATTTGCGCCAGAAGTGTGACTGCTTCAAAATCACAGTACTTAAATTGTTATTCTACTGAATCTTTACACTGGTAAGCAGTTTTTTCCTCTTGTAAAGATATTGCAAGACCACATATATATACACTTATATAAACAAAAGCATCTTAGAGCTTTAGAGGCCAGTTCAGGTTTCATGGACTCCTGAATAAAACCCACTGTCTAAATGGACCACAGGTTGGAGGGTTGATCCAACTAGACTGCCCATGTTGAACTTGAGTGTCCCCAAATGACATCTACTCTGAGGCTGCATTGTCATTAGGGGTGTTATAACTTGATGGCCCCCCATATCAGTTAACACCCAGGGAATGTGTGTAATGTACTGCACAAAGGATTAATTTGGTCTAGTGTAAACTGTAAAGAAACACAGTTTTTCTTCTCTCTCCAGATAAATACAAATCACACTCTCTAATGATTGCTAAGAAATAAGGACATTTTAATCTAAAAAAAAATATGTTTGATCAGTGAGTGGTTACAAGTGGGGATGACTTTGATGTCTCCTGATGCAAGAACCCCTTCAGATGAACAAATTTGTTCTCATACATTCACAGATTTCTCTGAGGTGCAAACAGAAATTCTTTGAGTAATTTACCAGCAAATGTTTTATAAGTAAAAGTTTATAACTTCACCCGCTGTTTTAGCAAGATATCCATTGGGACTAACTTTACACCATCGTTTCTATTATAGCACAACTCAGCAAAGCATTGACAAGGAGTTCTTGAATACTCAAAATTAATACAAAGTCTTACTCTGTGTGCTGTGCAAAACTTTTGACACTAGCAATTCAGAACTGTGCAGTGAACACCTGACAGAGCTAAAACGATTTCCCCTATGGTGGCTGGTGGAATTGAAATGCATTGTCCTGTATTCTTTGCGCGTCATGTATTCATTTATTGTGTGTGCTTGTTAATTCACTGAAATGTACTTGACCCTATAACATGTTCAGTTTGACGAAAGCCACTTGCCTTATCACACACATGTACACCCACACACACAAGGTTAACAGTCCACCAGAAAGGTTAATTTTAGCTGCCGACATGGTAATGAAGCAGCTAAATCATGGGCCAGCTCCCAGGAGCAATTGTGCATGTGTGTGTGTTTTCTGTTTTTACAGCGACTGACATGTCTTAACAGGCTCTTAGCGTACAGTTACACCAAGCACACAAGCACACCACTTATTGACATGGCGATCCCTTGCCATGCATATTTCTCTCCTCAAGAAGGGCCTCAGGCCAATTATGCATAAATCAATAAAGTTCCTGTTCTGTTGAGTGGTGTTACAGTGTGAGTGTGTATTTGTGTATGTCTCTCTGTGTGTATGTCTTGTAGAACAAGCCTTTATGGATGTAGGATACATAAAACATCACCATCAGCCCCTGATTAGCCACTTACTTTACGTTGTGATCGATACCTTTGTGGAAAGACACACACGTTGAAACCACTGCAAATGCATCCACACACATGGACGGAGAGCGCTTTTCCTTGTGTGGTTACGTTTGTCTCAGTGTGCATGCTAATGTTCAGTCATGTGCTTTGGTGTAACTCCAGTGGTTTCGCAGATGCTGTTTGCTCACTTACAGCAGATGGCAGCTGACTCTAATGGGCCAGCCTTATGTGTGGCAGAGTTATCAGTTCATCAGTACCATGCTCAAGTACGCCTTATGGGGAGTACCATTTAATGTGTGGATTTCCTCAACAAACAAGATATTCATTCTAGAGACATCACAATGTCCATGCTAATTTGTGACTGATTTACAAACTTTTGCCCAAATTTTTAAACAAATCAAGAACTTTTTAGTGTTGTTATCATTTCTTATAAAATCTGGGGATAAGAAGCTACAATTGAATGAGAAACTTAGGAATTATATATTGATAGTTATTATTGTAATTCAGCTCTGCAATATAGAATAGTGCATACAGGTTATTTAGGAAATATGACAAGTGGCTGTGTCGCAAAAGACATCCAATAATTTTATTTTTGTATTAATATTTACGTGGATTTCTCTTTGCAGGTAAGAATGGGTTGAAATTAGATCTGGGTTTCTCTTAAAGGGGAAAAATTTGGCTGAGCAAAGAGATGGCTTTGATTGATTTTGGATTTACATGCCATCAAAACTTCAGATTCTGCTGTTGAAGAACTTAATAAATAAAACTGAAATCAGAAGGAATGTGTTATAATAACACAAATTCACTTGTGCATACTGAGGCTTTAAGGCTGTCAGCACGATGAGTTTGTAAAATTGTCGTCTACAACTGTAACTTAACTCCCGTGTATTTATGCAAGAGGGGCTTACTACTGCCTATGATGTGCAAGTATTAAAACTAAATGGAAAAACTCTATAAACTTGTCTATAACTTAAACTACTGTAGGAAATGGGCAAGAGCAGGGACCTTGTATGGTAATAAAGTGTTAATAATTTAATTTTAATTACTTAAAAAATATATCTTACTACAACAAATATACAAGGTTACCTTAATACACACAAAAACAAATAAAAACGTAAGTAAGAAAACAGCTCAGAAGCATCCTTCATCTCGTGATTACTGCTCATTTGATTCTTTCTGTAGACTGGCTACAAAAAGAAAAATGTTAGATGCAATACAAAGATTTTATGCACACCCAATAGCCTAAATTATGCTCTAAAAGTTATAAAAAAAAATATTTTCCATAAACTCTCAAGACGATAGTTTAAACTGAATGAGAAAAGCCAAGATAAGAGTTGTGGAGCTCCAACTGAAGCTCAACACCCAATGGAGGAGCTCAAGTTATGCAAATTGTTTTGAGATTAAAAACAAAATCTGCCAAACAGCATATGCCATTATCATTTCTTATAGTTGAAACAAGGGACATCTTTGGTGTTGGATGAAACAAAATGGTGGCAACAGATGTGGCTGTTAAAAATACATTCAAAAAGTCAACTGGGTACAATAAGCCATATTGTATTGTACTGTATTACAGTCAAGAGAAGTCTTTGGAATCACTTGAAATAAACATTGTCGCTGTGTCAACAGATGTAGCCATTAAAAATACATTTAGAAAGTCCACCAATTACGATATGAAGTATCATTCATCACAATAAACACAAGGAAGGACTTTCTGAGAATTGCATGAAATGAAAATTTTCGCTATGTTAACAGATGTAGCTGTTTAGAGTATGTTCAAAAGCTCAAATCCCTGAGCAAGTATTTATAGATCAAAAGTTGTTTTTTTTTCACAACCACTCAGAGCAGCCATTGTCTACTCACCTAAAGGGATAAACAAAACAAAAACAAAATACAAAATGAGCAGCAAGAATAGAAAACCATGAGTGAACAGATGGAAAATTGTGTTTGAGGGTCAAGTATGTGTGCAATGTGTATACTGCACAATGATTCATGTTCCTCTGCTGCCATGTGCTGTTTTGCGTTCAAGTGAAAATGTCGAGCAAAGACAGAGGTAAAGAATGGACTGGGTAAAAAAATGAGAAAGCAACAGACGGTCAGAGAGAAACAGACATAAGAAGACACTGAAAATAAATTCTCTGTCTGTGTGTTTGTGTCATCCTGCACTAAATAATTGATGCTCATCTCAATCCCATAGATTTGTGACTGAGTTATGAAACACCGTTCATTTCATTCTACTTCTTTAATACTTATAAATCTAAGGAAAAAGAGAGAGAGAGGGAGAGAGAGGGAGAGAGAGAGACATTGTGTCTGTGTTTCTGTAACTTTGTGTGTGGGTTTGATTCATGGTGAGCAGAAAGTGTGTGCTATGCTACATTTTTCTCCTTGTAATTAACAGTAAATTGTTTTTACTGTAGCATGCCATGAATATCCACTCCTGTTAACACAGCCAATGTTGTCATCATTCAAGTATTCAATGACTGTGCTTTCAGATGGGCGAGTGCATATGTCAGCGGCTGTGATGCAGTCATTTTAATCAGAATACCACCCACTTATTTTCACTTGTTTTTGTTGTACCTGCTGGTAGGGTCCGTCCTGTGCTTGGCAGACTGGTGATGCAACCAGTCCTTGTGCAGAGTGTAACAGTCAAATTGTACTCGTGGTAAGGCTTCAATCCTTCTACTAAGTAAAGAGGTTGTGATGATGGTCCCACCCTGTGTAAGACCTAAACAATGGACACAAAAAGGAAATTAAAACATTAAGTGATAATAAAATGTTGAAGCTATTAGAAATGAAAAATTTATGGTCAAAAAGGGGAGGGAAACAGAAAAGAACCATGAGTTTTACAAGCTAGCCTCAGCGCCCAACCGTAATTCAACTATGCACACACTTAAAAGTGCAGTAGTTGTTTAGTTTAACATGATCTGACAGAAAAAATACAGCTGCAAAGTTATTTGCATTGTTCTTATGACTACAAGGGCGTATAGCTACACATTTTATTTTTTACACAACTGAAGACTCTAGCTTCAGGGTTTTACAGTTGTCCTGTTTGTTATGTGTAAGTAATTGTGAGTGTGATTGTAGGTTTTACCTGACTAATAAGTGGAGGAGCATAGGGATTGTTGGTCTGTTCAGTTAGCAAGTTGACCCGATATTCTGTGACCTGTCCTCTGGAGATGATTCCTTTACCCTCAGTGAAGCTCCACTGAACTTTAAGACTGGTGGATGACAGTGCAGACACTTCTGGAGGAGCTATAAACTCTGGGACTGGAAACATGCCCACACACATATGCACATTACAATATGTACATCACACACAACATTAAACCATTACTTAATGCTAAACTAATGATGAATTAATCACTAACTATCAATTTATGCATTTTTGCAAAACATAAAAACCAGATTATCACTTGAGATTTTAAAGACCAGTTGCAGAAATGAATCGTTACTAACATGACACATGACACCTTGCACATGTGTGATGAAAGTGTAACTAAAAGCATAACTTGGGAGAAAAAAAAGGCATTTTTAATATTTTCTACAGACTCTACTGATATCATTTGCTGTATGTGCAGTTTTTATGTCCTGGTGACCTTTAAAAATAAAGCTATGACTCCGTCCCTCATCATTTAGACAGGGGTCTGATCTTGTTTCCCTGAGATAACTTTCGGGGGGGGGGGGGGGGGGGGGGGGGCAAAGATTAAAGGGGGGGGGGGGGGGGGGGGGGGGGGGGGGGGGGGGGGGGGGGGGGGGGGGGGGGGGGGGGGGGGGG
>JAQNCA010000001.1:7133878-7145758 GCA_029783725.1 Acanthurus tractus
CCCCCCCCCCCCCCCCCCCCCCCCCCCCCCCCCCCCCCCCCCCCCCCCCCCCCCCCCCCCCCCCCCCCCCCCGCCAAGATGGCTGCTGAGTAGCAGACTTGCCAAGAGGGACTAAAACTGGCCAACAATGGCTTAAACCAACTGGTATGCGCTGGATATCAACTATATCAACTCCAAGAAATGGTGCTGACGCCTATTGGCAACAGGTAGGAATGACCCAATAATTATTAGAAATAAAGCTGGAACTTGCAATGTCATTTTACAATGTTTTGTTTAAGGACATTTCAATCCTTACATCACAGTGTGTCATTAGTGAGGGGGACTGAGTCTTCAAAGAGTTTCTAAAACAACAACAGTTGTTGAGTTACCCATCTTTGACAGTTAAGAAATTAAAAAAACGAAAATATGACTCAAATCATTAAATCGAGATTAATCTTTTTTTTTTTTTAATTATTTTTCAGCTGTCAGTAATCATTTGTTAGTCCAAAGACGTCCTTTCTTTAATCTTACTTTGCCATTGTGATGTGTCATGTTAAAGAGTCAAAGGTTAGATAAGAAAACTCTGTTACTGATTGCCTGAAATATTTTTCATGAAGATTTCCTTTAACTGCAAATCAACACATGAAAAAATAACCTTTTAATTAAGTTAATTACGATTAAAATACAAATTTAGTCACAAATACATCCATTAAATATCATGATGCACTAGATATTATGTGGATTTAATGGATTTCAACATTCTGTAATTTTATGGCTGTAAAGGGGACTATTACACACAGATTAGAGAGAAGGATTTTTTATTCTCTTGTTGATGGCATCTAGCTGTGAAATATGCTGTGAAATGTGATTTCATTGCAGACATAACCACAGTTATATTCTTTCTTTCCAACACAGTGCATGTACGCGCACAAACACTGACACACTCCACGTTTCAAATGGTGTTATCATATGCTTGTTATCCAGACACACAGCTTAGAGTGATGTCGGAGGCAATCGTTTAGTCCTAATGAGCCATGTCATCTATTTGAAATTCAAATACCTTAATGAGTTACCCCTCCCCCATAAGCAGTCCTTATTTCCTTCCTCCTTCCCTTCATTCTTTATTTTTATTCCTTTTGACAAACACTTTTGTTTTTCATTCAGTACAATTAGTTTCTAGTGCATTTATCAGCAAAGCTCTCTAGTGGACAGATTTTGACCAAAACATCGCTTAATTAAATTTTGGTGGTTACTCTCACAGATTTAATCATTACATCGTTTTAATATTTTTGCCTACAACTTAGGTTGCATACTTCTGCTTGAGGAAGGTCAGCAACTCGACTGAGCGGCACAAACTTTGACCCAGAGCGACACAGAAATGAAATCTAATACTCCGACAACATTTGCCACTGTCTAGTCTTTTGGATTTATCTATTTATCTTCATGCGTACTCGCCTACTTACCTACTAGAGAAAGTAAGAGATGACTTCTAGTATAAAATGCATTCGCTTCAAATTAAAAAAAAATAAAAAAAAAAATTTGGTAGATTTTGAGTGGAAAAATCAATGTAATACCAGATGTTTATTTTGTCAGCATCGAACAGACACATAAGAAACTCAAGTTCCCACAGTGGCCTTACCTTTTGGCCACAATGGCTGCCAATTGGCAAAGACTCCCCTTTTTTTAACAACACTCAAAGTTAAGAATCAAATTATTTCTAGTTGGAAAATCCTCTTTATGAAGTCATCTGACTTTGTTTGATATATAATCACTACTGGTAACAGATAAATTAAACAGTAAAGGGATAAATTAAGTAGCCTAACTTATGTATTTACCTAACTACAATTAAATTTAAATGATAAATGAATTTAACTTTTCTAAACTTTTACTCAGCCCAGACACAAAGAGATTAACAATGTTAATGTAAACTAAGGTTTACCATGATTTTTTTTTCTACAAACCTCCCTCCATGGTGCGTGCAGTCGTCCACTCTGATGTGACACTTCCTGCGATATTGATGCTCACTACTCTCATCTGATAGGTGGAGTACGCCTGCAGACCTGTAACAGCAGTACTGCTCTCAGGGGGAGAGACTGTGCTCCAGTTGGTCAACTGTGCTTCTGAGGAAACACTTGGATCCAACCAACCAGAGCTGAAGAACACTTTCTTTCCAACAGCAGAACTTGAGAAGTTCTGTGATTCCATGGGTCCACGTAAAAATACCTCATACCTCGTGATAGCACCTGCATGGAAAGCATAATAGTTTAAAAACGGGGGAGAGAGCACAAGAGATTAGTAGTGATGTTAACAATAAAAGCAATAATTGTGGCTACAGGACTCCTTAAAAACACTGCAATAGTTTTCTTGTTTAAGGTTAGCTCAATTCTTTTTACAGAATCAGTGTCCCAGTGCCAATTCAGCCAGTTCATGATAAAAGAATCAAAACATCAAATGTGCATTAGGAAATGTAGCCTGCTTAATACTCATCCCTGCTGGCAACAGGCTGCTCAAATTTGTATATTTTTTTCAATACAGTGGTGTTGTTTGGGGGAAAAACTAAAACCTCAAACAATGAGAAAGCCCTGGCCAGTGTTTGGCCCTGTAGTAGAAAATGAGCTGATAATCACTAAGTCCTAGTCGCTAGTCTTGTTTAGCTCTTTGGTGAAAACCAGGCCATTGTCCTTATCTCTCATGCTCTATTCCACTTGTTCATGGAAAATGAGAGAGCTGGGTTAGAGTGAGGACAGAGCATGCAGTACTAAAATACAATAAGAGACTTAGAGACCCACTATGGAACAGATGAGTTCCCTAATGTTGTTATATGTATATCGTATAAATAAAGTCAAAAATTTGAAGAGGCTCAATGTGTGACCTGTTTGAAAGACTCCGTCAAAAATCTGAATTTAAAATGTGTGGGCAATAATTCCAACCAGGCAAACACGGTGGTTGTACCTACTGCAGTATAAAGATCTAATATGTACATTTTAGGGTTATCTACTGGCAAATCTGGAAAAATTGGAGGATTAAACTCTGTTAAAAAAATCAATTAATTCATAAATGTAGAATCACCACAGATTAAGAATCATTGTGCTTTGCTATGAGCCCTTTATTTCAGTGGAGGGAGCGGGTCTTCTTTTACAATGTCCTCCACACTGCACCACTCTGTTTCCACATTATCCCAAAAAAAGAAACAAAACGCCAGCTCTAGAGAGGACCTTTTGCACCTTTTTTGCGGGCACTGTGGGATCTCCTACATACTTAGAGTGGGACAGTAGGTAAGAGTTTTAGTAGTTGCAATCTGTTTCTAATTGAGACTTCCTCATCTGAGTTTAAGAGAAAAAAACGGGCTTGTCAAGTCAGGGAACAAACCTGCATCAAAGGTAAAGTCTACGGGTCAAGACTAGGATTAAAGCTGTGATCAGCGGAGCGTGGTACCAAATAAGAGATGAACTGATAAAATGGCACAGAGACACCTGTGTAACAAGGCTTTTAATGACACTGGGAGGGAAACAGATTAACAGAGAAAGAAAAAAAGAGACACAAACACAGAGAAAAACTCAGGTCACAGCGCTTTGTATGACACTGAGCCTTAGAGCCATTACAAAGCTCTCTGGATTTACCAAAGGCAGTTCCAGTTCAGTGTGTATTTCTCTGTGTGTGTACTTCTGTTGGTTGATTCTCATACTTTTTCAGTGACAGAGGGCTGAAAAGCCACAGAACTAAGCAAGAATTTCCATTGTGTGTGTATGAATTCTACTCAATTATTATTTTTGCATGGAAATTTTAACATAGTGTTCAGTCATGTAATTCTAATATACTCATAATAAACACACTCACATGTGCAATCTAAAATGCATGGACGTGTGTATGGTTTGTGTTTGTGAATGTTTTTTTCTGCATTAAGTTCCACATGTTACATGAGTTTTACTTTATGCATGTGTATATTTTTTGGATTCTACCATTTGGCTGACTGGGTGGCTTCCACGAAGCATGCAGTAAATGTGGTCCTTTAGCAGTGACTTTAGGTGGGGGCTGGTTTTGCGGGGGGCCAGAGGCTGTCAGAAAAGACAGTGGTGATGTAGAGGTGCATCCCCCAGAAGAGCATGCCTGTAGACAAGGTTAAGATTTTATCACTATCAGTTTGTCGGCTATAAAGAGTATACTGATAGGAAAAATGATACAGTTACTACAGTTTGCTTAAAATATTTATCTTTTTATTGGTAATGAGATTCATGTCTCTATATTTTGGCTTGACTTTATAAAGTGATGCAGGCACCAAAAATATACCTGTTTAATCTACCTACCTCCAGTTTTGCAGTGTACTGGGTGAATGGTTTGAGACTGCTGGCCACAGCCTCTGTAGATAAGCCTGTGTATTGAACAACAGGCTCTGCCCCACTAAATGACTCTGTGGACAATAACACAAACCTGCAGGAGACAAAAACGGCGATAATCATTTCTCATTTTCTTAAGTTTTGGCATGTTTCCCTATCATGTTGCAAGGCCACATAATTTTGTGTTGTGTTTCACTGCAGTGAATGCAGTCATGGGATCTCGATGTTAAAACATGCATTATGTAAACTACAGTGTTGTTGATGGTAGGGTTCCCTCAATCTCCCTCGTCTTTTTCCTCCATCCATACCTCTCAATTGGACCAGTGTCATTCCGTGGTGTGCTCCAGTTGAAGCTAGCAGTGGTGGAGCCAGGTCGTCCCACAAGATATAACTGGAGTTGTTCTGCTTCAGGTGGTGCACCCAAAGTTTGGTATGAGGCCAATGAACTTGTTGTTGTACCAGCCACATTAGTTGTTGTGATCCAGTAAGAGAAGTTGGTGAAGGGAAACAAACCTGTGTCTTCATATGATTCAGGGCCTTGAGAAGAGGGGCGGTGGAAAATGAGTGGTAGGAGATGTAAATTAGGAAAATAATATGTTTGTTTAATGTGTTTTTAAAATAGAAATAGGAAGATTATCATTGCTTGAAACCCTATGTGGACACTCACTGAAAGGATAGTAACTTTGGATGCTATGCACTGACTGTCCATCCCTGATGAGTGTGTAGTTGAGCGTGTTCGAGTTTGGGGAGTCAGGTGGATGCCAAGAGAGATAAATAGAAGAATAACTGAGAGCAATACCTACTGGCGCAGGCTGCTGGGAGGGTGCTGCAAAGACAGAGACAGATAAGACAAATATAAAGACAGAGATAAACAGTGATAGACACAGACATAAATTGAAAAAAAAGGGACTTAAGAGATTTAATAAGGTAATTTCACAAGGAAAAATCATTTGCAATTAGAGCATGTGGATTGTGTGTAAGTCTGTGTTTAGCATTAACAATAAAACAGCAACCCACCAAAAATCAATCAACACAGAATTAATTTTTATATTGTTGATGTACTTACTCTTTGATGGTGCTTAATAGAATAGTTTATGCAATATGCAACAATATATTAATTTTCTTGCCCAAGATTAGGTAAGAGAACTGATATCCATCAGTCTCCATGATAAGTAAGAAACCAAAAATAGCCGACAGTAAGCTTTACTTAACACAAAAAAACAGAAACTAATGAAACAGATGGTCTTTAAGTAGGTGTGTGGATTTGTGCTTATGTGTGTCTTATCATGAATAACAGACCTTTACTGCAGCCAAAATAGCTCTCTGGGTCAAAGTGACTCGCTCCAGGTTGACATACATCACACTTGTCTCCAGTTACCAGTAGCTTACACACACACACCCCAGAGTCTGGATGACATGAACCATTGATGCTCCCCACTGGATTGCAAGCACAAGGCTGGCATCTGGTCAGAAAAAAAAGATTATGAAGACAGTTTTTGTACAGTTCAACCCTTTACTTCTCTTCTGCATCAGCTCAGTTGAAAACATTGTTACTCTTACCACTACCAGGAACCAAGAAACTTGGAATAAATACAGCTGATAAATCTCTGGACCTTTTTGACACCAACAGAACTGCCAACCTACATACAGCATATTTTGTAAACACAAATTCATTTCTTTGTACTCATGTAGCATTTTTCCCAAAGTTGACCCTGTAGAACTTCTCACAGTTGCTGTTTTTATCTCCTGCGGTCAGCACAGCCAGAGCCTTAACAGACTATCCAAATTAAAAGTAAATGGGAGGACTGACCTTCTTGCCACAACGCCTGATTTGGTCTGAATGAGGCTAAACACTGTAAGAAAGACCCTCACTGGCTTGTATTCCACCCACCATCCCCCTCTAGCTGTGAAAGTGAATTTGCAGAAACTGCCCTCCCCCCTCACAGTTGTCTGTGTCTGTGTTTGTGTCTGAGTTTTAAACTGGGAGTGGGGACATTTTTTTAAATAGTGAGGACATTTTTGACATCCATTATTTTAAGACAATAAAAAGGATCTTTGAGGGTTTGAATAAGGTTTTAAAAGGTTGTGTTGGGTTTAGGTTAGGGTTAAGGTTTGGCACTGGTTTATAATAGTTAAAGTTGGGGTAAGGGGGCTTGGGAGTGAATTATGTAAATGAGAGTCCTCACAAGTACAAAGGTGCAAACGTGTATGAATGTGTTTGTGTGTCTCTGTGTTTCTGCGGGTATGTAAGTGTGTGTGTGCGTGTGCGTGTGCGTGTGCGTGTGCGTGTGCGTGTGTGTGTGCGTGTGGGTGTGCCTGGCTGTGTAAGTGTGTGTGTCTGACAATATGTGTCTGGGTCACCAGTGTAGTGTTACCCTCACTGGGCTTGGGCAGCGGGTGATCATCCGGCCAGCCACCTCACACCTTTATACACAGTGAAACGCGCACACAAACACACACATATGGTCATATCACATGCACAATACAATCTGCTAGTTGTTGATGCTCACACACACACTACAGTGACATAGAGATCAACACTGTATAACCTTATTACTGTCACAAACACACACACACACTATCCATGAGTGTTTTTCTTTCTTACATGAACTGTACTCACATGCTTTCTCTCTCTCTCTTTCCCCCCTCTCTCTCACACACGGCTACGCCTTCTTTATTACAGTGTGAAAAGCCACAGTCTCTTAACGAGCCGCAAATTTGTCCTGTCAACTGGTGCTCACACACACAGATACACACCAACTCTCAAAAACACACAAGCGCAAATACACACATACTCACAAATGCCATAGTGACTCGACCTTCACTCTACGACCAAGGAGAAAGAAAACACCAACATCACACCCATTCACTCCATTTTCATCAGCCTCAGAGTACAGTATGTGTGTGACAGAGAGTTATTTGTGTGAATTTAGTGGGATATAGTGTGCATTTGACAGTGACTTGCAGAAAATTGTTTAAAAACCAACAAAGTAAACATGCATCTTGTTATAACTTAAGAAATCAATATGACTTTAGTGTATTTCAATATAACATATGTAATCTCTCACAACAAAATTATGTGTATATGTGTCAATACTTAATCCCTCCAAAGAGAATTGTCCTAACATATTCCTGTGATGAGGAGAACAATGGTCAGCGTTTCTCTGAGTTCTCCATGGAGACACAGAGACACATGACTACATCTTCAGCCATATGCTCACACATCAATTTGCGTGTGCAAATTCATTTGTGTAAAGTGTATTGATTGAAGGGGCAGGATAAATTACTTGATGACATTTAGATGAAGAAATCCTTTTTATGGAGCGACTCTGAGCACCAGAAAAGCATTCAGCAGTAATAACCATAGACTTTATTTGTCATTTTTCCTGCTCATAGAAAGAAAATTAGACAGAAAGTGAAATGAAGAAAGAAAGACAAAGAGAGACAAAGGGAAAACTTGCTGCAATGGATCTGTGTCTCTGACCATTATGTCTATCTTTCTTTTTTCTCTTTTATTCTTTTCTCTCATATTTTAACTACTCGACTCTTGTCTTGTCTGTACTTTCTATCCTTAATCTCCTCATAAGGTAAACACTCATCACTCTGTTGTTTTCTCCTTCTCCTTCTTAAGTCATACTGTCCCTCTCTGCTGTGAGGAGATCTTAGCCACTGCCTGAACACTGGGGAATACAATTATAAAGCAAGGTCAGCTAACACACACACTAGTCAAACAGTTTGTGGATCATCTACCTGCTATGACACCCTGTTGTGAGGACGCTGTACAAGTACTGCACATGATGTAACATGTACATTTACATTTGTGAATGTGTGTTTGAGCAGTATGTGTGCGTGTGTGCCTGTGTTTGCGTGTGTTTGCATGGGTGTGTGAGTGTGCGTGTGTGCCTGTGTTTGCGTGTGTTTGCATGGGTGTGGGCGTGTGTGTTTGTGTGTGTGAAAGAGAGAGAGAAAGATACCCTGCAGGCACAGACATGTGCTGTAAAAGGTCAAACAGCTCTTAACTCATGTAAGTCATATGTCTCCCAACAAATCTGTAAACTGCCTTTACAAAGACTCGCCTGCTGGTTTGCTTCCTTGCACGTGTAGCTTTTGTTTTAAGTGTGTGGATTCAGGTGGTGCAAATAATGCATAACAGTTCTATATGATGTACAACCAACATGCATGGTGTTCATCTTTGTCTGTTGTTGATTTGATGAGGGTTACCTGCCCAGGCCAGGGTTGAATCCAAAGAACAACTCGCGACACTGGTCACAACGTCGCCCACCGACTGATGGATGTGCACATACACATTGTCCCGTCTGGCTTTCACAACCACGCTGTGATGCTCCCATGGGATGGCAGTCACACTCCTTGCACACACTCTGGTCTGGAGAGAGGTAGAAACCTAAACAGAAAAGTACATAATATACAGAGAAGTTATGACCCTGAAAGCTCATCTATGACTTCATTAATCTCTTCGCTTGCCTACAATTCGCCTGTATTCTGTTTCTTAAATTTTATGAAGATTATGAATTGTATCTAACGTATTCTTCATTTGAACAACATCTTATTGTCTGATTTATAGCATTCTTTATAAAATAGAAAATAATGGAGGACTGCCACCTGGTACCAATTTGAAAAAAACATTTAACATCCCTCCTAATAAGCATTCAGCGGTGTTGTTTGCCATTTTTTAGTAATAAAACTCAACACAAAGCCAATAAGTGTGTGTGAGGTTATAATAAGCACTCTAGGTTCAACCCAGTTTAGTTTTCTCAAGGCTAATGCAGCTAATGAAAAAATTAGAGATTCCATTTAGCCTTTGACAGAGAATTCTCTTTGGCATGTAAACCATGTCACAGACTGGCAGTTCAGGAAATTATTAGGGGCTATTTGTAGGCATGCAGCTTGATAAATACAATGAAATAATGGAATGAAAGAAGACATAATCAAACATGGTGCTGTTAAGCACTGAATAATGCGTTCATTTGATTTAGATGTATTATTATTTTGTTTCGTCATATGCCTTTTTTAATGTCCGTCTATCAATACCTTCATATTTTATTTGTGTTGACTATGCTGTTGGTCCATCACCATTGACTGCACAATACAATATCTATTCCCTTTGGTCCCATAAGACTAACCTCATATAACAATACACACACAACACACAGGCACACACACATGCATACACATACACATACATACACACTTACACACACACACACACACACACACACAGACTCTGACGGTCTAGAGTACCAACTGATGTTCCCTACATTTTTCTTTACCAGTTTTTAATTCTCTGCACTTTCTAGGTCATCCGACTTTGGGGCAGTAGCCTCTTCTCTTTACTTATCCCATTAATCTCTAACTTTCTTGTTAATGTATATCATAAAACCATTCATTATTTCAAACTTACTCACCCGGCCGGCAGCTGCTGCAGTCCTGTCCATAGCGTGTAGGGACACAAACACACTGCCCTGTGGTACTGTCACATACTGACCCTGCCACTGTACCTCTGGGGTCACAGATACATGGTACACAGCCATGGGAAAACCCCCCTGATAAGACACGAAACAACATCAAATGGCAAAAAAATTAAGACTCTAACTTCAGAATAGTCACTACTTCCACAACAACAACAAAACTAAATGAAACAAGGAAAAGATATCTCTTCAGGCAGAGCCCTTACATGATGTACATTTTCTAGGAATGCATAATTTAAGGCAGAGGTTGGGTCATGTCTTCATCATGTCAATCTATGTATTGCTGATAAATCAAGATTTTGTTCTTGCATTGCAAATTTCTGGCTCTAATGTTTTCAGACACTTATTTTAGTGTACTGTTAAGCTATAATGTGGAAAAGTTTCTAACTTCGCCACCATATTTAAAATACGATAAGCCAAAACCAAGCTGTCTCTCAACTGATTTACATGTAAAAAAAAAAATATTTTCAATGGAGATGTGTCATGAAGACTGTTTTATAATAAGCACACCACAGGTCATGTGACAAGAAGTAATCAATCAGCTATAGAGGACTTGCTTCACCTTGTAACAGGATAAAAAGTGGCACAGCAGGTGTTTGCAATGCTTTTAGATGCAAAGTTTGGATTGCCCCTTACTCTGGAGGTATAAACTGCGATTATAGTAGTTGTGGACACAGTTGGTACACTGTGCGCCCTCCACTCCCTCTCGGCATGGGCACTGTCCGGTCAACATATCACATACACCATCTGGCACAGTGCCACTGACGTCACATGCACATGGCAGACAACCCAGGGAGTTTCGCTCTTCCAAGGTGTGGTAACCAGGACGACAAGAGTCACAGAGACAGCCCTCCACATGTTCCTAAAATACAAACCAAGACGGGCGGGTAGAGAGATGTATGGTGGACAAAAGATATGAAAAAAAGATGAATAGGTGTGCTAAATGAATTATGAATGAAGTGTCATGACAAAATTACAATAACTCCAACTATCGTGTGATCTAAAAGGCCACGCAGACTGTTACCTCTGCCCCTGAAATTGTAGACACACTTTTTTTGTCAATTACAGGACCCCTCCAGATAGTTATTGATTCACAAACTTTACAAACAGGCAGCAATATCAAACATGGGGTAGATCATTTCCACAAAAAAGGGCTAATTAAAAAGAGCTGGATAAAAAAACAACTTTAATAATTTCAATTAACAATAACACCATATTAAAATAAGGAAATACATTGTAAAGTTGTTGACTTGCCTTACACACACACTGTCCTGTGTGGGGATCACAGTCTGTCCCAGGTACTGTCCCTTCTTGTGAGCAGTTGCACGGGGCACAGGATCCCTCCATTCTTAAGCCATATGAACCCCTGCCACAAGAGTCACAGCGCCGTCCCCCTACCCCTGGCTTGCACTCACACTGTCCCCTCTCAGGCTCACAGAATGGACTGAGGGACCCGAGGGGGTCACAGTCACATGGGAAACAGCCGTCTGGGTGGGACAGGTTCCAATAACCAAACTCACAGCGGTCACAAGAAAGACCTAGAAAGAACCCATGAGAGGGGGGGAAAAAGGGAATACATTAGCAGAAATGTTCAGGAGAGGACAGAGAGGGAACTGCAGAGAGAAACAAAGAGGAAACAGGAATAAAAGTAAAGGAACTGATGCTTGCTTGTTCAAAAATCAGCGTCACGTCTTTCTCTTTTTGCAGTTGTGTGTGTGGTTGTGTGAGTGTTTGTGTGTCTGTCTGTCTGTCTGGCCAATAGATAGATTGTGTATGTCTGTGTGTGTGTGTATGTATGTGTATGGGTGCGTGTGTGTCGGTGTGATGGTTTGTGGTGTGTGTGTGTGAGAGAGAGAGAGAGAGAGAGAGAAATGGTGAGTGAGTGTATAAAACTGCCATCATTAGGGCCAGGCCCTCTACACATGATGGATCACTCACCTAAGGCCAAACACTTAATTTCACTGAGCGAGAAAATAAATAAATTAAGGAACTACTAGAAAAGAAGGGAGGAAAAAAGAAGAGTGAGAGATGGAAAGATGGATGAAGGAATATAAAAATACTACTGAATTACCATCAGGTGA
>JAQNCA010000001.1:7145858-7158469 GCA_029783725.1 Acanthurus tractus
AAAAAAATAAAATGAAAATTTAGTGCTGCCTTTATTTCAAAAGTTTATCATCTCCTAAAATTTCCTATGGTAAAATGAGCTATCCAGTAAAGCCTGTAAAATGAACTGATAAACAGTTTCATTTCAGCTATTGTTCTTTACTCAGTCATTCATTCACTTATTTTTCTTAAATTTAGGATTGGCTGTGTCAGCTTAACAGTCTATTATCAGACAATGAGGCAAATTTTACAATAATTATTTTTGTAATGTTGATAATTATTGTATAATAACAAAGTTCTGTGGCTACAGCAGCAGTCCTGGGCTATAGGGCTAGTTAAACTATGATTTGTAGTGTGAGCGAGCAGGGCTTATTTGAATATGCCATACGTATTCCATGACAGGCAATCTGTCCCTAAATGGATGCCTGGGGCAACGCAGTCACCACATCCGTTCATGAGGGAAAGTGTGCTCGTATGTGAGTGGGTGTGAATGTGTGTGCATGCAACATACATTCTTGAGAGCAAACCCTTCACGTCTATGTTATTGCACATGGCCAAGTGTGTGCATGTTTGTCCTCAGTGTGTGGCAGACACTTGGCATTTCCCCTGGTCTGCCCACTTAAATGATTTTACAGATATGAATTTATTTCTCTCCATAGATCATATTTCATTATACTACATTGAAGATACATCTATGTGTGTGTGCTGATGTGTGGGTGCACGTCTGAGTGAGTTGGCAGTAAATATGCACTCTGACAAAATGATGCTTACAACCTTAACAATGTTGTGACATATTGTACTCAGTGAGAACTTTTTTCCCAGAAAACTGTACAATTTACAAAGAGGCCCATGATCATTACAAGAAAAAGTTGCTCCTTCAGTAATATTCTTTATTTATTTTTTAAACACTGAATATGACAAATTTGTATCTGTGAACCCCATTTTTGCAACTGCTCATGTTATTCAAAAACAAGGCCCAACAAACTCAATAACAGACACAACTGAGAAGATTAGAGAAAAGAGAAGAAAAACAGAAAAGCAGACAGCAATAAAAAGGAGAGAAAAGTAAAACATTAGAGAATAGAATGTGTTAGAAGATATTAGATCAAGACAGAAAGGAGGTAATTCTGTGTGCATGTGTGCATGCCTGCATACGGGTGTGTGTGTGTGTTTTCAGGACATGGCCCAGCCCTTTTATCAGTAGCCAGCTGGTTAACAGGCTCATGCATCACCATTTCAAACACTATTATGTACACACTGCACTCTGGCACCTTGTTATGAGCGTGCATGTGTGTCTGCATGTGTGTATTTGTGTCTGTGCGCGCACATTTCAATTCTGTCCTTCTGAAGCGTGCATGCCTGCCATTGCTCTACTCAAAGTATCAGCTTGGCGGTAATAAATTGCCATAATCAAATCTCATTTCTGAAAAATACCTGTGGGAGCAACCAAACAAACAAGGACAGAAAAAAAACCCGAATGTGGGTCTTGTAAGAAGGAGTGTGAAAATACAAGGGGCTGCAGCAGTTTGTTTTAATCAACTTGGCATTGAATTAGAGAATTAAATACCAGCTTAGTCCTTGATGGCATGCTTGCACGCACACACACACACACACGCACTCATACACACGCATGTACACACATACACAGAAATGTTAATGCATGCACGCAAAGGAACTCTTAGAATCATTCAGTACATACAGTTAGGCAAAGACAAAAGTACAAGAACGCACGGTTACATTCAGACTCTCCCTCTCTACATATACATAGCCATAAACAGACACTCCTGCACACATTTAAAAGCTCGCATACACATGCCCCCCCCTAACACGCACAAACACGGACCCTTGATAGCAAGGCTTAGCAATAACCATGATGCGTTGAGTTGAGGAGCGTTGGCCGGTTTTGCATTTCATACGAGCTTGCTCTTCAAAGACACACAGGGGAGAGAGTGAAACCATTTATCACAAAGAGAAGCACAACGGCTGGAAGCACCGCCAGCAGAAAAGCCTGTTTATTTTGGCTGGCGAAACACTTTGGGATATGGGTGTCTTTGCACTCACATCCATGCGTATACACATGCCTGTTTTGGTGTATGCACCCAGTATATCAACTCTTACTTTTGTGTGCGCCCCAAAGACCAGCTGCGCCTATGTATTAATTAAGACGCTGTCACTGGACAATTAAACAGAGTAACTGTTCTAATGTAAGGCACAAGTTATCAGCCAAGTACTCGGTAATGGAAACTATTTTAAGAGGTGTAATGCAGTTTGTTAAAAAGCATCTATGATTACATATGTAATCAAATAGAACACAAAAACAAAGTTTTTTGTCCCTGTGTTTACCTGTGACATGGGGTTTACACTGGCACTGTCCCGTGTCTTGATTACAACTGGAAACTCCTCCTGTAGAGTTGCTGATGATGCCAATGTCACTGCAGTTACAGTGGATGCAGCCATTCGAATTTGAAGCTTTAAGACCATACCAACCAGGCAAACAGTCCGTACACTGGCGACCGGTTACTGCAACCTTACACTGACACTGACCTCCAACCTGGAGGTGAGGAACAGGAGGAAAAGAGGTTTTTAACAGAGCTAAAAACATTAAAATCATCATTGAGTTACAAGGATTCACTGATAATGAACAATTTGCTGTTTGTGTAGGTGTGTGCACCTGGGCGCACTCCAGGCTGCCATCAACTGTTCCAGCAGTGTGACAGTTGCAAGGCTGACACACATCTAGTGAAGTGGGATCAGATTCCTCCAGCCTGAAAAATCCACTCACACACAGCTCACAGTTCTTACCTGATGGTGAAAGAATCAGAAACAGGGTGAGATATGTGGGAAGAAAGACAAAGGATGAACATCTCTCTGAATCTTGGAGAGAAACCTCTCGACAGACATTTATGCCAAGCAGCATAAAACACGCAATGACAATTCTTTAAATGACCACTGCCATCCCTGCCAATCAATTTTATGACAGACAAAAACTTGCAAACTTCTTATTTTCTTCAGTAGCACTGAAATTGTCCAAAACAATAAGAATGACGGAAAACATATACAGTATTTTTATTTGTTGGAAGCATGTGTTATACAGACTTGTGTGCAATTGTACTCTTCTAAATCTGTGTTTTTATAAATTATATCCTGAAAGACTTACACTAAAAAAGAATAATACTACAATAATACACACTTTAGCCTAATGGTATACTTGATCAATATTTAAATTATAGCCTCTCTATTTAAGATTAAGTAATGATTAAGGAAAGTGTGAAAGCTTATGACATCTGGTCTGTGTTTTGAGGTGCTTTACCATTATGGTTGACTGAAAAACATGAGATAATTTTTAATTATGTTAATTTAGTTCTTGGAAAACATGAAAAGATACTTAGTTAACTTGTGTTGCTGACACTATACCTGTGGTATTATGCATGCAGTTGTCACAGACGCCTCCTCCTCCTCGATAGTGCTCATCAGGGTTGTCATCGGCTCTGATGTCGTAATGACAAGAGAGGGCATGACCATGACACATGCAAGACCGGCAGTTCAGAGGCTGGAGCTGGTCACCTGATCTGAATGGCTTGTCATTGTAGAGAGGTGCACAACGCTGGCACTGTAAAAAACAGTTACAGTCTGTGTATAAATACAAACAAGCATTTCATTTTGATACTGTAATGAAACACACTGTTTGGATCTGCTGCCGTTGGTATTGGAATGAACTCAACTTAAACCTCCTAAACCTCTTTTATCACCCATCAGTCAAATCACTGTAAATGACATGAAGATAATATGTACCATTTTCTATGCAGCTGAAATATATGTCAGACTGACTGACTGACTGAGTGACAAGTGATGTGCATTGTTTTTGGAAAGGAGAAGGAAAAGACAGTTGAAATAATTGCCACCGAATTGGAACCCCAGTGATAATTCAGATAAAACAGAATCAGGGCAAAAGCATACCATCCCAGCCCTAGTTATAATCCTGTTAAATGCAATCACAAATGCAAGTTTACACATACATACAAAACTGGACACAAAGGCAAGGACCCAAATACATTAAGCAAGTTTGAGACAACAATCAAAAACACAAATGCAAGACATACATTAAAATAACAACAACTTTGTTGCTGATGACAAAATAAACCCTCGCCAAGAGATTAGAAATATATATAGTAATTTGCATAAACAATGAAATAAAAAAATGTTAGGAGACGTACATTTACTGAAAAAATAATTATGTGTGTATGCACAGATGTATGGTCTCATGATAAGTAAAAACTTTGATTTGAACAAAGACAGAATGAGACACAGTGTAAAAGAGCAACATAGAATTAGAGAAAGAAGGAAATAAAAAGAGAGAAAAATCTCCGGACCATGTAAATCTAAATCTTAAGAGAGACAAGAATATTACACATAACTGAAAAGAAAACACAGAGGTATTCCCTGCAATATAATAAGCCAGTACATTTCCACACACGCACACACATAGCATAGGGAAATCGGACTACTAATGAGGAGTGACTGGCAACAGCCAGGGCTTTCACACAGGCCCACTTTCATGTCAAAATAAACATACCAAGGTGTGTAGGGGGGAGGAAGAAAAAAGTGATATAAAAAATGCATTTTTTCTGTAGTAGGGAGTAGCAGAGGCAGGAAGCAGCAAGTACAAGCCCTTTGATTTTGTTCAGCAGTCAGTACAAATTATGGTGGACAAGGGGGGCATCAAATGGCGGGATTAAAAATGTATTAAAAAACACAGGAGTTCCTCCCATGTGTGACACATGCAGACCTGCACTGGGCCCATTATGTATGACACACAGAGGAGGGGGGAAGGCAGGGGGAAGACTGGGGGAGGGGGAAAGAAAATAGGGGTAAAAGGCTTCTATTTTGTGTGTAAAAGAATAGGGAAAGAAAGAATGTGAAATGCAGGAAACTGATGTGAACAGAAATGAGAAAAGATTCCCTTTGTGTTTTAAAGATTAAGACAGAAAGTCATATAACAGATAAAGAAAATAATCCACAAGTATGTAAGCAAGAAACATGGGGAGGTAAAAAAAAAAGAAAAAGACAAAGAGAGAGAGAAAGGACAATAAAATTAAGAATAAAATTCATTGAAGTATGTAAAAAAGACAAAAAATCCTACACATACACACAACACATGGACAAAAATCAACTGCAATAGCCAAAATCTGTGCTGTTGAAGCTGCTCTTTATCATGTTGATATTTAGGTGTTTCACATTAAAATGTACTGCCTGTGTCTTTGGGTTCTAACAAATATGTTGCATGTATTTCTTTCATTGTAAAACACTTGCAAGCTTGCAGTCATCTTTTTCACTGTGTTTCCTTACTCATCACTTCGTTTCTTTGCATGTTACCACCACCATCCGCTGATCATTGGAAACCTGCAGCAGGATGTGTTTGCCTATGTGCATCCTTCATAGAATGCGCTATTCAAAAAATCTTGAGGCTATTTCTGATAGCACCCTCTCCTTAAAACATCTTGTCAAAACAAATCACCAGAAATGCCCTTTTCATCTAAAAAACAGTCTTTACCCGTCACTCTTCTTCTCTGCTGCCAGAACTCCAACTGAATGTCGCTTTCATTACATCCAGAACTGACTTCAGGAATAGCTGAGCATTAGACCTGTGGCGATAGAGTCTCTCCCAAAGCTGACCCCTCTCTCTGGAACTTTCTTCCCAAACAAAATCGAAACTGCACTAAACTGTCCATTTTTTTAGCACTGATGAAAACTCACCTCTAAAATTTCTATCAACGTGTGATTAATGTAATGTGTTTTTTTTAATTTTTGGCATAATTTTTTCTTTTTTACTATGTTAAGAGTCTTTGAGGATCCTGAAGTGGCTCTATAATAAAATGTAGTTTTTCAGTAATTCCAGTAATATTAATATTAGACAAAACAGAGACTCTTACACCAAACAATGTATCCCCATGTCACAACTGTTCAAAAACTCCTCAGGGTCTTGGATCAAAAATGTCCTAACACAAATTTATCAAAATTATCAACATAATTTTAGTAACTTATCTCTTTAACTGTCATTCTTTTGTATACCACATAATAAAGCGTCATTATTTTAAAAATACATTTAATTTGAAGAGTCATTTATTTCATATTTTTCTAACTGTGAGTCACTGCAGTGGCCAAACATGATTAAATTAACAATGAACAGTTTTAAAACTGTAGGGATATTAGGACTTGCTCCTTGTTGATGAAGAAGACTGGAATACATAAACACTTCCTCTCAGAATGAACAAGATCTAAAGTGTTCACATATCTGTATATTTGTGTGTGGGTGTGTGCGTTTGTGGGTGCGTGAGCGTGAGTGTATGTGTTGGTGTGTGTGTGTGTGTGTGTAAGAGAGAGACTCCAGAGCGCTGTTCCCTGTTGGGTGATTATTAACAGGATCTAATGAAGCAGCAGGAAATTCTCTGGAGACTTAATGTATAAACACATAAAAAACACACATAAACACCAGACAAAGGAATCAAAGCATGTAAAGAGCTACATACAACCACACACACAAACACACAAGAGTGTGTCTTGGGACATGTAATTCCACAGGAGTGCAGGGATGTTTACATCTTCCCATTTGTTCTGTTTGTCTTGTTTACTGACTGTCATGCTGTTTGGCTTCAAGTCTGTCTGATATCACACCTACGATACCCACCTGCCTCTCTGTTTGTCCGTGCTGCTTTTCCTCCACTGCCCATCTCTTTTTGTGGTTGCCTGCTTGTCTATCTGGGGCTCTGTGCCCCAAAACGTTTCACATATCAAAGGGACTTTACTTTCGACACTGCAAAAAAAAAGCTCTCGCTACATCTCACTGTTCGTCTCATCTGCTGGGGATGGGTTGAAGAGCGAGATGTAGTAAGTTCTTCTCTCCACTATCTCCCTCCCTTTTCATTCTTCTTTTTCCTATACCTCTGTGTCTCTTCCATCTTCCTACCCTTCTTTCCTCTTCTGTCTCCCCTCTTTCTGAAAAACAAATCACTCTGTACATCTCTCTGGGCTTCCCACCTCTCCCCTTCCTCACTTGCTTCCCCCGTCTCTACCGTCCCCCAACTGCTTGTTCTCACAGCCACAGTGAGTATGTGAGCAGGAAATATTACCATACCAAATGAAAGGGAGAGGGTTTTTTTCTTCCGTCTCTTTTCTTTTCATTCAACATTGCGTTACCTTCCCTCTCTCCCAGCCTGCTAATTAGTCGAGGGACCAGAGTTTGGGAGTTAAAAGAAAACTGTACACGCTCATCTCTTCTTCATACAAAAGGTTTTGATGGCGTGCCATCATCCACACACAGTACCAGACGTAAAACAGGACAGCACATTCTACAGATTCAGCCTACATGGTTTTAATTCTATTGCTTTTATCTTTCTGCAAATAGCCAGTCCTCTGTAACATTATGATATAGTTAAAAAAAACTAAATTATACAATTTGTTCTGCTAAAGACAAGGCACCTCTGCTAGTACATCTGACTCTTGACTTACATTCCTTTTTTGTAGAATATGCTGTCATTTCTGAACAACTCATGATGCCAAAGATTAAACCAAGTAAGATGCTACAGACTGATATGCTCTCTGAATTCTGTACATGGTATAGTTTCTTTTACACCAGATTCTTAACCATCAGTCCAAATTAAAAGGTGCAATAAATGGCAACAGGACAGGATGCCCTTAAGAAAAATATATAGGAGGTAAAACAGCATAAATTATAATAAGTATTTGGTATTTTAAAGTTATTGGTTTATTCATAAAAATCTTGTTCATTTGTCACTGAAAAACTTTTTATCTCGTTTATCACAGTTTCCCAAATATTTCTATTAAACTAACACAGTTCAATGGATAAAAGATGTGAAAATGTGTGTGCGTCTGTGTGTTTGTGTGTGTCTCTGTATGGTGGGCTGTTTTGCAGCGTAAAAGATAACATCTTATTTTCACTCTGAATGTTTCGACAAAACCTGCTGAGTGAGGAGCCTACACTAATGGATATGTGGACATTCAGATGGCCTGTCACGAGCATTTGTGTATGTGTGTTTGTGTGTGTGTGTTTGTGTGTGTTAATCTGCTGGGGCAACTCATCTTATCCTAAATGCCATGACCAATTTCACGCTCTCACTGGAAAGGTCGTGCCACTGGTGTGTGTGTAGGGCGGCATGTTTGTGTGTAAACAGCCGTGTTGTGTGCATCTGAAGTTAACCCGGTTAACCTTAGCGTAGGTGAAAATCTGCTGCTGAGGCAGACTTTAGCAACAGAGATCCTGAAAAACGCAACTTAACGTCACTGGCCATCAATATCTATCACACACACACAAACATATACACACACACACTCAGATTCAAACACAGACCCACATATAAGTAAAACATTATCCAGAGTTTACAAATACAGTGCACATTAACTTGACTCAAATATTTCACAGCTTGACTTAAACTCATGTGACAACTGGAAAAGAATACATGCCCTAACACACTAACAATTACACAATTTGTGCAGGATTTCAATGATTAAATTAGCCTTAAGCTACACACAGCCTGATGTAACTGGACCCTGGGCCTTGGGGAGTGGATACACAAAGGATGGGTGAAAGGAAATGAAGTGTGGATTATTTTTTCATCCAGCCCAGTAATTTTACCACTTTAGCTGATGGTTAGAACTAAACCAGCACAAAAATACATAAAGCAACATGCTCTGAGTAAACACATTACAAAAACCATCAGAAGGTAACACTTGGATTTTAGAACATAAATCAGAAACCTTAAGAAAGTTCTACTGCTATCAGTAGGCAATACATGATAGCCTACTTTATCTATCACTCTAGCTTTTATCAAATTTGGTGTAAAAGTATTTGTGTGTGTTAAAATATTAAATGGGTAAATATTGGATGGAAAAATGTAATGTGGGTTAAGTGCGGATGTGGATAAATATTTAGTGGGTTAATTATGGACAGAATAAGCACCTTTACATGTTTGCATATTTTATGTGCTAATACTAATAATACTTCATACTATTATCAAATAATGCCATTATAGTGCTAGTTGTATTTCTGCTATTTTAGTGAAAGCAAAGCAAGTTACTGCAATATTGTAAATTACTTTGAAATGATCATAGTCATAGTCACTGATCAAATCATAGTAATGAGCAATATATTGTATTTTAAAAGTAACTTGCAAAACACTGTCTGTAAAAATAATATCAGACAACAAAAAATACTGTTCTAAACCATCAAATGACAGAAACATTGTACAACAGAAAATAGACTTTGTGACGTGATGTACAATACAATATATGATATAGCTTTCAGACATGACTGAATCCATCAGCTGTGGAGAGACATACAGAGACAGAGTGACAGAATGAGAGATCAAGTCTGACACAGAGTGCACAGAAGAAAGAATCAAAAGACAGAGTGAGAAAGTAGGAGAATGTGTGTGCATTTCTGAGCATGTGTGTTTAAGTGTGTGCGTGAGAGTTTAAGTGTGTGTCTTCCAAGGCCCCCGTTGATCATCTTGACACATGTCTGAGCATTTCTGTCACTTTAATGTCACTGTGGAAATTCTGCAGATTAGTACAACATCCGTCATGGTGCTAGGCCGATCCAAGTCAACAGAATGCATGCAATATTAAACGCTAATATTCCCCACAGCCTTTTATGCTCCAATATTACAGAGACAGAAGAAAGGTCCTGAATATTCACTCAGAGAGATGACATGGACAGGTTTGGAAAAAAGTGCACATGCACACACACACACACACACACCCACACACACCCACACACACACACACACACACACACACACACACAGGATTACACAAAAAGGACCCTATATAGACACATGTATGCACTGCACACTAATTGTAAAGAATAAAAGAGTGTAGTTCTTGTATTAATATACATACAAATAATTCCATACCCATAATGCTTATTTCAATGCATCTTTCTGACACAAAAGAACCACTGCATGTACGTGTGAGGAGGAAAGGAACAGATTGGGAGAACTGAAAAAAAAACAAGACAGACAGAAAAATAGACGAAAGAGAGGAATGAAACATGAGAAACAGAGACAAACAGGAATGAATTAAATACTTAGAAAGCGAGGCAATAAAGAGTGAGGGGGAGTCAAGTGAAATGAAGCGAAAGACAAACAGAGAGAAAAAGAGAGCTGATTAGAGATGCATGCTGAGGGAATGTCATTGTTCTAGTCGATTTGAGACATTATTTAAACTGAGACCCCAGAGAGAAAGACAAAGTATGAGAGAGAGAAGAGTGATCGACATAGAGAAGTGGATGGAGGACCTGGATAGGGACCTTGAGAGAGGAAAGAGAGAAGTGGTGTTTGTTGAGAGAAATAAAGGGTGAGAAAGAGAGAGAACACATTTTTTGTTTTAGTCTGGCTGATGGCTTATACATCACAATATTTTATTATTTTGTGTGAGTGTGTGTCAAAGCACTTCCCATGATAACTTGCTATGTAGTTCATGTAAAAAAAATAAAATAAAATAAAAAATAAATAAGACTGTGTGTAGAAGGGTGTTTGTCATTTAAGCTGAAGAGTAAACAAGACAAGCCATTAAGCAGCTGCTCGTTGACAGTTGTACTTCTCCATTGATGTCCTCTGTAGAAACATTAACACACACACACGCACACACGCGTGCACGCACACTAATACCCAGACACAGGTGTATGAATGATACATAAGTGGTGAATAATGCAGGCTGTCCTGTGCTACATTGGGGTGGAGCAGTCATTCTGAACTTTTCACTGCTGACCGACTTGAGGCTTTGTTGGAGTGTTGCCTACTATTACCTGGCAAGTTGTATTAGCTTTATTGCAGGCAAAAGCCTGGTCCTGAGGCAGTGGTTAATATCAAACTTGACTGAAATCAAATCGGAAGCTAACATTCTGCAGCACACTACAGAGTGAATAATCGCTGTGGCATCATACTTTTGATTTAACTGGGGTAGCCACTGGTGGTGCAAAAAGATTAAAGAGGTAACAATGACCAGAGCCAAACACAATCAAGTGTGAAAGGAAATAAGATGCCTCTGACCTCAAAATAATTTTGCCTATCATATTTCAGACCAACTAAAACCGTCATACATGAAGGTTTTTTTTTCTATCCTACTATTATCTTTCATTTAATGGACCACGTATTTAGTCACTATAAATCGCACAAATCCCTCACTTACAACTTAAAATCAGTTTATTGTCCTATTAAGTGGTTAAACTGATAGATGTTGACTAACCAAAATGTCAGGTTCACGCTGCAGAGCTGCTTGCACTACTGATATACAACATCTGTCAAAAGCATTACACTTAATGACAATCAATACATTTTTAAGCAAACAAGAAATAGAACACTAGAATAGAACTAGACAAAAAGAAGAACAATCAAGGTATTCTACAGGAAAATGGTTCAAGCAAAAGTTTGTATGCTTGTGTGTTTAAGTAAATGTGCGTGAGTGTCTGATATTTATCAGCCAAGTCCTCTTAATGCTGTTAAGAGGGAAACTGCTTAATTAAGACCATGAGGAGGTTCTCTCCAGAGGGATTTTTCTGTATGCACTGTGTGTGTGACTGAGTTTTTGTGTGTGGGTGTTTATCCTTGAACATGATATGAGCTAACTAATGCAGAGTATCTGGATCCCACATTTATATCAATAAATAGGAATAAAAATCCCAAGAATAAGCAGCACAATAATTTGGTCAAATCATTGACCAAATGGGTAAAATTTGTGTCTGACTCCTTGACCCTCCTACTACCTCACAACTCATTCTGGGTAAAACACTCACACAGGGTGTGTAAGCTCCACCACCATTCTCATGAAGTTACCATCACAAACTTTTGTCAAATGCTTGTTACTCACATTGTTTCCCTCTGTGTGGCTCTCAGGCAGACACAGACAGCGATAGGGCGTCACATTGGTGTCACAGTGGTCGGCATGTCCATGACACTCACATCTGGCCAGATGGCAAAGAGAAGGAGAGGTAGAGGAACAGATAAATATACTGAGAGGACCTTAAAATTAGAGTGCACATATTTGATGATTAAAATATTTAATCTATTATTATAAACCAAACATAAAACAAAAATGCAACAACAAAAAGGTAAGTAAACAATGTGAGAAAAGAACTCCCTCATTAAAGGTTTTTGTTGCCACCTCCATCCATGAAAAAACCATGGGGACATTTACATTTAACATTTATGAATGCCAACACAAGAATTATAAGGGCAACTTAACGGGTGGCAGACGGCTCTCTTTCTCTCTCTCGTGCACACCCACACAAACACATTTTTTTAGTTCCTATCTCGCTTTCATCTTTCCTCTGTCTCATTCACTTTTTATTGTGTTCATACAACTTTTTTACAACTTGGCTACGTAAATCAGGTTTAAAGAATTAAAGAAATGACTGTTTCCTCTTTCTTTTATCAAATAAAGTCTTTTTGTGTAGTTTTTCTGATTTTAGGTAGCTTACTTTGAGATTTAGCATTCATTTAATTTACTGTAGTAAAAGTTGGATTAAATGATGACAAATTGTGGTACAGCTCATTTACCCCCGCAAAGGTGGGCATTGTTTCAAAGAAAAGCATTTGAATTAGTATTCATTTCTTATGA
>JAQNCA010000001.1:7179603-7208247 GCA_029783725.1 Acanthurus tractus
TTTATTTATATATATATATATATATATATATATATATATATATATATATATATATATATATATATATATATATATATGAACTTACAGGGAGTGTTAATGCAAAGCATGGATGTATAAGCATTACTGCAGATTAAAAGTGCACCAGCACTTAAAAGGGAGCTGCTATGTAACCAGGTATGAATCCAAAAAGAGGGGAAATCAGTGAGGTAAGGGAAATTCCATTTCTTCCAAACTAAAGTATCCATGCAAAGCATGAGACACTGTCTAAACATCTGACTGGTCACAGGAGAGACTGTTGGTCAGAGGGGAATGTGTGCAACCCTAACCCCTACCCCATGTATGATTACAAAATTAATTAACAGAAAAATGGGTAAAACACGTATTAATTAAATAATATATTTAATTAATAAATCACATGCAGCCCTAAGTAAATTTGTGTATTATGAAGGACTATTATGTGCCCCAGGAGTGACAAACGTGATAAATCTAGGTAAGGGTCAAAGAAGTTAAACTAGGTCCGACAATTGTGACCAGCTCACACTGATGGCAAACACAGAAGAAGAGGCGGGAGGTGAGGATGACGGTAGAGGGAGGAAGAAGAGAATATCATTTCTGAGAAAGCAAAGCCTGCAGAGGAGACAGACCAAGGACAAAGAAGAGGAAGGCAAAATGCAAGAAGGAAAAAGAAAGACAAAACCAGTCTCCAGTGGGGTGATGAGGCATGTTCACATGCATCTATGCAAGAAAGAAAGAGAGATGGAAAGGCTATGGTGGTATCAGAGCGGTCGGAGCAAATTATCCACCTTCTGCCAAGGCTAGACCAGTGCTTCTACAGACACACACACACACAGACCAGAGTCTTCCAGTGTAATTGTGCGTGAAAACATTCATTAAGCTTATTATGGCATTCAGGAGAAGTTTTAGCAGCCAAACTGTCCAAGAGCAGAGTAGTGAAGCAGATGAGCTGTCAGGGTCTAGAGAACAAATTGTAGATTGGATTGGAACAACTAGTTCACTCTCTGCAATAAATACTCTGATTGATGTATGGGTGTCTTTGTAATCCTCACTTGACTTTAATTCATTATGACACTAACCCACGTACCACCTTTTCTTTTCTTTTATAAACCATTGTTTCTCTTCTGTCTTGCCTCTTCTCTGTCTTTAGCAACATTTAAGAGTTTGCTAAGCGAAGCAGACAACAGTAACTCTGTGTATGTCCATGTGGTGGTGTGTGGATGCAATGACAGTTATACATCACTAGTGTATTTATGTGTTTAACCATGAGGGAAAGACAGACAATGTGTGCATGTGTGTACATATAAGTGTTCAACATTCATGCTGCCCTGTTGGGTCATGATGGGACCCATGTGACTGGTTGTTCCTGCCACTGGCTCATCCGATAATGCTGATTTGCTCAGGCACTAACGGATGGACCCCTCTGGGGGTCCTCCAGGCACACAGTCAATCACTGGTACTCCAAAAGATAGCACTCCAAAGCCATTTAAATCGGGAACTCTCTTCTTTTCTCATCCTTGTCTTTTTTGCCACTACTTTCTCTTCATCTCTCTCTTCCTCTTTACATTTACACACTTCTAGAAAGACTTGGAGTATATCTACAGAGCATTATAATTCATTATAATGATACAGTAGCACAAACTACAAAACATAAAAATGATGATGCACATATAAAATGGAAACATCCTTAATTAATCCTCAGTTAATTTCAAAATTATTCAGAGTCAGCACAGGAGGACATCTAAACTAAGGCAAGTTTGGTCCCTGTTTTCCCCAGTTGGTTGTAATAGGGACAATGCAGACAGCTCATTGTAAAACCACAGCTTAGGGAGACAAACTACAGATAAAAACAGAAATAACTACTAGGACCACAAGTTTATTAAGCAAAGACTGTTATATTAGTTGTACTACTCTGTTCAACCTCTACAGCAATAGCTACAATGAATTTCTACATGCAGGGAGAGCTACAGATTAGCAATAAATGCACATGAAAGTGAGTCCCATGGTAAGCTGACTTTGTAACCATCACTTAACGACACTGAGCCACCTCCCTCACTTTCCCCTCACTTTCTCTCTTCCTCTCTCAGTCCCTCCCTCCCCCAGGCTACCTTTTCCTCTACTATTCACTACATCGTTACCATAATCAGATAAGACAACTACCTAGGGAGCATCAGCATCCCTACAGCACCTTGCTCCTGGCACCGTGTGTGTACATGTGTGCGTGTGTGTGTCAGTGTGTGTGAATTGCTCCTGGCAATTGGAAGCCTGTATTCCTTTAGACTGTCTTTTTTGGTGTTTTGATCTTTTCAAACTGACAGATGACTGGTGTGTGTGTGTGTGTGTGAGTGTGACTCTGTGTGAGTGTGACTCTGTGTGTGTGTGTGTGTGTGTGTGTGTGTGTGTGTGTGTGTGTGTGTGTGTGTGTGTGTGTGTGTGTGTGTGTGTATGGGTGTGTGTGTCTGTGTAAGAGAGGCACATGAGTTTGTACTGTATGTGTGCAAGATAGGTTCCTAAATTACCCGGCTCCTTCATAGGATAATGTCTGTATTGTGGCTGACAAGTCTGCTACAAATCACCACTGAACTGTGAGTATGTATGAGTGAGAGAGGAGGCAAATGAGTGTGTATGTGCATGCATGAGTATGGGAGTATGCGAGTGGTGTTTGAGTGTCAGGGATGATTATGTTATGCCTCTGAATGGTCAAAGCAGATCACATCACCATACCATTAAACGAAAGGCCAACTGATTCACAAGAATGATATGACACACATAAACACAAAGTTTCAAAACACCTCCAAGCCACAACAACACAACACATTTTTAGCACAATGCCAACAAGCCTTACACTTTTCACAGACATGGACATACACAACACACATAGATATGGATCCACACAGGGCATGCACACATACTGTACACTCGCTGGCATTTGAGCCATAAGCAACACTGCATTTAGCCAGCAACACACTACATTGCCAAATTACTGTACTAGGCATCAACACTTATCAGCCAGCCAGTTAACTAAACTGTCAAGACAGATTTTCAAGGCACAATCATTTCCCTTTAAAGTAGTGGTCAACGTATATAACTTCTTTATTTAGGTCTTAAGTCCGGACTTGTGCTTTAAATCATACTGCAGTTGGTTTATGGTTCATTTCTTTACTTATCGCATTTGGTGCCTCCATTGCTCTTCAAAACCATATTGTACTCATTATTATAGAATATGATTATTACTGCTTTGAAACCATATATAAGGGAGTTTCACCATTAAAAAAATGCTGCCAGCATAAATTTACTTAAAATTACAAAATGGACTAAAAATAGAAAAAAAAGAGAAAAGAGTTATTAAAATAATATAAACCTCTACAAAAAAATATCAATTTAAGTAATATACTTGCTATAACAGAAATGTAAAAGTGTAAAGGTTGCAGTTTCACGTGTTTTACATGGAGTGCAACCCCAGGTGACACTGGTCACCTAATTTAATCAATAGTATGACTATATATTAACATTATGGAGAGGGAAATTTAAAGGGTTTAACAGAATGTGTTGCCAACAATCCATGCTGAGTAAAATAAAAATAAAAATTTAGGCTCTAAGACTCCAACAGCACAAGTTACAGAAACTGACACAATTATACATTTTGTCATTATGGTGTGATTTCTCCCCTAGTAGCCCAGGTGTTATCCAATGGTGCCCAGATTATCCAATGGAGCAATCTGTAACATGATACTCCTCAACAGACCCTTGACAGACACAAATACACACTCACACATCTACACACACACGCATACACAAATGCACACACAGATTCATTTTCGCCTTGAAAGTCTCCTCGTCTCTAACTGCCAAATATAGCTTATGACAAGAACCACTGATTGGAAACATATACAAGAAAAAAAAATCAACAACCTTAAAGAAATAATACTGTAAATGTCTGTGTTGTACACATTAAATCATAGAAAATAGGCAATGTTGGTTGTATATGTATGTCTGATGTAATGTGTGTACCCCTGGCCTGAGCAGCTGGGCAAAAACAGATGTTTGTCTGTGTAATTATCCAGCAGCTCCAAGAGACAAAGTGAAAAGGAGAATGAAAGAGAAATACTGACAGAGAGGAAAAGACAGTACAGACACAATTCCACTTTCACAATTGTCATGACAACTAAACCTAAACTCACACCTGCTGGTGCTTCTGAGGTAGAATGAGTTAATTTATGCACAAATACACAAAAACACACCTATGGATGTACACAAACATAAATGCAAAAAATCATGTACATATCATTTGCTAAGTTATTTCAGACAGGGCAGTCAAGCCACAGTCAGGATCCTCACACCCTTGAGATTTGTTACCTGCAAAACAAGGTGGGTCCACTTCTCTAGTGCAAGCCTATTTTCTGTTTTGAAGCTGACAGTCAGAGGAATCTGCCTGCTGGACTGACTGTAGTGCAGGGTGACTGCCTGCTCAGACACGGTCACAGAAAAAAACAACTGCTCCTCTGAGCTCATCTCCAGCAACATCCTAAGAGGAAACAAAAACATACATTAGATAACATATTTTTGGAGCAGGTATGGGTAAAGTAGACAGGTCATTTAAGTATTTTGCAATGACAAGTTGTTATAGTTTAACTTAGAGAACAAAGGGAAGACTGGGCTCCTATGGAGTCTAGAGCCACTACACAACCTCTCATTCTGACATTTACACATGGAATATCAATATTTTACATGACGGCTGGCTTTCAGCTAATACACTGGGAGCAGACAAAGAAACACACCCTCCACATGTCATATTAACCACCATCACTGACATTTTATGGGAAATCATGGCTTTTATGAACCCAGAGCCGAATACCCAATAAATCACAGATAGATGTATGCATGAGAGAAAGATCATATGTATGCTTGTCTGTACATGAATGTGAGCATGAATGTGTGTCCCTGTGAGGAGACACAAAACCTACAGACAGACTGAAGATAAAAGATGCAAAAAAATATCAACAAAATAACCAAAAGCATCATTGCACACTGCTTTTTTTAATATTTTAAAAACTCCATTTATAAAGGATTTTTAATTTTTTGCTGAGTGTGCAAAGAAAATAACCACAAACATCAAATTTTCTGATTAATTGTTTGATGTATCAAATCTAACAAAATAGTGTGCTATTCCATCACAAAGACCAAGATTACTTATTTTAAGTGCTTACTTTGTTCAACCTACACACACAAAAAACAAAGATTTTTTTAGTCTTCATAGAAGAGAAAAACCCCCCAGCAAGGTAGGAGAAATAAAAAGCTGTCAAACAACTGCAAGTTTTGTTTCCTTGTTTTGCAAATAGGAAAAGTCTCCAGTGCCTGTAACCAACTAAAAATAACTATTCATTCAAAATGAGAATCCAAAGACAACATAAACATAACTTCATGATCCCTTTCTGTGAGTAAAGCCATTTATAGTAAAAATAAGTACGGTTTGTAAGAACAGGTGGCTGGCTCTATTCATTGTTCAGACAAGGGAAGGGATGTGAAATCACAGAGAGAGGGAGAGACAAAGAGAGAGGGGTGAGGAGAGATGGACAGAGGTGAGGATAGAGACCTCCTTTCATCTGGCGTCTTTGATGGCAGCCCTGATCATCTCTACAACAAAAGACTGATAGCCAATGACAGCAACAGAAAGAGAGGGAGAGAGGGGGGAGATATTACTTCCATTCAGACGCATTCAGCCATACAGGTGTCATGTTCCACAGACCAAGACAACAAGACTCGTCTGTCATCTGAATCCCCAGACAGACAACTTCACAAACAAAATCATAGTATGAAACGTTAAGAGTGACTTCATCCCTGTCTGAGTCGCCTTCACAGAGTTTAACTTTAGTGACAGCAACATTTAAACTGAACATCCAGTGACTTACTAAAATACACATGCAACATGCCTAATTTTGCTTTAGGTCTTACTTAAGACATGTCACCACTGAAAAGTTTCATTAGTTATGATCATTTTTTTTAGTGTATTGTGCACTTTACAGCTTGTTTTTATGTACGAACATTAGATTTTTTTTCCCCAGTCTTTGTTTGACCACACACAGCCAACTATTCCTGATTTCATTAAAAATCATTTTAACTACACAACTTTACTAGTAAAGTATCCCAGCTAATTAATTAAAGGGAAAGTTATTTATAACAGCTCCAGTAATTACACTGATTTTATCTATAAAATTCTGTTTTCATGTCTTGAGGAGAACTGTTGCACAACAACATTGCACGATGCCTTTTGTGCTAGAAGGAGCTAGATGAGGTCTGATAAATGTCCTCAAGTGATGTCACTTGAGTCACAGTCAATATGGTATGGTATGGTACACGAAGTCAAAACTTTAAAGGAATTCAATAAAAGATACAGTGTATTATTTAGCAATATTAAAATTGTCACTATACTGACATATATGATAACAATGGATAATTTATACATGCATGTATGCAGATTTGTCAAGACAACTTAAACTAGGCAAGTGACTTCTTTCACTGTGTTTTTTTTGGTCTTTTTGTCATGTTTGATATCTCTTAAGTACCGTCAAACAAGAAACAGAATAAGACAGCATGGACGCCTGTAACAATACAACATTTACTTTTTCAAATCTTTAACTTCAGTCTCCTTATCAATTCAATACTGGATAAACAAAGTTCAAGCACTGCCTGTTTTTGTTTTCTCTTTTCTCTCTCGCTACCGTACATCCAGAGCAAATGTCATTTTTACGTGTACCATAGCAAGTCCACTTGCGCCAGGTAAGGGTTATGGTCTGTGCGCTTAGGGGCGGGAGGTCTGAGAATGAAGGTGGAATGAAGCCGTGTCCTGGCGCGTTTGCTATTGTACACCAGGCGCAATAAGGTTGAATGCACCAGGAGTTTAGACCAGCCTAAACCTGATCTAAACAGAGGCGCAGAAGTAAAAAAGCCTGGACCGTAAGATACGGCGCGGTTGGGCATCATGCTCACACACTTCTCCACAATCACACACACCTGTCTATTCTGTTTTTGCCTCTCAGCAGTGTAAAATATTTAAGTGTGCTTTGGAAATATTTAGTGAAGTTAGTAAAGTTTCCTTTGAAAATATTTTTGATCACAAAATATCAAGCTTGAAGTAAACAGCGTGCGTATGGGAGTGTGTGTGTATCTCGCGTTTAGCTAAGACGCACACACCTCTTTCATTTATTGGGGGGGGGATTAGCTCAGAGCTGTCTGACACAATGTATTCATTGAGTGTTGTCCCTGATTAGCTGAATAAATGAATGAATGAATGAATGAATAAATAAATAAATAATAAATAAATAAATCCCTGTAGTTCAGCCGTTTACATTTGCTACGGGTGTACGATAGCAATGCAGGTGGAACCAGTCTTTAAGGGGAATGAGAGCAGATTCTCCAATTGGTTCATGCATTTTTGGCCAAAGAAACACCCATGAAACACCTTTGAATTGATGAGATGAGTCTACACAGCTGATTGGGCTACCAGCTGTGCGCCAGTGGCGCATTGAGTGGGGAAGAGCAGGATTCCTCTGCTACTCCTGGAACAAGGTGGCAAAGGTTGACCTGGAAACTCCCCTAAATAAATTAAAACTTTGCATGCCAAATGCGCCACTGGCGCACGGCGGAAAGTGTACGATAGGGCCCCATGTATTTCTATCCCATTTTAATTTAATGTCAGAGCATCCCATGTTGTTCGAGCAAAATACTTTAAGTGTTTCTGTGTGCTGGAGGAGATAATCACGGCAGGCAAAGCCATCTGATCTGTATGTGTGCACATGTTCCTTACGTGTGTGCATTTGTGTGCGTCAGTGTGTGTGTGTGATTGCAAACTGATCTGAGCACTTGTAACTCTGCACCTTTCCAGCTCTTCCTGAAACATACCAGCACACTATCATCGCCTGTCTCTCACACATAACATGTCCTAGTAGGGCTTGACAACCAGGCCAACATTTCCTGATAGTGATACTGACCTGCTCTTGCTCTTTGTTAATTAGACAAATATCATAAAGCTTTGCATTGTTTTCACAGTTTAAAATTCATATTAGATATTATCCCAGATCAGACATTTGAAAAACACACAATCGTAATAATCAGCGGGAAATTTGTATTAACTATTTAAGGTAAAAAAAGACAAACTGAACAAAACATTGGATCTTATGTTATATGTAATCCAAATATTACTTTTATCAGAGACTCTGAGTAAACCAAACTTTCCTTGTTAATCCAGACCTTCTATTCTTTACCTGCACACTGGACATTACTACCCTTCGTCTTCCTCAACAGGCAGGCAGGCAGGTAGTATTGTTTTTAAATTCTCACATTGCCTTTTCTTTGCCAACCATTGATACATTTCAACCAGAGAATGTAAGTTGTTAGCTATTTAACTTGGTGACTGAAACTGTTCTTCATAATTTATATATTACAGCATACACAATTGTAAGGTATGTGAAGGAGGGATTATTCTGATTTCTTAAAAATTACAAAAGTATACTTACATCTCTCCAGGAGAGCTCAGTTTAATCCATAGTGCCAAGGTCAAGGAACCTAACGCTCCTAGTTTCTGTGAAGGAGGTGAGACCAGACATCCATCTTTTACTGGATGAAACAGCACACTACTGGATCCATCGGAGACCCCTTCTAAACTGGTTGAGGTTCCGGTCTCTATCTGAGTCCCAGGACGAGTATCATTTCTGTCTTCAGTTACACAGGTACTCCTGAGGGAATAAGGTTAACTTATATCAATATATTATCTCAGGGACCATTACAAGTGTACGCCACATTTCAAAATCTTTTATATAATAAAGAGATATAATATGGGGTTACCAAAATTTACTTACAAGCAAGGTCAAAGCTTAATCTGCATTGACTGAAAGGTCAGAGGTCACTATAAACAATACAGACTTCTACAATGCCTTAAAAAATTACAATGAATTTGATCTACCTGTGTGCCAGTAGTAACAGTGGGGCATACGGAGGTGAGGAGGACCTATAGGGACATTCCTGGACACAGAATGCTTGATAACATGCCATCAGCTCGGACTGGGATGACGGGGACTGACAGTAGCTACTCCGCTCTGGAAACCCACAGGTGGAACGAGCCGGAGAGATGGACACAGGTTTGAAGGCAGCAATGTTCTCCATTCTTGGGAAATTTCCCTAAGAATGAAAATGAAGTATTATCATTTATCTAACCAACATTTCTTACTTATTTGCAGCAGAAGCACATTTATAAATTTAAATAAAATAATCATATAAAATGTCCCTTTATCAATCAAGTTATGATATAACACAGACCATTTTCTTTCCAAATGTATGGTTTATGGTACATTTGAAATATATTAGCGCAGATATTGTCAATATAAATATAGCTATCTTTACATGAAAAAAAAAGAGTGCATTTAGACATATTTGTTGCATGAACACATATTCATTTGTTGCTTCCAGTTGGCCATCTTTACACAAAAAAGGCATGTCAAAGAAGGAATAGCACAGGTCTATGTAAAAAAGAAAATGAAAATAAAATGATGACTAAATTTCACTTAACTGCTTCAGCACAAGGGTTTGGTACACTGGCTTACTGGTATGCTTTAATATGACAGAGTCATTGGTAATTTTTTAGTACGCATGATTTTTGCACCAAGTTAAAATTTCTGCTGTGAAAAAGGTCTATTTAGTTGTCATGAAACAATTAATTTACAATACACTGCCTGTTACAAAAAAATTATCTCACAGTCTTTGGATCAGAAATTAGAATTCCCTCTTCAAAGCCAATCTTACCTGTGACGAAGCAGGTTTTGGACACAGGTTGAAGAGGAGAAGAATTAACCAGAGGAAGATATGATGGCACATGTTCCTTTTGACCATGTTTTTTCCTCTAATCTTTCTTTCCTCTTTTCCTTCAGTGATGTTTTCCAGGTGAAATTGCCAGGGAAAAACAGGGCACCTCCTCCTTTTCTCCATCATTTTCTCTATTTGCTTGATTTGACCCTCTGTTTCATCAGCTGACAGAAGCCCAGAGACATATTTCCTGCTCTTGTGCCCCTCTTCTACACATTTCCTCACACATTTTAGGTCTTTTCTTACTTCTTTGTTGCATTTATTTTTCAAGTTAAACTGCTTATCTCTTCTTTCTTGATTCATCCTTTCTCTGCCGACACGTCTACCACATGTTTGTCTCTTTCTTTTCTCTCCCTCTTCCTCTGCTACTCTCAAGATGCCTCTCTGTTCGATCCATCTATGGCCTCTGACCCCACAGGGATCTGGAATCTGATTCTCCATGGGTTCCAGGATGGTCCAAGGTTTTAGGATCTCAGACAGGGGTTCTGGGACATTCCTGGATGTTGAGGGATGTTCTAGAACTTGGATTTCTTGCGGAAGTCTTTCTGCAGTGCTTGAATAAGTGATGACTGTCATGGTTTCATGGTTCCAGGGTTACGGGGACATTTTTTACAGGCCAGTGCCCCTGGGGCGAAACTACGAAGCTTAGCTCTCCGTTACACTGTCTCTTTCCCTTGCACACACACCAACACACAAACCACAACCAAAGCCTTCACATGATAGGTAGGATTTCACAATCTAGAGAGGGAAAAGAGAGAAGGAGAGACGGAAAGAGATACGTGGTCAGACCAAAATCCAACATGAGACAAATCAGAGGAGAGTGAAATGCCATGCAGGCTATTCCCTAGCCAAAGCCTACACTATCATGTACAGCTTGATGGAGGCACAGCTCAACTGATACTGCTACATTGCTTTCCCCTATTCTTCATTTTCCATTGAATTAAACATGCCCTTTTTCCTCTGACATGTGGCCTCCAGGTTTTTATCCAACTGAACGGGTTTTCACATAAGTTTGTTGGAAATTGAGGCTTAGGCCAAAGCTCTCTTCATTACAATACTTATCAGCTTCAATTTCACATTTTGACACACACAAAAAAAGGCTGGCAGTACAGTTATCTCTAGTGTTGAATTACTTGGACCGTCTTGCCTGCAATGTCCGTCAAAAAAAACAGGAAAGCTCACGGTGTATCTAGTAACGGGCATAAAATGCCGTACAAAGGTGTAAATCTATGCAGATATTGTAACATGCTAACATATTTGATCTCTCCTTCTGGTTACCTGTCGTAATAGATTCCCGAAGCTCTATCCACATCACAAGTGCAGCGTCAAGATAGCCAAATTCAACTTGTTGCTCTAGCATGAGAGGAGCAAAACAAGCTAACCGTTACCTGTATTTGACTACACACCTGTCTGTGAGGGATAGCAGACACTGCTCCAGAAGAGAAAATAGTCCTTTCCAAACATGACTGAATTGTGTTGTCCGTTGTCCTAGCTGTCAAGTCGACAGTAAAAAAAAACATGAATGACAGCCCCACTGAACTTGATAAAGCTCCTCTCTGTTTCTCTCTGTCTTACCTCTCTTATTCACAACATGCGGCACGCGGCGTTAAGGAGATTACCGCGAGACGCCATCTGGCCAGCAGCGCTCGAGGCGGCAGGATACTGGGCGCAAAGTAACGATGAAGAGAAACAAGTAACGGAAACTTGAGAACCCCGAAGGCAGAAAGAGAACAGATAGTGCGACATATCAGTTTTGTATTTGTTACGAGATACTGATGATTGTCCCTGACAGCAAGGCATTAAAATAAGATTTAAATAGCCTAATAAACCCCCCGCCTAGACGGCTGTAATGCTTCAGCCCCCCCAACTAAGTGGGATGCGTCAGGGTTTCAGACAAGTGGCTCTTGTCGAGGAACGCTTCTGCCGTTGCTAGGCGACGGCGATCCGCTCCAGCCACAGCGCGTGAGGGCAAGGAATGATTAGAGGGACAATCAGTCAAATTTATAATTTTTTTCCCTTCAAAACACAAAATCTCCATCTAAGAGTGTAGGCTCATGAATTATGGCACTGCTGTGAAAAAAAAACCAAAACAGAACAGAGCATAAAAATAAAAGAAAAACGAAACCATTAAAGGCATGAATTGTGGCTGTATCGACAGATTTGGATCATTTGTTTAGATGTATTTCTTGTTATAGAATGTGGAGAAAAGCGTCTTAACTTCAGTTGTGCTTTCGAACATGGACACAACCTTTATTTGTCCACTTCTGGTTGATTCAAACACTCAGAAGCCTTAATAAGACTGGCGTGTTACAGGCCTGGAAACTCAAATTTCATCAAAGTTAATTGAAGAAATTCAAAACCCTACATTTTCTCTGAAAGTCTGAGTAAATAGGTCTGGTTAATCATTTTGTCAAGGTCGCTATCTCCTTCCGTTTCTTGACATTGAAAAACATCGACCATCTTTATCTCAAACCCCCCCCCCATAAAAGTTTGTATAAGCAGAATATGGAAGTGAGGATGAATCATACTGAAACCACCACCGTTAAATATATTTATCTATATTTTTTTTTACCTGTTCTTTGTTGCCTTTTTTTTGTTTGTATTCAGGCCTATAAAACAACAAATTTAGACATTTTTCCCACAAGTAACCAAAGCCTGTTACATTGTTAAATCTGAATATCCACTGACAAAATATAAACAAATCCCTGATCTCACAAACATACACACACACAAACACACACAAACACACGCACGCACACACACACACACACACACAGCGGAAGCATGAGCTCATACTGTAGTTAAGACTTTAGCTGTGTGCGTAAATGCTCTGCATTTAAATTGTGTAAACATTTATACCCAAAAAAAGCCCTCTTATATTTTTTCCTGCCGACAAGTTTTTATGTTATCATACTAATCGCGTTTGAACAGCTGCAATTTGCTTTGGTTGAACAAAGGCATTCTAACTAGGTTTTAATTAAGTGTTCCTAATGACCTTAAGGAGATTAGAGGTTCGCCTTCTAATCAATACCAGGCAGAGAGGAGCAAAGGGAGTGGGGAGGAGGAGGAGAGGGGAGATGGCTAGGGGCTTGGATAGAGGTAGGGAGGAAAGAGGTGGAGATGGGGAAAAAGGAGAAAGCAAAAGAGGTAAAGAGGGAGGAGGAAATGGAAGGTGGTGAAAGGAGATTGCAATTGTATCAATAAATGAGGGAAAGAGAAAATGGAGAGTACAGGATAAAAACTTTTAACTTTTTATTAAATATTTGTTAAAATAAAATAATTTGTCTCTGCTGATTTGAAGTCATAGTGGCATGGTTTCTTGATTGTCTTCAGTAGCAACCAAGATGGTAATATGTATTTAATTCTTAAAAGCGACAGCACAAATTTGAGTAGACTTTGCATCTCTGTCAATGTTGGTGAGTAACTAGTGTAACACATTTGCAGAGCTAATTTCAATTTTTTTGTTCGTTTGTTCTCTAACAAAGCTGGGTGCTGGGACAAATTTGAATGCAATACTATCATGGTGGGGACAGCTGACAAGGAGCTTTCTTCACATTTAGACAGGCTCCATTCATAAAGCAAAATCTCCTCTATATTTGTTAGATTTTTGTCTGCGTATTGTTCTATGCAACTTCAGTCCGTAATAAGTTACATTACCTAAATGAAGTAATCAAAATATACCTTACTTGTTACATTTTAAGAAGGCTAATTTATAATCTGTAACCTAATAAATTTCAAGAGTAATCCTTCAAGAGCAGATCTATACACAAGCAAATATTCACATACACAGCACCATTTACCCAGAAAAGAGTTAAACCTCCTCTTTTAGCATCCCTCATCATATTCTTCTTTTACTTCTTTCTTTTTGTCTGAGAGGATGAAAATGACTTCACACCACTGTGTCAGATAGACTATGATCATCAAGAGCTTTGTTAGCCCAGAAGAGTTTCTCTTATCCTCTCCTCATAAGACATTTGCATAGATTTGCACAGTGTGTCCACATGATAGAGAATCTAGTCATACATTGATTGTACTAATTTATTCAGCCAGGCGCATTCAATTCCAGAGATTGAAGTGCTATCACACAAACGGGATTAAAACCGGATGACTATTGCACAATTAATATTGTCTCATTTTCTCAATTGCTTATGTATGACTTATATTTGACTAAATTGTGTTTGCTGGTCTAATAACATTAAGGGTAATATGGTAAATGTAGGCTGTAAATGTACCAGCTCTCTGAGTCTCCAAAGCAGCATGAATATGTATGGAGACATCCTTGGCCTTGCTGCTGATTAGAACAAGTGGAATAAATTGATAGTCAGGCTGTGTGTTTTTTGGTGAAAATACAATATTAGGTTGTTCATATGGAAATGTTACACACGTACGCATGCCCAGGAATAAGCACACAAGCACGCACACACACAAGCACACACATGCACACACACACACACACACCTTGAGGAGTCAAAAACACACACACACACACACACACACACACATGCACACGCGCACGCACACACACACACACACACACACACACACACACACACACACAAAAGCACTTCTATTTTAGGCCTGATGCATCCAAGTGCAATTTTAACTCTTCAGTAACAGAATAGTGGTGAATGCCAGCTCATCATTTGCCTGCCATTGATATATATATATATTTGTAGTGTGTTTATGCACATATCTGTGAGCATGTACATTTGCACGAATACAAATATACAGAAATATAACATATTTATGTATGTACATATTTTAGAGCAGTGTGGAATTTTCTTAAAAATAAAGAAAAGTTCTTTTTAACATTTATTATTTCTCACCCAGATGGATTGCACGTACTCTTTAAGGGTACATGCTCAGCACATGTATGTCCTTACTGATGTGCACAACATATTCAAAAGAGGACCCATTTGCAAAAGCATGGCTCCCAGTGGTTTAAGGGCGAATCCCAGTTCTGATTTGTATCGCTTCCCCCACCCCTAGCCCATGGTCCTTCCCCTTCAGAACAAAGTCACGAGAGGTAAGGTTGAAATCTATCCCTACGGAATTAGGACACCCCCTCATGCCAGTGTGCTGTTTCATATACAGCCCAAAGGGTGGTGGTAATATACGATCAAGCTGGTTGTAAAGCTAAAAGAAGAAGAGAGAATTCTTTAAAAGAAGAAGATGAGAAAGAAGAAGAAGAAGACAAAGAAGAAGAAGGAAGTTTTGTGTTGATGTTTTCAATATGCAGTCCTCTGCACCATAACACAATGAAAGTACACCGAACTAAGTTGATTCGATGGTTATCATAAATCTTTATTGAGATCCTGCACTCTTAAGAGAAATTTTGAAACAAAAAATTCTGCCTTACATAAAAAAGATTTTAGTGGTTAGATCCAGTGAAAATACTGTCACAGTCAGATATTGCTATTGTGGACCATCCTGAAGAAAAGAAATACATAGGTTGATGCTCACTATGAAGCAGGAGAATATGAGGAAAAAAAATTATGAGAAGTTGTACCCAACAAAGGATATATGTATTTGTGGGTCTTACTACTGCCCTGTGGGGTCAGGATACTAATAAAGAGAGCACACCAAGGCTGAAAATAGGAGCTGGTTCGACAGTGCCTTAGGATGTAGAATCACCACTGTTACTAGATACTGGCATCAAAACATTTCCAGCTGAGCAACTTCCCTCCAGTCAATCATATTTTTCCCCCAAACATTAGAGTGGACAGAAGAGGAACATATAAAATATGTAGTTAATCTTTCACACTGAACATGCAGCTGTTTTAATCAAATATGCATGCACATCAATTATCAGAAACACCATAGCATCTTGCTTAATTGGCAAATATGTGTGATCTAAATGAAAAGGCACTTTGCCGCACTGAGGTTTATTTAGGCTATATCTTCAATTTTTCTTTGCTACCTGCGTCATCCTGCAGCCTTTACTCTATTTTGGTCACTTCTGTCCTCCACTTGTACACCTCTCCAACACATCCCACTCTCCACAGGCACCACTCATTCTTTCTTCCATTCCCTTCTCCCCTCTCCATGCCCTCAATCCCTCTTCCTGTCCTCAATCACCACTCTTCTCCAAATGTCCTCTTCTTCCTTGTCCTTCTTTTAAGCAGACTTTTCTATAAATAGATATATACACTGTATATTTAATCCATGTTCATCATTTATCCTCCTTGGCTCTAAATGAAATGCACCAGAAACTAGATACAAAAACAATTTGGCTTTTCTCAGTTTTTATACCCTTAAGTCACAGGATCCATATTGTGTGTGTGTGTGTGTGTGTGTGTGTGTGTGTGCATGTGTGTATATATGTATGTGCATGTGTGTGTATATGTGCGTGTATGTGTATGCGCATGCATGCTTCTGCCCCCTATTGGGGTTGAGGCCAGTGACACCCTCAGGGCTGTGCTGTCCAATCCCTTCCATGCTGCGTTTCTATAGGATTGAATTAACCTCCTGCCTCTCTTGACAATGCACATACACATAATCATCCAGTCACACAAAGACACGCACACACCCACACACACACACACAAACACACAAACACACAAACATACACACCCACACACACTTTGTCTATGCCAATCACCTTTCCCCTGTCAAGGCTATATTATTAGCTTGGGGCACTATTATCACTTTGATTCACCCATGGGAATCTACCTGCTAAATGCACAGAATTTGTTTATTTATTTTTCTCAGAGTTATAGAATAATTTGCACATCATTAGATATACAAAGACAAATACAGCTGTAGTTTTAAAAGTTTTACTTGCTGTACTAAAATAATTCAGCATTTTGCGTAATTGTAAACAAATTCACTGGCACTGAAATATTTTTGAACATTACATCAATTAATTACATTGAATTAATGTTTAAAATGTTCAAATTAATAACGATGTGGTTACATTTTGACAGCTATACACTTGATTAATAAGTACTTAAATTCCAGGTGAAAAAGCAGTGTTTCCCTGCCTACCCTGATGATTGAGAGTTTGGTGGTAACTAGAAGAAACTATCTCTGTGACACAAGCAACCACACCAGTGATATAACAATTATTGGAGTCACCCCAGAGTATATTATAATGTTAAATTACTACATTTCATAAATTACAACCAATTTTACCATTATTGAATCCACAAAAAATTTTGTGTAGTAAAATTGTGTTAATGTGTGTCAGTGTACAATTTGAAAGCATTGCAGGTGCAATGTTGTTGTGTTTCATTGTTAATTTAGTGCACTTTCATTTTACTATTATTGTAAAACATGCTTGATTAAAAATGTTCCCCTAATTAGCAAAGCAATGTTTTTTTAAAAAAGCATGCATTCTTCAGATTTATTTCGAGCTCTTCTCTCATGTCTTATACCAATATAAACAGAGATGGGTGAGTAAAATTGTTTGTGCTTTAAACACTGACATGTATCTCACTAATGTACATATCAGTCCCAGGAAGCTCTAATTGATTTTTCAAGGAAAAGTGGTTGCTGCATATCAAACCTTCAAGCTATCTATTGGCCACTAGTGGGTGATTTTAAGTGCCATTAATTCAATGGCCAGTGACACATCAGACTATTTATTAAAGTACACTAACTAAATGAATGGCCCATAGAATGGAGAGTTAAAACATTTACTGTCCTAGGAGAGAGATAGAGAGCAATAGACTCAGAAAGAGGAAGGGAAGGGGGGAGAGATGGGGAAACAGAGAGGAGGAGAGAGGGAGAATAAATGGCCTGATGTAAAGAGTTAAGATGTTAAAAGTGCAAACAGACAGCTGACCCTCTTATAGCTCGCACATACAGCTCAAAGCGCATGGCCACCTAAGCCACTTTACACCCTACGATAGAGGAATGGGGTATCAGAATGGGAAAGACTGAGGAAAGGATGGAAAATGAGATGACACATGAGAATGGGATGATGGAGAAATGGAAAGAGTCGAGAAATGGGAGTGAGGCAGGTGAATATACATTGAAGGTGATTTATTGTTATAGTGAATGAGTGTAAAAATGATAAGAAGAATGAAGGAAAGATCAGAGAATGAATGAGAGATGAAAGGAATAAGAGAGTGCAGAAGAAGTAAATCACTAGGTTTGCAAAAATTAAAGGTAATGAATTAAACAGAGTGGTCTAATAGTTGGCGACAATGAATAGGCAATATGTGATATGATGGAGACACAATATATTGTGGGGAAGAGGATGTGTGTGTGTGCGTGTGTGTCCGCACATGCGCACATATATGTGCATACATAAATACACATGCATATGTAGATAGATAGATTGATAGATTGATGATATTTATATTTTTCCCATTTTTGTGTGCAAGTACGTTTGTCACGGTGAACTGTGTCACTCTCTTAGTCTGTGTTATGTGTGTGAGTGTGTCTTAGTGTATGGGTGTGTGTGTTTTCTGTGTGTGTTTATGTGTCAAGGGAGCTAGATGCTGTGAAAGGCCATTACCACCGTGAGTCCATGTCACTAGGCCTGTGAAACCCAAGGGAACCCCTCCACTGATATAAGGGGATGCTGGAATAAAGCACACACACTGAACACACACACACACACACACACACACACACACACACATAAAAAATTACAGAGAAATAGAGCTTACATATGAACACATCTGGAAAATTCATACCAACATTAAGTTTAGTGAAATTACAAAACACATAAACTAAAATAAACACACACACAGATATTTATATACTGTAAATATAGCTATATATTCTACATGAACACACACACAAGGGGGTTAAATATCCCCAAAAAAGGCATTCGAAACACTATCAGTGTGAAGTTGCCACACATTAGCACTTTACAGGTCACAGCACCTAAAACAGATATGGTCACCCTTTGAGATTGACCTTGTTTGGCACCATATGAGGAGGAGAAAAACCCATCCAGAATTCTCTCAAACCCAAAAAGAACTGCTCTGGAAAAAATCGAGTCAAGTGTGATGGTTGAATGGAGCGGCTAATTTTGTATGTGTTTTTTCCCCCACATTTCTAATTAAAGTCAGATTTGTGATTAAAACTGCAACATATTTCCTTTGGAGTAAAAGGAACTGAACTGATTTTTTTTTTTTTTAAATAAAAATGCTGCACATAATGTTGCATTGTGTACCCTGCTCATAACAGGCCATAACTATTGTGCTGGTTTTCCTCTCTGTATATTAAATCATTTTCAGTCATTTACCAACAACATAAGACCCAATCCCGTTAGCTGCACTCCCTACTCACGACAAATAAAGCCTGTGTCTGCCCCCTGATTAAAAAGTAAGCAGGCTGCAGGATCTTCTCTTTGGCCCCTACCTTTGGAGTAACTTTCCTGAAAATATCTGATAGCCTGACTCTGTTGAGGCCGTTAAAGCAAAGCTTAAAACTGTTTTTTTTACGTTATTTTCAGTTAGCTAGTTATTATCAGACAATGATTTTTTAAACATAACCAAGTAGCTTTGTTACCTATACCTAATCAACCATTTGAAAATATTAACTGTGTGTTAGAAAAAAACTGTGGCACAAAGGCTTCATGTATTGCACAGACATTAAAGGGTTACCTTTGCATAAGAAAGGTATATTAAGGGTTTCCTGAGAAAGCTTCATATACAGCAGGTTGGAGGCTAGAAAATGTTAAATGAAGGCAGACAGGCTTTGTTTTAAAAACTGGTCTCATTAACCAAAGGTACCTGTGTGCAGAACATGTTTTGAGGTCTTGTCAATGATTTGACTAAAAATTAAACTATTTACTAGTATGCCCATCAAACCATGTACATTTCTTGTTAATAAATTTTCTTTGGAAATGTGCTTAATTTATAGTGAATATATGTATTGGAGTTATTTGAATAGAAAAAGATTATATCCTTTAGATTTGGATTCATTAACTTGGGGAAATATTGATAACATTCAACACTTAATGTCTGCGAGGCAGCTTCTATGACTGTCAAGACTAATGATGCCATTAAGTATTATGGGAAGCTATAATAGTGTGTCATTGGTATAACAGTGAAACTTTATGCATGTCAATGGAGAATGTAATGGGGCCGAAAAATTAACCCTGCGGGACCCCCAAAATAATCTCTGCTATGGATGAATTGCCTATGGTGACTGGAAAACCTCAGCTTATCATAGTTATCAACAGTGACTGATCGGGGTTATATCTTCCTTTAGTGCTAAAGTAAAATAGAGCAAGCAGTGTTATTCATTGGTCAGTTATCATGAGTAAAATAAAGTAGACTGTGCTGAGTTTTATGCTTAAGAATACAAAAAAGACTTTTGGTACTGAATTAAAAAAAAAAAAAAGAAATATTGTAGAATGAGATTATTAGTAAAAATAGGGGTCAGCAAAGGAACTAGACAGAGAGATAAGAGATGCTCAGAGGGAGACAGAGATAGATGGAGAGATGTAGATGAAACCAGAAGGTGGAGGAGGAGAAGAGAGGAGTTAAGTTGGCCATTAGCAATGCGGCGTGTGGAGCCCACTCTTACATGTGTTCCACAAGGTTAACGATAAGAACCCCTCAGCAGCTGAAATGCTCAAGTAGCTTTTATCGTATCATAATAATGAATCAAAGATAAAATAAAATAAATGAACTCCAAAAGGCAAGAAAATAAAATAAAACGTATGTGCGGAGGGCCGGGTGACCAGGCAGCAACCCAGATAGAAAAAAGACAGAGAAACTGTAGAAAGAAGAAATAAAAATCTTGCTCTCTTTCAGCTAATATCTTCTTATGTCATCTGGTTGAAAAATATTTGCCTGCGGGTCAGGGCTCCCCCTGTTAGAAAAAGGCTTCTTAAAACGCTTCATGGCTCTCTGCTACATTAAATATCTGGCCTCTGCATCCCATTTACTGCTGCTGGCTATTAGGCAGTAGAGAGAGAAAAAGGGGGAGAGAAAGAGATATAAGGAAGTATGTGAGGCTGACAGAGCAAGAGGGAATAGTAAAAGGAAGGGAGGGGGGGCAAGAGGATGATAGGGAGACAGACTAAAAAAAATATCAGGAAACAAGAAGTCAAAATAATAAAAGGGAGCAGAGGTAAGTTGTTGAAAATATAAATTTTCAATGATGAGAGAAAGAAAGGGACAAACATAAAAAAACAATATAGATTTATTTTCTAGACATACTTGCTTATACTTTTGCAGAATCTCCCTTTTTTTCTTTTTGTACACAGTATGTCAGTGTGTGTGCATGTGCACGTGCATGCGTGTGTGTGTGTGTGTGTTCAGTGCCCTTGGCAAGAACAGGGGATTGGGCCATTCAGAATGGACAGTAGTTAGCCACCCACCGGAGCAAGCTGTTACCACTTCCTTTTCCCTCCTCCTCCTTCTCCTCCTTCCATCCTTCCCCTCTCTTCCTCTCTGCCCCATCTTGGGACTCTTTCCAGTCATTTTTTTATTGTTTTATATCAAATTTACTTTATGTGATATTGAGATAGTTCGAAAATAAAACAATAATATGGTTTTTGACAATCATAAATCTAGTCTCCTGTAGCAAGTCACTAAAATGCATTAAAATCACCCGAATGCTGTTATGTACGGTTAATTTCTTGGTCTTCTTTGTTGTGCAAAGACTGTGTTTGCACAATGTTTTCATTTTTAGGATACATAGCTCTAGTTAAAGCCAATTGGATTTTGATATGCTAAGAAATGTATTCAATGAAGTTTTGGTACTTGGATTTGACAGTTATTTTAGCACACTGGTGGAGTTAAAATTGCAGTTAGGTTTTGTGTTAACATGCTGTGTGATGGTTGCAGTCCCCCCACTTAATTTCCCTCCTATGTTCATGACCTTGTATTGACTGTCCCAACTGCTATCAATCATGCTTGGTGTTTTTGTCCTTTAGTTGTTTGAACAAAGTGAATTCTCACTCAATCTTGAGACGGACATTGTGCTACCAGATGTGCTCCAGGTAACACTGAGTACAACAACTATGCCAGCTAATGTAAGATGTTGCTAAACAATATGTGCGCACAGTGGTGAAGGTGCCACCTCTCTGACCATTATTCTCTTATAATGGTCACCTACAAATGTGGAAAAACAAAACTAAGTCAATGCCTCATGACTAAATGACTTTCCAGATGTAACAGCTCAGAATGGAAATTCAACAAAAGGCATCTCTGAAATAAAACAATGCAAGGGCCTGCATTAGCGTGGGTACGCTGTCTCGAGTCTCAGGAAATAGTTAAAAAGTTACATAATAATCAAAACATGCTTATAATTTCTGGTCTGCCAATGCAAAAAAACTTGTTGAATGCATTGTGTTGAAAAAAAGTAAATCCAGAGTATTGTGTTTTTTCTTATTCATTTTTTCAGCATTTTTTGACCTAGTGTACAAATTATCTGACAAAGTAGAGCACTGTTGAAAAGCATGTACTATTATGGACTTTCTTAGAAATGTGTTAATTTTTTTAAATCACTCTAAGAAACCAGTACCCACACTGGAAAACAACAACATGTGTGCAAAAAAACTGAGACAAATGACAGGTGTCAAAACTGGAAGCCTGGTTTTAATTGATATTGCTCTACTGTAATAATCCTGAAAGGCATAGTCTGGAGTAACACATGTAATGTTTCAACCCATAGTAGTTTAAGTTACAGAATCATAGGTCTCTCTTTTTGCATTGAACAATATATACAATGTGAAATAAATACATTTACACAAATGGACATTATTGTTGGAGCACACTTGTATGATACACATCACAAAAATATACAGGTTATTGTTTCTTTTTTTTTCATTTACTGATGTGAAGCACATCTAAAATCTACGGACATGTTTTTAATAACACTACAGGGTCTTCTCTTGTACACAGCTCTTCTGCACCACCCAAGAGTCCTTCTATCTTAAATATCCTTGTATCCAAATGTTTCTTTCTCACTCCATTGAATATTTTCCTCACATTTGCAAATTCAGCCTGCAGGGTTAGCGCTGCAGGACAAGTGGCAGTTACATTTGGGGATTAAATACAACTAAATGACTAAACAGTGTAGAGCTGTGGATAGACACAGTTTGGCCTTAGCAAATTTCAGGGGCAGCCATGGTAGACAGACAATTTTGCTTTGTTGCTTTGCCTAAATGACCTTCTTTTTTCCAGCTAAACTATCGTTATATAGAGTATTTGCAGCTAATGGATCTAAGTTCCAGATGAGGGCAATAACATGGTGCCCAAAGTGCAAGCAGGTCAAACTCTTTCTATCAGTGGCTCTGCAAAAACCCAGACAGTCCCTTTTCCAACACTCCTCATAGAAAATACCAGTTTGGTTTGTTGTCTTTTATAGTTAAAACACAAACCGCAAGATAATCTTAACAGCAATGACAGCATTTGGAAGTATAAGTGCAGCTGTTTCAGTCATTATGATATTGCATTTAACTGGAAACAAAATTGTTCAAGGAAAATTACTTTTGTCTTTTATATCTAAATAATCATGTTTATGAGCAGCAAGTTATATCAAAACCTCAAAAAAATCACACAGTCTCCCTTCTGATTTAAGCTGATGGATTTGTTCTTTTTTAGTCATTGGAAATAACAGCAGCACCGCTTTTATTCACTGACCCCTCTGACCATGACCATTATTTTAAATTAACAACTTCAATCAAACCAATAATTTGATATTGAAGTAAAATTAGAAACATAATGCGAGTCTGCTACAAGCAGAACTTTAACTAGAATAACTTTAAAACATGACTGTCAGCCCAAATCCAACTCAGTTCAAATCACCTCAGGGAGACTCGTAACAACTCTTACTATGCTTAACTGATCAGAGGTACACAGGATTGGTTTGACAACTGACAAAAACATATAAACAGTAAAAGAAGACAAACATTAGTAAGAAAAGAGCACCTTTCTTTTAAAAGTTGTTTTGTAAATGAATGTACAGTGGATGATAAGAAAAACCACCATTTTGACAACATGACCATTTTTGAAGTTACAATTAAAATAAAAACTTCAACTCTGTCATTGGGGACTTTACTTACAAATATCTTTTATGCAACTGTGACTTGTTATTTCTATTTCTTCTCTAAAAACATTATATGTTGATGTTTAAAGACCTATGAAGAGAGCTGGAATCTTCAAATTTATGCTATTTGTAGCGCAGACCTTATAAATGTGTACAAAGAGGTACAATGAGTATAATATCTCTGGCCAAAGCAGAAACATGTTCTACAATGTAATGAGTGGATGCCGAAAAAGAAAGAGCGAGTGCAGACTCAATATCTTCAGCTTTTTCTGTAAAACCTCCCATTAACCCACAAAAACCTTTACTCTTAACCTTCATCTGTCCAATCACATTAACTTTCAGTTGCAAAGCAAGATACTTTCCAGAAAATGAGCTGAAAAACAGGTCACAATTATGTGAAAAAAAGTTTTTTATCTTTATATTTTCTCTCTTTGATGCTGCAACAGTAAAGATAATGACTGAGCCGAGTTGTATGGAGGGCAGTTATGTACAGCGAGTTCATCAAAAAAGAGTCACCTACAGTTCTGAATTACTCAAATGTCCTTTTCATCTCATTGATATTTAAACCTAAAGATATACAGTATATTGTTTATTCTACAGGAAAGTTACACAAATGATCCCTTTTTAAATACTTGTATGGTGTTTCCTCATTTAGATACTAAATATTTAATTATTTATGTATAGTTTGGTAAAGATGAATACTGTAATTTGATCTTGGTGGTCTAGTTAAGTTCCTAGAAGAAGAGCCTTAAATCCGGTTCGGTTCATTGAGAGAGAATCCGGTACCCAGACCCCCAGCGGACTGATCCGACAGACAGATAACATGGCCTCTACTCTACTCTGTGTTGTCTAAAGAAGATGCACACAGTACAAGAACGGGAATCACCACAAGAAAAGTACACAGCAACGCCTTAGAGGACTCAACAGAGGAGGAAAGGATCAAACACAAAGAGGACTTTAAAACAAAAACAGATAAAAGTAAAGAAACAGGATTCTTCTTGAGAGAAAAAACAGCGAACATGAAACACACATCAAGGCTGAACTACATTTTTTTCTTCTTTTTTTGATTCCAATAAAATGTCTTATGTTAGAATTATAATCTGTATAATATACAATATACAATGTTTAAGAAGGCTGAGAAAATACCCCTTACTAATAATACTGATGTTTGATACAGAGCGTGTGATGTTAGAACTGCAGCACTCCTCGGCTGTGACAAGTTGCCATTTTATATTAGATTACATCGTTGTCTAGATTACACATTTTGGCATTCTTATTCGGCTTTAAAAATAACATAAACAATAGTATTAAAAAAAACAAAACGAAACCCTTGACTGTCTCCACCTGTTAAAGCTGTTATTAGTCAACTGTACAGTATGCAGGATGCTGTGTAACAATGAAGTCAGTGTTTCTTCACTTGACTGTCAGATGTCAGACAGCTTCCTGTTAGCTCAGCTTAAAAAGTGCTAAGAAATTACTGTAAAAAAAAAAAAAAAATTACAGTTTTATATATATAGTTACCATAAATAGTTAATTAAATAATTAAATTTGGTAATTAAATTTACATTTCCAAAAATGCTGCTTGAGAAGATCTCTGTCCATTTAAAATATGGACTGTGTTGCAGATTTTAAGTTCAACACAAACTCGCAGATGGATAACCAGCAAAGAACAAATGTATGACTATCAGTAAAACCATCTGCATTTGATTCCCCTGTACAATTTAATTTCTTGATGCTAGTTATTAATAATCTAATTAGTTTGTTTGGTGAGACTGTTTTTTTTTAACATTACAAAATGTAAAAATTTATTTTAAAATAAAGTGTCTTAATAACAGCAAGTGGAGTAGCGAGCCAACATAAACCTGTCATGTTTTTTCATCCAGATGACATTTTGTTTTGCATGTGGTACTGTTTTCTCTCAGACACAGATCAGCTTATTCTGATGGTCCCCGCACTCAGCCACAAGGCTGAAGAAACCGACACACATCAAGAACAAAAATGGTGTGTTACTGTACAGTTGATTTTTCATAAAGAGCTGTCTTGTTTTAACTGGGTTAAAAGTGATTGTTTACATAAATGTGCAAACTTCAGAACTGTGATAACTGCAAACTGGATGCTGGATCTTTCAGCGGCTTGTGTAATTTCTTCAGCTCTAATAAAACTTTTCATTACACAGCTTCTATGTGATGGCAGCACTAACATCCCATGGTTCATAATTGTCCCAGCCTGTCTCTAACAAAGAAATACTGACTGCTATCTAATAGCTTATGGCAAGTTACACAGAGAGAAAGTGAAGCTACAAAACCCTCCTCAATTCCCCTTCCTCTCTCTTCCAAATTTAAGACTGGCACGTTATGTTAATATTGCAGACGTAGTCCATATGCACAAACCCCTCCTTTAAAAACCACTATTGCTCAGAGTTTTCTAAGATAAACGCGGATTTGTTAATACATTATTACTTGTTATATTTATATATATATGATAATTGCAGAAAGTGGTCAAGCTGATAGAAAAAGGAAAGACATATTAATCGATTCATTTTTAAGAAGACAATATTAATAACAAAAAAAGCCATGTTAAATGTCATATACAGGATGACAGTTATTTACAACCCTTATACTGGTATCATCGCTAAGATTATTTTCAAGATAGAAATAAAGAAATAAAAATAAGGAGCTGAAAGCAACAATAGTTGTTCTTCAGTCAGTTTTTTTGAGCACACCTTTCCTTCTGATTTGTATTGTGACTGAATCTCCCTCATTACTCCTGAATGAATCACAAAAATATCTCTGTGCTGATGCAAGAGATGAGCTGGAAGTTGTGAATGCAACAGAGCAAGAAGGTTAGTACTGACATGTCAGTTAGCAGTTTTCGGAGTTTGGGTAACGAGCATGGGCTGAACTATTCTTGATGACACACATGACAGGATTGAAATTCCTACTGACTTGTGTGTGGAGAGCTACAAACCCGGGTCACAAGCGGCTGAAAATGTTTCAAACAGACATTCGATCACAAGAGGAGAGTTTGACAGAATAAACAGTGTCACAGAGAATGCTGACTGAGCCTACATCTAGCAGCTGGACAAGCAGAAATCCCTTCTTGACTTTGTAGATCAAGTTTTATGTACCTCTATGTTAGCAATATTTTCTACCTATAAACTCTGTCAAACAACTGTACCTCAAGTGATTCAAATATTTGAAAGCATTTTCAGCAACATCAAGTTTTCAAATACTAATACATGTGTTAATACTGACAGGTTTAGGAGGCCAGGCTCACTGGTCCTCAACAAATATAACAAATAGTAAAGCTGTAGTTGATGCACGGGAATCGTGGGAAACCAGGAGCTGAATTTAGGGAGAACCGGAGAGCGTTTACAGCTGTGGCTTCCAGTCCTGGTCCTTTAAACTCTGAGTCCTGCTGGTTTTTTTATAACAACCGGAAGCATTTTAAAATAACTGCTGGAGCAGAAAACCAGCAGCACTCTGGAGGCCAAGCACTGAAAGCCACTGTTAGATCAAAGCAGAAACAGTTTGAATTATGACAGTAAAGTTTGCTGGCATCCTCTGAATGGATGAACTCCATTCTTTGGCAGGGCAAATCTCCTCTTCTTTTCTTTCTGTCCATCCATCCAAATTTCATTGTACATGTAATTTGACAACAAACACCATTAATACTTCTTCATTGTTCGTTTTTTCCCCCACTTGTCTTCTTCTTGAACACTTAAAAAATCTGTTGGGGGAAATGGGGAAGGGAAAGGAGACACAAGTGCAGTCTTACAGTCTCTCAGGACTAAAATGAAGAGTTGACAGTTTCTTTTAAATGTGTTCTCACTTAAGTGTTTGTCATTAATAACATCTTAACCGTTATTAAATGCATATGAGTTTTTCCATCTTCAATGTTCAGAGCCACCTTGACAACAGGTAAGTGATCATTTATAGTTTTAAAAGGAAACATCATCTTCCCTCGGTAACATGGGGGCTATGTCAGTCTGTCAGCATCTTCCCCAAACAAAAGGTCAAGTCAGGGCCCTTTTGTCAAAGATGGTGGAGGTTTAGAGGTTCAGATAAGAGGTTTAGGTTACTTGTTTATTCATAGGGGGATGTGTCAGCAGACATACTTCAGGGACTTATTTCTGAGTGTGTGTGTTTGTGGGTGTGTGCGTGTGTGTCAAATTATGTGTGTGTAAAAGAGCAAGAGGTCATTCAAAGTGAGAGTCTGGGTTCAGACTGGTGTCAAGCTGTCTTTTCATCTACTTCCCCCCGGTCCTCAGACCTTGGCTTCCAGCAGCTCCAGGAAGAGTTTGTGCATTGGGACTTTGCCGTCCTGCTTAATGCTGTAGAAGTGTTGCACAGCCTTTGTGGAGGTCTGGCGAAGCAGGGGGAGGGTCATGAGCAGCTTGCCCGCCCGGCGGGGATCCTCCTGGTGCTGGGAAGCCTCGTAGTCCTGCAGGGCCTCATGGAGCACATCCTGGAGCTTCTGCACTGCATCCACATCTTCAATGTGCATGGAGTCTGCAGATAGAAGGGGCAGAAACATGGAGAAAGACATGAAGCTGTTAGCAAAAAGATATCTGATCAGGTATTTACAGTACTGCAAGCATTCAGTGTTAGTCAATGTAAATATGGATATGTAGTTCATATTACTTTTCTGCTTCATATAAATCTGTATGCAATAAAAAGGAAACTACAGAGTCATAGTTTTTTTTTTTATCGTTACAAAATAATACAACTGGAATGGCAACTTGTCAGAAATGTGCAACCAAGACCCTAACTGATTGAAATGCTTGTTCTCTATATTTTTCAGTATTAC
>JAQNCA010000001.1:7223814-7238829 GCA_029783725.1 Acanthurus tractus
CTATCTATCTATCTATCTATCTATCTATCTATCTATCTATCTATCTATCTATCTATCTATCTATCTATCTATCTGATTAATTCATTTTCCCAGCTTGTTCAATTAACTGGGTTGTGACAGTCTATTGATCTCTTGGTGGATTAACTTTTCAGAACAACATCCTGCCATAACATATTCTCCTGAAAAGACAAAATCCATAGTCCAAGCCTCAGCAAATGGGCTGCCTGGCTATCTAAACCATTGCACAGAATATGTTCTCTGTTTTTTTGTTTTTTTTTAAGATGATTACATGAAAATTGATGTTGTCAAAGGGATACCCTTTGTAAACATTAAAGAAGCAATAATATTGTATTTCAAAAGATGAAAATTGTGGGCGTTTGACAATTTTTTGGGTGAAACTCTACTGATGCATGAATAGAAACTTGCTGATTGTGGCTTTAAAAGAAAACCCAATGGTCCCTGTCCAGGCCTGGTGTCTGTATATGAGATTATAAAGCTGTGTTGATTCTATCTTCCTAATCCCCCATAGCTTTCCAAAGAGACAAGACTGCAGAAACTCCACAGGGATTAATTTACCATTCACAGATTAGAGATCTGGTCTCCAATATCATCATCCAGAACAAGCATTGAGAGGAAGGTCTTAACAATGCAGCAATGAGTAGACAGAGAACAGAGAGGGTGAGAGAGAGAGAGACACATACACACAGATTGGAAGAAAGACAGAGATGAAAACGAATGCACACAGAGACAGCCTTCTCTCCTACAGCATCATGCCTTAATGTCCTAGCTTGAAGACAAGAACATTAGACCTCATTCCACCTCCTCATCTGGGCCTGAAAAAGCCTGGGCTGAAAATCTTAATTAATTGTCCAATAGTGCTGCAGGGTCATTATGCATTGCAATAAAGAAGCGTGTAATTATGAGATTTAACAGCCATTACCAAGGCCAGGAACTAATATGTCATCATCAGCAACCAAGCCAATGGTTTGGTACGGCTGTGTGTGTGGCTTGATGGACAGCACACACACATATATGACACACATACTTGCATATGTACATGTTGTTCATGTGCATATGTGGTGTTTAGATGTATTAGAAATATTCCTGCTCTTGTACAGGCAAACAAACAGTTGCATGTGTATAAATGAGCATCCGGACTATTAATGGAATACAAACTAAAAATGCATACAGACAGAAGCACACACAAACACACGCACACATAACCATCAGTCTGACCCAGACAATAAGGCAGCCAGCTGTGATAGCAGCCTGCAGATGAAACAACCCATCAAGATTAAATAGACACAAAAATACACACATTATTACAACTGTGTGCTTGTGTGTTTTGTGTGTGCCTGTTAATGCAAAGTGAAGCGCTGAGACCACAGAAACAGTCCGTCGCCATATAGCAGATCGGAAGTGACACACTTGTGTGAGGATGGGTTGCTGTGTACCAATGCATGCGTATGATGTGCATTATTAAAAAAAGTGCTAAAGCAGTCCAACAGCAGTCAGAAACAAGAAGTACAACAGGAAACATAACTGACTGGATATAAAGAGTGTGCTTTGAGGGGTGGTGTTTTTTTTTTGATTATACAGCATCCTGCTGTCGTTTTAGTGCTCAAGAAATGAAAGGCTGTCAGTTAAAGTGTTAGACTAAACAGAAAGGAAGTGTATGCACTTTGTTATTACTGCAAGTTAGTGCCAATGAAACATTTTTTGCAGTTCATAGTTATTCATTCTAACATCCATCTTACCCACTTAATAGACATCAGCTGTGGCTAACTTTTGTACAGTCTGACATAGTGTGTGAAAGCTAGTTATGTGTGTTAATAAAATATCTAGGAAACCAGCTTTGATCTCAGCAAAGCCTCCAGTTTTTAGTTATATATCTTCATTTTATCCTCTTTTTGTCCCTGCACAGTTAAGATTTGGAGTCCCAAAACCTTGTAAGTGATTGTTAAAAGATTAAAAGAAGAAAGATTGTGTGGACGTGTCCTCATCCCAGTTCACACTGCTGAGAGCAAGTACATTTAAATTTGCTTGCTTTCATTCACATCCTTGCATTGACTTAGTCATGGTACCTGAAATTTGCTTAGTAATAATCAAGATGTAACAGATCTATGTGTTTAATTTCTATCAGTTCTGAGGCATGTGCGAGATGTTTGTAACTTCAACTAGAGGTTATGGGATTGTTACAGTTTATAAAACCATAGGTTTATTTAAATATATAAGAAAAAAAAAATTACTTTCCTACACTGCAGGACCACATGCAGGTAAAAGGGCAGCCCCAAACCGTTGCCCATGTAAAATTTGCCTGTGTGTTTGTTTGTTGTGTGCACAGACCATAAGTCATCCCCAGCTGGTGACAGGCACACTCCAATCCTATTTTCCCACCTGCTTATTCCCTGGTGGAAAGAATGAATCCTCTGGACTGTTATTTAAGAACGATGGATGGAGGATGAGGGGAAGAGAGAGAAATAGGAGACAGAGGGAGGCAGAGGAAAGAAGACGGGATGGTAGGGGGAAGCAGGAAAGACACGTGAGAGAGGGAGACAAAAACAAAGAGGGAAATAGGGATAAATAAAAAATATACAAGAGAGTGAAGGAAGAAAGAGTAGATAGAGGGGAAAGGAGCCCAAGAACAATGACAGGGTTAGTAGGAAGTAGAGAAGGAGTGATCGGCAGGAAAAAAAACAGAGGGACTGAGCAGAGAAAATAAGAAAAACAGAAGATATAGATTAAGACAAGAAAGGCCAGACACAGACAGACAACAGTTAGGAAAGGTAGCTAGAGAGAGAATGTAGAGAGAGAGAGAGGGAATAACTACGTATTTCATGCCTGTCTGTGAACTTTGCATGAACCGACAGGAATAATGTGATGCCATGACAAGCCTGTCCCTCCTTCCACTAGATTTGCTGCATGTATAGGTGTGTGATATGTGGGTGTGGATATCTTCGAATCCCTGTATGTGTGTGAACTCTTTATATTGCCTTTGGTGTGTGTGGGTGTGTGTGTGTGTGGGGGTGTGTGTGTGTGTACATGTGTGCTCCAACAGATAGAATAGGATGATGATGATTTGAAATGGAGTTTGGCCTGTGCGTAATTATGATCATCTATCTTTATGCCCCACCAGCATATCATATCATATCATATCACATCACATCACATCATCTCTCTCTCTGGGTCTCTCTCTCTCTTCCTTAGGCGTGCATGCACACGCACGCACACACACACACACGCACACACAAGCAAATTGAAAGTGGTAAAAGCTGACTGTTTGCTAGTGATGACTTAGATGATGATGGGCTCAGATGGTGTGCTGATTTATTTGTTACTGCTCGTCTGATGTCTTATATTATAAATCTGTGCACGTATGCATATGTGTGCATTTGTGCGCATTCACTGTGTATTAGTGCTACTTAAGAAGTGGATGTATGTGTGTTTAGAAGTGAATATTTGTGCGTCTGCGGGTGTGTTTATGATGTATGTGTTTGTGTATGCATGTGGCTTCTCTTTGGTGTGTGTTTTGTGTATGCGTTGGTGTGGGTTTGTGTGTGTGTGTGTGACAGACATTATTTGATGCAGATTAGTCAATGTACTCAGATTGCGGGCTGTGTCTCAAAGGCTGATAGACAAATGAATTTGATTTGCTAATGTAATCAAACTAATAAGAAAAACAGCAATGGGCTGCTGAGCGCAAATCTCACGACTTCAATATTTTTGTTTTTTTTTTACTTTTACTTGAGATCTATCTACTGAATTACTTTCATGACTATTTTTTCAAGAATTAAAATGGAAATGATCAAAATCATTGTTAATAAGAGGCTATAATTTTAGGCTGGTCAAATGTAAAAAGGATTTTGATAACGAAGCTCTTTTGAAAACTGTGTAAATCTTACAGGTATGTATTCTCTCATTCATAGTGCTGAAAATAGTAACACTACTGATATTTTCTTCATGTACAAAAATCCACTTCCATGGACTGCCACCACTTCTGTGTTTTTATTTTTTGCTCTGAATCCAGGTTTGCTACTGTGTGATACACAGTGACAGCGACAGCTGGGAAGATGTCTGAACCAAGTTGTGTGTGCATGTGTGTGTGTCTGCATGATATGTCAGGTTGCTCCATTCTCAAGACATAAGGTGTGTGTCAACACCAAGGTGTGACCTGATAGAGGTAACACCAGTGTGTGTTCATGGGTGTGCGTGTGTGTGTATGTGTGCGCGCGTGGAGGTATTAGTGTTGAGTGTGTGAATGTGTGTGTGTAAAACAATGTATTTTTTTAAAGCAGGCCACCTTAAGCTGCGTGTGTTTGAGTGTCATCATAGGCACATCGTCATGGTAACACTGTCAACACGGTAAAGACAAAACAAACACAGCCATCGGACAGACAGGAGAGTCAACACAGACTGAACGTGTCCCCAGAGACTGAATATGTAGGTGCAGTTGTGTGTGATAACTTTCACAAAACCAGCATCACAACGCACAACAAAGAAACGGATATAACAGCCTTCCGTCTCTTTTTCTTTCAATGCTGATATACAAAAGACTCATTGGAATCATATCTGAGATCCTTCACAACCTATATTCAATTAAGTAATTGTAGCAAAAGTTTAGGAACAAGACAAGGATTCTCTCTCTCACAATACCAACCATGCCTCACAAATTTAACCTCTCAGTCTCACTTGCTCAGTTAGTACAGATGCTTCCAACCCTCCTCTCCTGTCCTGTTTGTTCCAGTTTCCACAGCCTCCTCACTCAAACTGTGCTCCTCTCCTCTCCTACATATCAGTAGGTCAGTAACTGGACCACCAGTTTGCACCACAGCTTTACAAGGTCTTGAAGAAGGTGACGGTCCATAGAAGTTCTTGGATTTGAGACCTCCCAGGTTTCCCGGTGGTCTTAGGTCCTCCCATGAGAAGTACTGCATATTCTCACAGTGCTAATGTGGATCCTGCAAGGTTCCCTCTCACCATCAAATACTTTTATTGAGGTTAATACTTAATATAATAATAATTAATTCTTTTTCTTCCTCTATTAGGTACCATGGATGATAATGAAGCTCCAAGCTCACTGAAACATGCATCCCCCCCTCCAAATCTGGACTACAAGGTTCCCAGATGCTGCATCCACAACATTATTTTATGGGCCCACATTCATCTTTATGAAATTTACCCTCTGTATTCAAAACCCTCTCCTGGACCCCAAAGCATCACACTGAATACAATCTTTTTCCTACCATTTTTAAGTCCTTTAACAGCTTCTAATACAAAAACCCTTACATTATTGGAATGTTGTGGTTGTGTTATTGATTAATCAATTCATGTAATGAGTAAGGCATTGCGCCTTGTAGTAATTACATCAGTCAGTATTTGTTGGCATCACCAGTAAATTTACGCCTCTGCAACCATCAAAAGACTCCAACTCAGTTGTAGTATGATAATTTTAACAAAACATGTGTTCTGTTACTTATATTGTAGTGTTTGGAGGGAAAATTGTATTTAATTTTACAACATGTTTTGTTGAATTTTATGCTAATATTTCTACTTGTTTCCCAGATATATAACAGACTCTCTTTATCACTTGAAGTTTACACTAACAATTAAAACCAACAGACTGATCATACCTTATATAACCCCAAATGCTGGAAAGAGGTGAACAATGCACAGATAAGCAATGCACAGAAAAAGGAAAATGTTTTTCACTCCTCTGTTTTCTCATTTTGATGACATGCTTCCAATACCCACAGGCTTAATCCAATAAAGACAGCCCAACTTAATCCAAATATTAAGCTCAGATATCAAATATTCTTTTTCTAATTTGATTTCATCAATATTTGTTTTCATCTGCAAACAGGGGCATGTTTGTTTGTATGGGCTGCAGAAGGAAACCATGGCGGTGGTGCACTGATAAATAAGATGTCTCTGATGCATCAGTGTGGACACTGAGCCAGACAAACACACACATATTCACACACAAGCAAACACACATTTGTGAAACAAAAACATCAGCCTCTAAATGTGTTATGTAGCTCAGGGATGAGCAGAAATCGAAATCAAACACGCCAACAGAGCTCAAGAAAATCAACAGCTGGAAACACACACATGAAGACATGAACTAGAAAGTGCAAAAGAAACAAAATTGACCAAAGCAATGAACCAAATCAAATTCTGAGTGTAAACCTGAAGCAGATCCAAATAAAGTCACATTTATGAGCTGAATCAGTTACAGCATATCGAAGAAGTCTGCAGTTACGCTTCCTGTCTATCCTGCCTGAACTGATTGGAGGGACTATATTACAAAAGCAAACTATTTACATTTTTATTTTAAATCAGCAATGAGAACAAAATATATTTCTTTAAAATACAATGTTCACTGACAATATCTGTTTCTTGATTTCCCAACAGTATCTGCTCCTGCTTAGAAAATAGTAGGGTTTAATGGCAAAACTGAATCAAACTCAAGCAATTTGAATTTACCCTAAAATTTCCATTAAATTTTCTATGTGATAATTTACCATCAAAAATGCAAATATTCCTGTAGATTCTTGTGTTTATGTGTATGCTTAACCACTGCCTTGGTAATACTTAAATGTCCTTATTCTGTGCTGTGTGTCTGTTTCATAGCACTACATGTTTGTGTGCTGTGTGTTAAGAAGCACCCAACATGCTGTGACTGTCAGGTCAGGTGAGCTAGCCTTAGCCGACAGAATGAGGACGAACCTGCTTGTGTGTTTCTCGGTGTGTTTTAGTTATATAATGTCTTCAAAGGCAATGTTGTGCATAAATGCACTAAACATGATTTTTTATGATTTTTAAACAGTGCTCACAAACTGTTTCTAGATATGACAATGAAACTAAACAGTCACTGCTAAACACTGGGTGATTAAAAAGTTAAAGAAAAAAGTCGCATCCACCTTTATTATTCCCTGATTTAATGCACCACCTGGCAAGCAAGCTAAGCGATACAAATCAAACACACCCACGATGCTACATGACTAACAGGTGCACCCTAATCCAGCTAAATACTAAAATGCTCACTGTAGATCCTTCAGTAACAAATTCTACATTTGCAACATTGCTTATAAACTTCTACCTTTAGCTTAGTTCAATTTAAGCCATAAATTTAGCTTACCTTTATTGCAATCCAGTTTCTAGTATTAATTCCTAGATTTAGACTACAGAGTAAAGGCCTGTGAGCTGGCTCTTGCTTAATCAGGTGTAGGGCCCAAATTGGACCATTATAAAAATAGGTATTTTGACTTGATAAAGCACAGGTGAAACTAGTTTTGTTCACATATCTCAGTTTCATTATGAGTCTCTGTGATCCAAGACAGTAAGTTAGGAAGCGTGACAACAAAACAAAACTAGCTCTCCTGCATGGAAGAGTGTTTCATTATTTATTTTATCAATCAGCCTGAGCCTTTTCTGCAATAACAATGTTTGCCTATTATAGAGACATCAAAGTAGTAACCACTGGTACATCACATCTGTATTGCCTTCTTATTACCTACATCAGCCAAATCATAATAGCTAACATTTCTCATCATGCTTTAGTGATGGATTGAGTTGTGAGTTATATTTTCTGTTTTTTATGTTCCAGAATACAAATGATATTCATTTTTAGTGTTACATGTTGTTATGTGTTCTAGTTCTGGGAACTTTGACTGCAAACCATTTTTTAAATAAGTGTAAAATAAACAAGTTAGCTCTTGTGAAGTACAGACTTGCACAACACTGTGGAGGAGACCTAAACTGAATCTCTTAATGCAGAGGGTAAATGACTTCAAGAGGAGGAGATAGACTGAAGGATAAAGTAGGGGAAGAAGACAGTGAGATAGTAGAAAAGTTTCATGCCAATAAAGCTCATTGATTTAACAATTGGAAAAGAGAAAACTGTGTGTGTGTGCTTGCAAGTGTGTGTGAGCAATGGTGGAGAGATGTTTCTCTTCTGATTTACCACTCACTGACCCAAAGCCCAACAAGCTCTTTGCTGATTGATGATAACACCAAACTAAATGAGGAGAGCTACAGAGTGACATCACCACCAGTCTGGGCTTTTACATTCATCTATCAACACACACGCAAACACACATAGACACACACAGCTTACTGCGAAGTCTTAGAATGTGCGTCAGTGTTAATTTAGAAGGCTGCACTTTCAGAGTCAAAGATGTGTGTATTCATGTGTATACATTTCACATGTGTTTGTGTGCGCATGTGCAGAGGTTCCCCTTGACTGCTGAGATTCAACATTTGATTTGCTAAAAGGAGCGTGACACTTCTATTAATCAATATTTGCTTACTGACTGGGCGTCTTTCTGGCTGATTGACTGGCTGTGTAGTTACTTTACTGACTGAAAGGCTTACTAACTGGCTGACTGTCTGGCAGTCTGGGTGACTAAATCTCCAAGTAAAAATCATTCATAACATGACCAAAGGAGAGAAAGCACAGCAGAGCAACACCAGAGGTGAAAGATTAGGGAGAGCTTTGCTTGTTGGATGCAAACTGATCAATAAGCAGTTGATTGTAGTGTTTCATAATCAAGAGCCAAACTAAGAAAGGAACTTGACTAAACCTTGTATCTCTATCTGCGGAGACACAGAGGCAGAACATATAAAAATGATGGGACGATTACTTGCTGGCAGATGAGAGAAGAGGGAGGTGGGAGGCGTGGGAGGGGATAGGGGCTGAGAGATGAGGTTGACTTGATAATGAAGAGGTTAAGGATACCATGGAGAGAGAGGGTGGGAGGTCAGGTCACAGAGAGGGAGAAAAGGAGGGAGAGTCAGACAGAGACAGAAGCAGAGAGAGAGAAAAGAGAGGTCGCAGGAGAGGTTGGGGAGGTGGGGGATATTTAGCCATCGGGTCAGAACAGTGTTGTGTTAAAGGCTCTTTGGGAGTATCTACATTATACCGTGGTAACGTATATGACCTTTCTGCTTTTTAGTCCTCTTTCTCCTCCCTCCTCAGCCTTATGTGTTTTATTTTAAACCTCCTCCTGAGTTCTCCATTATCCTCTATCCTATTCCTGTCAATTCAATCACACACACACAGTAAGAAGTATAATATAAATGAGTCTCTAAGAGAAATAACCATCTGTAAAGCCCTTTAAAATGAATGAAGAAATACAGTAAGCTGTTCAAAATAGTGTTCACGTAAATAAAAACATGCTTTCAGCATGTTTACCATCTCAATCCCATGAAAATAACAGAGAAGAAGCTAAATCTTCTTGGTGGCAGCAAACGTCAGCATTTATAGAAATGATCACCGTCATTAACATGAGACTGAAGCCACCAATCATTCAGACCTAATGACACCTTATGCATGTTTTTAGCATCACTATGTAGAATTTCGATTTCCATGCTAATCCTTAAATCCAGACAAGAAGTAAGAGAAAGAAACAGATGGGAGAAATGATGAAAAGACAGACAAATAAATTACTGAAAGAGACAGAAAGATAAAGAGAAGCACCACCATCACCCAAACCCCTTCTCCTATATTCCCATATTTCTATAAAGGCTGATTAAATGAACAGACCGACAGCAACCCCCCTCCACCTCCCTTCCCTCATTTTTACAGCTCAATCATACTGCCGAGACATAGACCGCTTATCCTGAGTGTCAAAATTGAAAGGGAACGAAAGGAAGGAAGTGAGAAAGACTGTAAGAAAAGAAAGAGCAAGTAAGAAGAGATAGGGAAGCAAGAGAATAGTGGTGTGGAAGCGGGGGGCGGCCCAAGAGCAATTTCTCTCTTGAATAAAGAAAGAATGGGGGAGGGAGGGGTGTAAAAAACACTAATGGCAAGGCCCCTGGTTCTGGTAAAATAGACTGTGTTATAGGTTCTGGCTCTCGGCCGTTGATTCATTCATTTGTTCTTTCCTTGCTCTTTCGTCAAGTCAAGTGCTTGCCTGTCTGTCTTTCCCTTTTGTGTCCGCAAGTCTAGATAAGAGCTGCTGGCATGACTGCCTGCTAGTCATTTAGTTATTATGGGGATGGGGAGAGAGAGAGAGAGAGAGAGAGAGAGGGTGAGGGAGTAAGAGAACAGAAAAGAGGATGAAAAGGCTAATTCTACAGACAGATAAATGGCTCCTTTTGAATGGCCTTTCTTTCTTTTAATTCACTCTCTCATTCGCTCCTGTTTAAATATTTGCTGTTCTCCTCCTCCTCCTCTCACCTGACCGCTTCTTGTTCCTCCTTCAACATGCATACGCACTTGACTATGACATGCAGCCTAATATGCCACTAGAGTTGTCTTTTTGAGAGCTATTTAAATGAGATCTTCTCTTCACTAATCCATATTATTGGACGTCAAACCTTTTTTACTGCACCTGAATAGCTCACACAATATTTTCATATATCCAAAGTGTGATAATATGCTGCTCATAGACTTTATAATCTGTGTAATCAGTATGTTTGTACGTGCTGGGTCCCTTGTTTATGTGCTGCCACAATTTGAAAAAGGCTTCTTTTTTCTCGTCTATGTTTCTGTGCTTGTGTGCATTTGATTTCTCGCTTTGACACACACACACATATGTGTGCTGTGCTGTGCCTGTGAGTGTCTCCCATTCCTGGTGGGAAACTGGAGATACACACTGTGTCTGAAACCTCATTTTCCTCTCCTAATGACATATCAAATGTTTGCATATAGGCCATATCAGTATGGAAATGAGCGTGCAAAAACACATACACACAGCTTTAGAATAAAAGAACCAATCAAAGAGATATGTACGTGTGTGTGTTGTCACAAGTCTCTAAGGTTGGGGGAGTCTGTGTGTCAAACATGACGTGCAACCCACGCACACGTACACACACACAGTCGCACATGTACCCTAGCCTTGTTATCCGGGGGCCTGTCTTGCAGGCAGCCTCTCTAACGCTGAGTGATGTTTAAATTAGTTTACAATTTAGCCTCCTCGCTATCCGCAGACGGCTCTTAACTTAGTGTGTGTATGCGTTACGTTTGTGTGTGTGTGTTTGTGCGTGTGTGAGCGTAACAAATTGTTGCCAGTACGGCAGACATCTAATGACTTCAAATTAGCTGCCTGGCGCTCGCCTTGACACGTTGTTACCACTGTTAGCAGCCTGTGTGTGCGTGTGTGTGTGTATGCAGCGCTGCGCAGCTATATCATGAAGCATAAATTGGCTTCATCTCTTCTCTCTTGGCCACTTTTTTTCTTTGTTTCTCTGTCTCTCTCCATCAATTTGATTAAAAAAATTACTGTACCATGGCGAGCAAAGACGTGTCTATGTGTGTGTGTGCTCACATAAGTCAGTCTTACACACTCAGACACACACACACACACACATACTTGACAAGATGTGAAACAAGACAGCTACAAAAAGGTTAACAGGTCTGTTCTATTCTATTCAGGACCAAAGTCATTGTGGACTCTTTATTGTTTGCCTTTCTTGTGTGTGTGTGTGTGTGTGTGTGTGTGTGTGTGTGTGGGTGCGGGTGTCTGTGTGTGTTTGTGTAAGAGTCTGATAAAGAATGTTGAGGAGGCGTACTTCTTTCTGACAATCCTTTCCACCATAAGTGAACAGTAGATCACCTTCTGTGTGTGTTTACCAGTATATTTGTGTGTGTTTGTGTTTGTGATTGTGTGTGTGTGTGTGTGTGAGAGAGAGAGAGAGAGTATTAGATCAGTGTTCAGGGTTGTAAACAATGAGGATTTCATAAAGTGTTCACACCAAACGCGTCTCACACACACTCACTCACACACACGCACACACACTTGGAAGATGAAGAGTTCTATCTTTCTCTGTGAGCAGTGGATTGCCTTTCTCGTTCATCTAATCACGCCATCTTCTCTCCTCTGCCAAGCAATCGTTGCGCTTCGCTCCCTCTGCACAGACAGCTGCAAACACAAACACACACATGCTCACGCACACATACATGCACACAGTCAGCCCAGCACATAACCTGGCCACTCAGTACTTTCACTTATAAAAGTAGTGAGAAAAGTGAGAGAGGTCCAATGCAAAACAATCCATTAAATATACATTATGTGTATGTTAGTGTGTATTTTTGTCTTGTCTGTGAATTATCCATGTGTTTGTATATTGTATGCAGTCGAGGTGCCTCCCAGAGGTATGGAGAGAGAAACAGAGAGAGTAGGAGAGAGATATAAAAGGATTAAAAGAGTTAAATACAGGACAGGGAGATTTAAGGAAAGAAGATATTATTGGTCTAAGGCTATTTGTTGTTTTGAAACAGAAAAATAAATATCTACAGAGCTGTATTTGGTATATGGATCAATATATATGTCTGCATACTGTTCATATAGCAGCACTTGGATCAATACACTAACAAGAAGCTATGTATATTCCCATCTCTCTTCATTTTTTTCTCTTTCTATCTGTTATTTTCACATGTATTGATAAACTATAAAATATATTATTTGGAAACCCTGTTCTCCATTGCCATTGACTTTATTGTTATAGATCTACACAGCATGACTGAGTGGTATTTATGCTTTTAATCTGGTGTTTACCCCTATACTCTTACAACCCCCTCATCTGTTTGAGCAGCGGCAGCAGGGGGTAATTCTATTCTTTTCTATTCTATTCTGTAACCATATTTCTAGTCGACAATGGGACTAATCTTTGAGCTAATCTGTGTTAATCTGAGACACTGCGCTTCCTTCCTCACTGCTGTCACAGTAGGCTCTCTCACTAAGACCAAAACCAGATTATAGCTTTCATCTCCTCTCCTCACGCCTGGTCTTCCTCCTCATTTTGGCATTTGTCATTATCAATCTTGCTGATTTCCCCTCTTTTGTTTTCTTATTTACTAATTTCCTCATTTTTAGGCTCATTTGTGGATCTTGTAGTATTTAAATTGTCTCCTCGTTGCCCAGATCCAATTTTGAACAGACTGAGAGAGAAGAGTTTGTTTAAGTAGATTAGATTGTATACTATGGTTCTAGTGATGAACCTGCTGCAGCTACACTAATGGGCTACAAGCTAAAACACATTCAATATTGACTGCATAAATGAAACTATATTCACTGCTTTATCAGAATGGGGCATTTTCATTTCATGTTATTAAGTTTGATTTACCTTCTTGTTTTTCTGTTTAATTCTTATTACTGCAATCAATTCACTTCAAAGAATGTTCTGTGTCCAAATACACATCATCTTGAATGCAACAACAGGAAAATGTTTCTATTAAATTTTTTGTATTTGTATTTTTGTATAGAAATTTTGTATGACATGTTTGTGACTGTAATTTTAATACCAGGACATGCAGTAGTTTAGAGAGAGAGAAATTGTGGTTTGAAAAGGCTTCATCAAATATTGTAAATGGTACAGTGAGTGAAAGCACACACACACTCTCTCACAGACATGTCAGACCTAAGGGGATTGGACTGTTTGGTTTAAAAGGTCCAAACTTCTGTGCATGTATGGGGTGTGTGTGGGCGTGTATGTGTATGTGTATGTGTATGTGTGGAGGGGTAATGCCAGTGTGCTTGCAGAGCATTTGGTTGGTCAGTTGGAGGAGGTCAACAGTTCAAACTGTCTGAGATCAAGGATTAGGGTTAAAGGTCACAACTTAGCACCATGTGTACTTGTATGAATGTAAATCTGTTTGACTGCATCTGGAGCAGCTGATCCTTACTCTGTACTTTCTCTGCCAATTCACACAGCATGTGTAGATTTGTCCATCCTGGGTATGTGTGTGGGCATGTGCATGTACCCTGGAATTGAAAAAAATGCATGTATATACATATGTTTGTGTGTGCTTGTGTTAAGACATAGAGTCATTGTGCACTCAGAGTGAAAAATTAGGTCTCATGAGTTTTTCTTTTTTCTACCTGGGATATGTTTGGCCCAGCCGATGTTCACAACCAGCTCTCTGTCCGCCAGGTCGCACAGCGTAGTCAAGGCCTTGATGTCGCTGTCTGGTACCGTTGGGTCAGGCATGGCGTAAATCTTCTCTGGCTCGGCCACCAGCAGGTGAGAGACGATTTTGTTATCTGCAAGGCAGCCAAAGGCAACTGACATGACCACCAGACAAGGAGAAAGACACAGAGACAGAGAGATGGTGAATTTTTGTCGTATTAGGCTTCAAGCTGTTCCACACCAATCTGGTGCAAAAATGTGAAAGGTCATATGCAAAGTCCCTTTTATATAGACATATATATATCAAAACACATCCTTTCACACCAAAATTATTGTTTGCAAGATTTAATGTAATGAAATTTTATATAGTATATTATAAAGTCAGTTTGCAGTTTTAATGTCTTTTATATGTCTTATATGTCTTATGTATTTTATATCTCAAGCTGCATTTCCTGTGGCATTCTGCTATAACCAAGCAGGATAATTAACTTGATTAGAAATGTTTTCAGCAAAGGAGATGCTTTAAGGTGTGCATCACTGTTCGTGACTCAAGTTACCCAAAATGTTGTCTTTTGCATCACAATCTTAAGAAGCTTTGCTGATACATACAGAAGGGTAAGATAATACTGAAAGCCAAACAGCTCAGCTGGTAATGGTGACATGTGGTGATGAGATCTCTATGGCCCATTAGTAACAGACTGATACCCTGCTTCCAAATTAATCCACTGACTAATCAAGCATGGGAATAATAACAGAGGATAAAGGAGCAAGAGAGGAGCAAGGGAAAGAGTGAAAGAGAAAGAAAGAGAGATGGGGAGAGAAGAGGGAGAGACAGAGGCAGAGGAGTAAAGAAAAAATTGGTAGAAGACGGACAGGTAGAGATAGAGCCATGGACAGATTGTAAAAGACAGACAAGCAGAATTGAGAGAGCGACAGCTAGATAGAGATAAACAGAAAGAGGGAGTGAAACAGAGTTACTGGGGATGAGTTGTGTATTGATCAAACACTCTCCACCTTCAATTCTGTTACACACATTGAACATATATATATGTATTTATATATATATGTGTGTGTGTGTGTGTGTGTGTGTGTGTGTGTGTGTGTGTGTGTGTTACACATGTGTTTTATATATAGATTCTTTCCATCCTCTCCTCTCTAGCTCCG
>JAQNCA010000001.1:7258626-7270934 GCA_029783725.1 Acanthurus tractus
TGCTCAATCATCCCAAAGACAGCCTCACACATAAATGATGCTCACACACACACACACACACACACACACACACACACGTGCACACACACAGATAGATTCATGCAAAATCATATTTAAGCTTTCATTGACAGACACAAAAAGTTACAGGGATGCAGACCTGTGTTTAAAAAAAACAAAAGTACTAATCCGTGCCAAAATACAAGTGTATTCCTCTTCTCACCTCTTATTTTTATTCCGCTGTCTCTCCCTTCCTCTACTCTGCCTCCCTTCAATTCTCCCTCTCCTCCTCTCCCTGAGGAGGCTGACTGGTGTCTTGTTAATAGCAGTTGTAATTAACAGCTATCTTCTCTCTGTCCATATCTCTCCATCCCTCCTTTTGTCTACCTTACTATCTATCTGCCTGTCTCCCTATCACTTCCTATTCACTGCCATCTCTCTCTATCTCTTTCCACTCTCTCTTTCTGTTCCTCTTTGCATTACCAGTCTCTACTCCTTTAACCCTGCCCTCCTTCCTCCTCTCCCGTTTCATTGTTAAAGGCAGAAAGCACAAAAGGGGTTTTTAATTAAGGCAGGATGCTGCTAAACGAGGGGCTTCTAAAGTCCAGTCGGCCTGTAAAAGATCCCTGTTCTACAGGGACCCATAAAACACAGACAGCGCCTTGACGGAGAGCTGGTTGGGAGAGGGAAAGGTGGGGGGAATGGATACAGACAGGAAAACAGGTAGGCAGACAGAAAGCAAGTCAAAGCAAGAGACAGTGAGAATGAAAAAAGAGAGGAAGAGGTGCTGGCTGCGGTGACTGATGATAGCTAAATGACAGACAGTTTTTTCACTGAACTGTTCAGGTTTTAATGTGCGGCGGAGCTTTAATGTGTTCGATGAGCAGCAAGATGAGATTAAGCTATCCTCTCCCCTTACCCAAAGCCACAGTTACTGTGAGGCAAAAATGCTCCTTTACCAGAAAATCTGTTTTTTTTTTTTTAGAATATATTTTTCCTTTCATAAAGTGACATGACATTTATAATGTAGAAATACTTTGCCCCCCACTTTTCATAATATAATTCATTCCCACCACCATTTCTTCCCTCCCCTCCTTGCAGGTCCCTCTAATTCAGTGACTCTATTAATCGTGGCTTTGTGGTATTCACCAATGTCTATAAATCCATTTATCTGATGCTGAGGTAGGACTTCAGTTTGCATTGAAGGGGGGCGGTGAGAAACGTTTGGACACACATCCAGGGAGAAGGAAAAATAGGTAAAAGGGATGGAAAGAGTGTGGATGGAGGGATAAAGAGACATACATGGTGCTAGAGTAAGAGTGGAAGAAATAAATGTAAATGTGGAAAAGAGTGATGAGATGATGAAGAATTGCAGTGGCTTGTCTATGTTCTAGCGGAGGGAGAGAAAACAGCAGAGACAGAAAAAGAGAGTAGACCCATTTAAGTAGATGATGTGATGGTGATGATTAAATCTCTCCTTTTTCACTCTTTATGCTCTTTTGTGCCCCCTCCCTTCAACCATCAATCCCTCTGAGTACCATTAAGTGAAAGAGTTTAAGTGCCAAAAGATCTCAGGCGCTTTTTTTTCCTTCTCTCTCTCAAATTCTCATCTATCTTTCCTTCCTCCCTTTCCATTCCTCCTCTTTCCTCCATCTTTTTCTGCTTCTCTTTTCCTCTATCATCTCTATTTCTCCAACTCACATCTATTCTATGTGCTCTCTCTCTCACTCTGCTTATAAATGAAAAATAATGGCAGTCGAAGGGGGAGGAATAAAAAGAATAAAAAAGAAGACATGCTTGCAGAGGAGAGGAGAAGAGGAAAGAAGATTAAGAAATCACAGTCAGTGCGCTGTGCCGAGCGAGAGGTTGAATGCATTTATGTATGTATGTTATCAGTATAATTATGGTGCTATGTAACGATGGCTCAGTGCTGAAAGAGCAGTCTTATTGTGCCTGTCTGCTCTTCAGATGAATGTGGAGAGAAAGAGGGAAGGGGTTGGGTCTCATTTTTTGATCAGTTCTTTATGTTTTTAGGTTTTTAAAGAGATTTATGTAAAGAGGGAAAAGCTTGAGTGTATTTCCTCTTTTATTTGTATTTTCATAGAGGCTCAAAGACATGAGCAGCATGTTATGAGATGATTACAGTGAAATACAAAGAAGAGCAGTGATCAGATTTTATTGTTAACTGTTTTGCTTAATTCTGTTATAGAAAAGAGGTTTTGAATTACATTTTATTCCCTCTGTTCTGAGTTGATGCACTTCAATAAAAGAGAACTATATTGTAAGATATAAGAGATCTTTTGCTTTTTTAAAAACACACGCACAACATCAAAAAAAGAAAAAGAACTTTAAAAAAATGTTAAATGGTTGACAATTTCATCAAAAATGACATTTTCTTGGAGTTAAAACAACTTTTTCTTTTAGTTTTTCTAAATAAGTAACTTCATATTTGTGAGAACTGAAAGTTAATTCTCATGTGTTTGTGCTTTAGAATTAGTGCTCATCATAAAACTGAACACTCATATGATGTTTTATGACACCAACTAGATATGAGACTGTCACAAGCAGCCGGAGCAAAGGGACAAAAGTGGCTGTTTAGTTCCTGCAGACATAAAAAATTCAGTGGGCCTATTTACCTGTCCCTTACAGAGGCAGAACACACACACACACACACACACACACACACACACACACACACACACACACACACACACACAGAAAGATTACCACCTTCCCTTGACTCCATTTCCACCTCGATCCCTGTCATTTTCTCTTTGTTCCTATTTCTTTTTCATTTTTCCCTTTTTTGTAGGCACGGCGACTCATGAGATATAAATATGTGGATCAGTGAAGAAAGAGCAATAGAAAGAAGAGAATGATGTTGAAAGATAGAAAAGAAAAAGAAAATGAAGAAGAAGAATCTTTTTTTGTGGGTTTTCAAGGAAGGTGGGCCACTTTACCATGACAAGCTGTCATTAGAGCGGTGGGCTGATGTAGCGCCCCGACAACTGGCAGGGACAAACATGCAATCATCGTATTAGAGCAACTACTCTCTGCCTCACTGTGTGTCTCTGTGCTGTTCACTGTGTGCTCCTTCAGTCTGTGTGTCTGTGTGCTCTCTCTTTTATTATATATAATCTTAGTGTGACTTCCTCGCTAGATGGTGGCCATAAACACAAACTGATCCTCAAACAACTCCAAACTGTTTTTGTTCTGCCCCAGGTTACAGAAGAGGAGAGAGTAAAGAAGAGAAGAGAAGAAAAAAAAAGAGGAGAGGATGAAGTGATGTGACTTGCTGTGACTTGAACAGATGTTTACAGCTGTCAGTCAGGGTGTTATTTTAACATCCACTACAACTACCAAATCAGAGGCTTAGATAACATTTCTTTCATTTTATTCAAAACCATTCTCTTATCGCTGGTGTTGCTTGCCCCACCAAAGTCTATTGTCATGGTGCCCTGTCAGTAGAATGAAGCAATTGCATTAGAGTTAAAATGCCTGTCAAATAACTGCACTATGATACAAACTGTAGAATTTTGAGAAGAAAAAGCGAGATAAAATGTGCATCTAGGATGTAAACATTAAGAGAATTTATTCTTACAAAAAACACTGCATTTGTAGCAAACATTACTCAACAAACTTCAGTGCACATATGTGAAGTTGAATGGAGCATCTGACTGCCCTGACAGTATTTTTAAAACATAACTCCCATGGAAAAAGCGATAAAAAAAAATGAGAAGAGAAGGATAAGACAAGACAGAGAGAGAGGGAGAGAGAGAGAAGTGGTAGCAATGGAGATAGAGAAGGGAGAAGTGCTGACAATGTAGCTACCACGGGTTGGCTAATACCTTTCCATCACACCAAGCATTGTGCTCGCGTTTGCTGATAAGAACACAGAGTCCAATAAGCAAAAAGAAAAAAAAAATAGAGAGTGAAAACCTCACACAATTCTATCTAGATGATACCTGCAATGCTTTGAGAAAGTGAAGGAAGGGTGGAATACAGAAAAGAAAATACATTGAATTAAAGAATGGAATAAGGAGGGAAATCAGAGCAAAAAAATGCATTTACATTTCCATAGTCACATGAATAGAACGATTTCATCACTGGACTGAATTGCCTTTTCAGCCCTCACACTCCACTGTTTATTTTCCTTTCTTTGCTCTATTTCTCTCTCTATTTTACTCCCTTTTTTATCACTTTCCTATCTGTGGAGGGTTGTTGAACTGCTTGTCAGCTTGTTAGTTCGATACATGCACTGGTGAGCACACACATTAAAAAACATGCAAACTTGGACACATAAACACAGTGGATCAAAATAAGATGTATTTAAAGAGTTGCAGTGAGAACCTTCAGTTCTCTGGTTGCTGAATTATATGACAGGAGCATGAAAAAACACAGAAAAAAAACCTTTTGCACGTGTGTCATTTTTCTGTTAAGTATTATTTAATCTTTCCTTCTATATGTGCATTGTGCAAAGTGTTGACATATCTTTAAGTCAGAGCAGTTCGGAGAGAAAATAATGTGTGTGTTGCTGTGTTTTGTTGCTGTTTGTTTGTGTGATCGTGTGTGTGTCTGAGTTAAGCTCCATAGACTCACAGTGTGTCAATGATTATAGTTGTTTTCAGGGAGAAAAATGAATAAAATAAGAAATAAAAACTCACGCAGTGACAGTCAATCTAAACCACTCTCCCTCCTACTGAGCTCCCTCTTGCCCTCTCCTTCCTGCTCTCTTTGGGTCTCAGTCTCTCTCTCTCTAGTCTTTTCTACTTCTCACACACAAACACACTCGACTGTTGCCTCTATGTCTTTCTCGTGCATCCACACCCTGTCACACACACCATTTTACACCCACACATGCACACACACACACGCACAAGCACACCAGGGAGCAGATCAATTGTTACAGTGTTAGTCGGGCAGGAAACCTGTAATTCACTTCATTGGCTGCAGAATAAACCCCTGATTACATACAATCAATGTGATAATGGCTAAAACACATTCTGCCCAATGGGCTGTCGGGCTGTAAAGACCGGCAGAGGAGAGGAAATGTGTGAGTGTGTCTCTATATTTCTGAGAGTATGTGTCTGTGTCTGTGACTGTGTGTCTATGTGTGTGTGTGTGTGTGTGTGTGCGTGCATGCGCACGTGTGTGTGTGTTTAGACACTCCTCCTAGGTATGAATTTTAAAATAAACACAGACCTGCACACATGTTTGCTGTGCACAACCATTCACAAACACATACACAGGTGTGAAATGAATTGGGTAAGACTTACAGAGGGACACCAGTGGGGCTAAAGCTGTTATGATGCATCCTGGGGTTTATAACGTTTACACACACACACACACACCCACACTCTCACACGCACATATCCTGTAGATGTGAATAGATAAACAGCAGGAGACTGCTCACAGAAGGCAGGCTCGGCCAAACGCGATTGATTAAGAATTATGTGCTTTTCAAAGTACAGACTACAAACTATTGAGGAATATCATGCTGAATCTGATGATATCAATGTGGTTTAGCGTCTTTTATGATCACAAAGTGCTGTTGTTAAACTGTTTCATGCATTTTCTTCTTCTCTTTTCTTTCTTTCTTTCAGGTAATTTTATTCCAAAGTTTTAAGGGAAATCCTTCATTCCAGGCAAAGTCTTCTAGGTCTGTAAAAGGATAATTTAGATTTGAGAGTCTGGCTGCACTGGTTTAGTTATTTAAGTGAAAAGATATGAAGAGGTTGAGCTTGTTCAGGGCAAAAACGTTAAGGCAGTGCACCGCTAACCCTTTTTGTGTGTGTGTGTCAGATGGGAATCTTGATGATTTAGGTCATTTTCTTGTGGAGCAGTGGCTGATAAGTGTGTTGCTGCCAGGCACTATCTTTGTCACCAAGTCTCTCTCTCTCTCTCTCTCCTTTCCTCGCTCTTTGTCTTTCTCTCTTTGCCCCTCTTTCTGTCTCCTTTATCCGCGATGTGTCATTGTATTTGCAAGGGTGGTTGTCTACTGTAAGAACAGTGCCTTAAACATCTAAAACACCCAACAAGCTGCACATCAGGAGTACAGTGAATAGTTACAACATTAATAACATTTAGGTATTTATCTGATAATTAATCAAGGATATTCATTAATGAAAATCTGTTGTCTAATTCAGCTACATATTTCTGTAGAAAAAAATTGCATGTGGCAAAAATAAACTCATTAATCTACCTTTTTTTAATTATAACAAACAGTATACACATAAATTTAAATTGGTTTGATATGAAAAATAAACATGTGTTCATTCTGATTATTTCTATAATATTGGTAGTACTGCTTGTGCAGGGGTATAAGGGATATACATTGTAGGCTTGTTTCTTTAAAAAGGAAAGGTCATTGATCAAGGTTAGTGTTCGTCTCCCTTTTTGTGTGCGTGTGTGTGGATTAGCACTGTTATCGCTAAGCATTTATGGTGCAACAGACCTTCCAAACACTTACAGACACTTGCCGTTGTTGCAGGCACACATGCATCTAAACACAAACACAAATTCACGCGTACACATTTCACTATTGGTGTACAGTGAGGCATGCAGCTCTTCTACATCTCTCTCTCTCACACTCAGACAGATAAAGAGCCGGACTAGATGTCGTATCAAATGAAATTGCGCAGAAGTATAATAAAAAAAAGTGTTTAAAAAAACAAAATATCCTCCATCGGATTAAAAACACATTTTATTAAACAGATGGTGAAAGAGGATTTCCACTCTAGCAAATATGACAGGGCTTTCAAATGTGACATGGGAGGGAGGCAGAGGGAGGGGAGGGGACAAGGAGGGAGTCAGGAAAGAGAGTGCTGAGGGAGGAGAGGAGAGGAGAGACAGACAGAGTGTGAAGTTAAAGTGTGCTGGATCTGAGAGAATAAAGGGAAAAAGTGGAATAAGGAGGAGAAAAGAAATGTAAAAGAGGAGAGGAGTGGAAGGTAGAGGAGAGGAGAGGCGAGGAGAGGAGCGTCAAAGCTGCATTCTGTAAGCAGATCAGATTTGGGGAAATTGGGCTGTCACTACAGGATTGTGATGATTTACACCTATCCATCACAGGGAGAAGGAGAGAAGCAGAGCTCGAGTATGTACAATAATGCACAACATCTATAAAAATTGAGAAAATCCATCATAAACAGACTGAGTTCACCGCTTACTTTTCAAAACAGCATTTGATATCCAATGAACACACTTTTAGAAGCAGTAAGAAAATATTAAGAACTGTGTTATTATGACTGATGCATATTGAAATGCAGTGACTGATTGATATTCAGTTAGTTTATTACATTTACTATGTCACTAAATAATGGAAGAACTACTGTGGGCAGTAAAAAGAGAGCAAATGTCATAGATAATGATGTAAAAATACAGAATTTCCTCCCACATTGTTCCAAAAATATATGAAACGATCATTTAAAAGCAAAGCCCGTACCTGCGTTAATAGATTTTACTGTTGCATGTTTTGAACTGAATTGATCTGTATTGTCACCAGCTGCTGTTGACACTCGTCCCCTCTGCCTCCATGCCTGATCTCCCTCCTCTTTCCCTCTGCCCTCCTTCCTCCCCCTCTCCCTCCCCTCACTGCTGGCTGATGCACCTTACAGCCTCGCTCTTGGACCATCTGTTAGGGAATCTAATTCACATCCACTCATAATCAGGTTTGCTGGAGTGCCCACTGTCTCTGCCTCTCTTTCCGTATTTCTGTCTCTTTTTGGCCTGCATGCTTCTTTCTGTCTGTTTTATATTCTGTCTTATATAGTTTTACAAATTATTTATTGTGACCATGTCAGTCTTAATTCAATTATATGTATTTAATAAACATTCTCCTTTTCTTTATTCCTTACAATAATATTTTTCCGTAAAAAGCATGAAGCTGGCACCAGTGCATCAACTGGTAGAGCAAATTTGTCTCGTCTTTTAAATTTTCATCTCATCCTTCTAAATTTTAAGGATTTAAATCATTTTGCTTTATTACAGTACAGTTCACTAACATGAGGCTTACTATTGCTCCTCTTTAAACTTTGCTTTTCTGAAAACTCATCATTTTTAAATATTCCTCAATCACAAGAACTTAAATAACACATCAGCATTCTAAAAGTAAAATTAAAAACAAACACCATTTTGACACTGCAAGGAAAAATGAAGCGCTGCATCAATTCAGCATCTTAATTGTGAACGTTTTTGTGTAAAATGCGCATATAGTGTATGTGTGTGTTTATCCATAACTGAGAATATGGCAAGCCGAGGTGAAGGGGGTGGAAGTTAATGAGAGGTGAGTGTCTGAAACCCTCTTTCTCTCCCTCTCTCTGCTCCAGCAGTAATCCTCTTCTATAAATCTGCAATCCAATCAGCGTTGTCCACACTTACACACACACACACGCACACTCAGACACACATACACACAGAGTCGTTGGGAGGCCCATCTGTGTGTTAAGGCAATCTGCTTTATCATTATGATTACATTGGGCTCAGTTTACAGCAATGTGTGTGTTTGTGTGGTTTGTGTGTGTGTGTTTGTGTGTGCCTGACATTAATCACATTCCCATGGTTTGATGGCCTAAATAAAAAAAAAAAAAGGAATAATATTGTTGCTGTCTGATGACAACTGCAGATCTTCAAAACAAAATTCTCCAGAATAAAAAAAAAAGTTACATTGTATTTAACCTGCAGGAAACAAAACAAATAAATATATTTATGTTATTTTTATATTAAGAAGTTCAGTTTTTTGATGGATTCAATATGTAAATGTCATTAGTTAGTTGAAACAAAAAAATATTTAAATATTGCTACATTTAAAAAAATATTTCCATGCATTTGAAAAGTTTTTAAATAATAATCAATTGATACAAATATTACAAACAAATAAACACTGCTAAGAGAAAAATGAAATTGGATTTTTTCCCAAACTTGCATCAAGTGTGTGTGTGTTTGTATGAGAGTGTGTATGCTAATCGTGTGACTAAATCTCATCAACACAGTTGGAGGTCAGAGAATCTGGAGAGAGTGTTCATGTGATCTTATGCTACTTAAGTGAGTATAAAATGTGCTCCTTCCTGCACGTTATGTTTATGTATGCATTTGTGTAAGACGATGTATTGAGTTGAAGAAACTCTTAACTCTCATCTTAATTATTTAGCCCCATACTAGGATTTTTTTTCAAATCATGTTGTGAGAGCATGAGGACATTTGTAGCAGCTTGTCCTTCTCCTCCCTTGTTATTCTGTTTTTGTTGAGTGTATGCACTGTTAGGACTGCTAATATATTTCATTTGACTTTGGGTTATGACAACAAGAAAATCATGACTATGATTTTATATGAGGATGTTTTTTATTTTCATTTTTATTGAAGAAAAGTAAAAAAGTCGTAGCAAAGAAAGCATGTGTAAATTAAAATTAATGATGTCTGCATTCCATTCATTTGCCTCAGTCTCAGAGTCCTAGTATTTTCAGGTCAACATGTGTGATGTGAAAAGGCCTCTGAAAATATTCTTGCAAACTGTAAACTGTCTTTTTTTGTTCTGATTTTCAAATGTTGCAAATTCTTGTTTTAAACTATTTCAATAGAGGTCTTAAGACGAATTCTTAAATTATGAACTGCAGCAGACATTGTAATTATTATTATCTCCCAGCTGAGAAATATTGTTTTGTCGCATTAAAGTGCTGGTTTAGGAATTCCCAGTTTCAAGATCAATTGTCCTAATTTGGTCTAAAAATTCAAGCAAGGCGGTAGAAATTAGCTTCTTCAATTGGTCATGTAGTTTGTGTGTCTGCCTGTGTGTGTCAATGTAATGTGTGACCTCAAGCCATGGCGTGACTCCCTAGCCCCTGGCAACCTTTACACCTCTCATCACCAGACTTCACTGTCTGCCAACATACACACACTCTCGCACACACACTTGCATTGTGCTAGTAACACGCCTGTTGGTGATTGGCTGAGAGTCTGCGTGAGAATAGCTTGCCAGACCTCAAATTGGCTTGACCCAGGCTAACCCTGAAATCCTATTGGACTAAGACTTCCCAGTCTACAGTACACACAGACACAAACACACACACACCTCCACACATGCACACACACAGACAGACACGCTAATACACACACACACCGACACCCACACCCACACATAGGCTAACACACACTTATAATACAGAGCTTTGCAAATACCTAACAATGCACCAATCGATAGTGTTATAATAGGCTGCAATAATGCAGCAACAATAACAAAATAATACACAGCAGTAGTATTGATTTAGTTAGTCATATCAGTTAAAGCAGCATAACACTGTTTCATCAAAGAAGAAGTATCATAACTACTACCTAAACACATCAAATCCTTCCATAGTCATAAGTATGGAACAGCAGATAAACTTTTAAGAAGTTTCTCTGCACTTTTTGTGACATTGGCATCTTATAATGTCAGTTCTGTTTGGTCGCAACAAGGTGAGATATAATACAATATAAACATAGAGCAGAAAGAATACTAGTCACATACTACTTAGATATGCACATTTGCATATAATAGTGCAATAAGCTTGCAGTATGCTAATTAAAACACATACTTACAATTACAGTTTGGCAATATGGCCATGTGGCTCTATCCCTTATCCAGAGGAACTCAGAATGATTAAAAGACAGAGACGGAGGAGGAATACGGAGTGCAGAAAAGTGTGTCTGCGTCTCATGCGTCACATTTTCTGTGTTGTAACATGAAACAAGCAGCATATTTACAGTTTATGTTCTAAAAATGGACTGTGGCAGCCCTCAGGTTCAGCTTCTCAATCAAGGCAAGCACAGAACTGGTTTCCACTGGAAAACTTTAAAATAAATATTCACTTTGGTTTAAGCTTTTCAAGCTTCATTGCATGTGCAGATGGCATCGGGGATTACTGTTATGGTATAAGTGACTTTCCTTCAGTGAAATGATATGATTTAAAGCCTCTGTGCTGTGACACATTTGCACTACTGAAGTGTCCTTGAGCCAGAAGTTGAATCTTGCTTTCTTGTGATACTCAATTCTGTAAAAATGTAACACAAGAAACAGAGCCACAGGTAAAAAAAAGTATGTTGCAATAGCCACAAGGGTTCTCCAGGTATAAACCTCTCATTTAAAATAATAATAATAATAACAATTTGCTGAACATGTAAAAGCATAAGTACCAGAGAGAGCAGAAGCAGAATTTAAAATTGACTAAGAAACTCCAAGGACAACACCCATTAAGATCAGGAATAGTTGATTAACTTGTGCAATAATTTGGAGTTTTAGCAGTCACTCTAGAAACCAGCAACAAGGAATTTTCAGAATTAAGAAAATTGTTAACGGCTGCATGTTTTAAGTGAAAGTCTCGTAAGTGGTGATACCACTAAAACAAAGCGGCTTATTTTAAAGACAGAGGAAGAGGCAAAAAGCCAAAAAATGTAAAGTATACTTCAGTGATCATAAACCTTGCTGCTATGAAATAAAAGAGTATTTGAAAAAAGAAATATTTCAATGAAAATTAAGGTAAATAGATAAATGTATAACCCTCTTCGCGCTGTATCATTATCTCTTTTTCAGACACACACACACACACACACATATGTATACAATATGACTACTAAAAAAACAGGCATTTTGCATTTTAAAAGGGCTTTTTTCTCTCTTGCATCTAAGGTTTGCAGAGGTCAAGTGTGGCTTTTATATTGTGATTTCACTTTTTTTTGGTTTTTAAATTTCTCTCTTTTTCTCTTATTTTGTAAGCCTCTGGTTTTCTTGTCATCTTGTCTTACCTGGGGTTGTAGAGGGCATGTGCGTCTCTCATGTGGTTGGCTTCTAGTGGATCGTAGCTCTGGTGCATCCTCCAGGCGCCAGCGCCGCATTTACTATAGCTTGACTTGGAGTTGTCTTCACTACTGCTGTTCACCAATGGCCCCTTCGATAAGTTCATTCTGCAGGCGAGGGGCAAAATGAGAAAAGGAGAGGTGAAAAAACAACCAGTGTTATAGAAAAAAATAGAGAAACAGCAGGAATATGGTATTTTTAATCAAATATCATGTTTTTATTTTGCTATCAAGTAAATGATAAAAAAAATCATAAATAAACATGTTCAAATCTTTTGCTAAAATAGTGCAAATTATGTATTGCAAGTTGAAAAAGTGTAGAAAGAAAAATATTTATAAAAAAAGTTAAAGACAGCAAATAAAGCTTCATATTTTAACCTTTTATTCATGCGATGTATGTCTAAGTGCCTAGTTTTCTAATTTAGCATTACAACAACCTAGAAAATTAATATACCTAAAAACTTTCCATGATCAATAATACTTTTTAA
>JAQNCA010000001.1:7326366-7343743 GCA_029783725.1 Acanthurus tractus
TCAAACACACAGCTAGAAAAACTTTCCTGCAAATCTGACCTCATCCTACCCCTTCTCTCTCTCTCTCTCTCTCTCTCTCTCTGTCTCTCTCTCTCTATCTCTCATACACACAACATAGCGGGTGTGTGTACGCATGCTTTCAGAAGGCTTTGCACTGACCTGTGCTTTGACCCACAGGCAGTGGATTTTTCCAGCAGATTTACCACACTCATGCCCACAATTAATGATGGCAAAAAATATTTAGGTATTTGAATAAAATGAATTTGTGTAACATTCTGTTCAGTTCAGTTGTGTGGCAAAAAATGCGAGTAAGTAAAGTAAGGCAGGTTTTTCAAAAGGGACAATGTAGGACACACATCTTTGCAGGCATTTCTTGACAAACAAAGTCAAGCGTTTAAGATTTTAAGATACTAAAGTCACACAGACAACCACAAATCATGACCACAGGGTGACATCTAGACAATGGTTTTACCTGATATAGGCCCATAACTCTCACACATCTCTTATACATCTACTAAACTTATGCAGTTATTGTGTACAAATCAGCATCAAAAACGTTCACTCACTAACAGATTGTAAAAGCCACATCAAATCATATTAATTCATTAAGTACATGACTAACTCACTACTTTTCTGAATACCCAAAATATCTCATTTCCAACGGCTTATTAATTGTGCAGCATAAATTAAAAATAAAGTATGAATTTTAGAAAGAAAGAAAGAAAGAAAGAAAGAAAGAAAGAAAGAAAGAAAGAAAGCAAGCAAGCAAGCAAGCTCTGCACAAACAACTGTCACCAACCACGCTCAAGTAAAAGCCGGTGCAAGCGCTGTCCATGGTGTTTGTGTGGACAGCGTGCATAAACGAGCTTTAGCTACAGCTAAATCCAGGCAAATTACACGTTTTAATATGAATAATAACCGTCAACAACCACGGAGTATACGGACAGCCAGAGCGGATTATTTTAGACATAACAATAGCGTAAACTACGATAATAGCTTTTACTAATAAGCTATTATGATAGCTCATGTAGCAATTTTAAACAAGTCTCAAACAGCACTTCAGAGTGAAAGAACACAATAAGTTAAACATTATGCCAAGATAATGAAATAACTAAGGTTGTGACGTTTATTCACTTACCAACAGCTGGTATCTAGAGCTAGCGACATTTTTCTCAGTGGAGTTAATGTCGTTTCTATCTTCCACCACTGACTCCGTGAATAAGTGAATAAATTGCAGGTCCAATCTTGAAGTAAGCTAGCTAAGTTACGTCTCCTGTTAGACTGTATCAGTTACTAAGCTTGAGCATTTTATACAGTTTGTATTTTACCGGTAAACTTCCGGTAACCTATCCTCCTTGGCAGTTTGTTGAAAACCCTGCTAACTTTCGAAGTTCTTTCATTTCAACGACGTTGTTTGCTTTTTAGCTTCCATTTACAGTTTTTTACGCCCAAAGTTGTAAGATGGACATGTTTTTTAATCAACAGATGCCAACTTCACCTGGCTTTTCCTCGTGCAACTTGATGGTGCAGTACCCTATTTTACCACACAATACTTCGCCTCCGAGAGGGGCGCTGTTTCGTTAAAATGAAAAAAAAAAATAGCTAAAAATCGCTCAGCAGTAATAAAAGGAAAACGCATAGGAATACAATAAATATACAATTAACTGCTACCTGACAAAGAAAAAAGGGCTTTTAAGATCCTTCTTAGTGGAGTAACAATAGGCTACGACTCTGCGAAAATATTGCACTTGACCTAAAAATCCTGCAAAACGAATCATCAGCACTTAAAAAATGTTTTTCTTTAATGTATCACGCTTTTAGAAAAGCTTAGCCTACCAGTTTTATTTCATTTTACTGCTGTGAATGTTACTTGTAACCACACTGCTACATTATATTCTGCAAGATCATCATATGTCTGTAGGACTGCCTTCCATTGCAAAGCCATGTATTTTAAAATGTAACCTTTTATGAGCGCTAAAAAACAAAGCAAAAAAACCCAAATAAGCCTCTTGTGGAAAATGTAATGGGAATACAGACGAAATATTTATTTTTCAAAGAATAAATCTTTTTATAAAAAAGGTAGTAGTAGCTTTAAGGAATGTAAACTGTCAAAATCTTCTCTGAGAAATGTGGCATAGGTTCCATTTTTCTATTGTGCCTTCATTTTAAGGCTAAAAATAATGTTCTAGAAGTTATGATTGATATAAATATGGCACATTAATCATATCACATGTATAGATAATAGTTTTTAATACTCCTCTGCTTTTGTGAAGAAAGCTACGAAAATGACCAAGCTCTTTTGACACAGCTCATCTGCCTGTATTTGCCAGTATGGAGAATTGATACACAGCTCTTCATTCAACTCGTCCTCTGGGCTTTAAAGGAGCATTATAGTTTTTCACTGCTCAGAACATAAACATATAAGTTGAACCACCACTTGCTAGACTAAGGCAAAATTTGAAATTAAAAAATGGGTTTTATAGCTGCCAGAAGGCACAAGGCACAATGACTACTCTGGCTGGAGCTTTTCAAAGACAAGAGGCCAAGGACAAAGTGGCCAGAGTATTACTGGCTGCATAAAAAGATATGACTGTGGGGGTGCAGAAATAAACTTCCTCTCAATTTATGCACTTGTGAGTGGGAGATGTGCTACAGTGAGAAAGTGTCCAGGCACATTCTGATGCCCTCACTCTTGCTACATTAAGCTATAACTAAGCTATTGTGCTTCACTAGACATTTTGCCTTTTCACTCATTCCCCAACAATTACTTTCTTTCCCAAAGAAGTAAAAGTAAATAATTCCTAGTTTCTGTAAAGTTCAAACAAAAACCTTAAAGGGAAGTGAGCGGCATTTAGAGTGAAGAGCAGTGGAAGTGAGAAAAGAGATGAAGTATGTGCACTGTTTTCTGTCTGTGCTTTCTGTTTATATCCTGAGACAGAAAAAAAGTTATGAATATGCATTAAGCAAAGCGCTGCACATGCAGGTGACATGCTTGGCTTGTGTAACTGCTATGAACAACAGCACTAGAAAAGTGTTTTGTCTCCCCTCACCTTCTCTTAGGAACATAGGAGTGAAGAAGAGTAATCTCATGGGAACACTTCTTTTTCACTCTGTGGATGAAAAACCAACATACTAATGATGCAAACACATGCAAAGAAGCACGAAACCATTTAGCTCATACACAAGGAGATTCAAATGTATCCCCTCACACACATAAGACAATCCACCTCATGAAACTGTATGCAAACACTTTTTCTTTTCTAAGTGTATTCAATGAAATATGTGCACTGTTTTCCAACTCGTTTACAGCTTGTCGTTAGCCAGCTGAAGTGCTCGATGTGCAGAGTACATCAATCCAGACAGTGGAGCAAACATCTATTTTTAGATATACGCAAATTTTATTGTATCTTACAGTTTTTTAAGTAAATGCTCAACTCAATTTTAAAAGCAAACTCTGCAACCCTAGCTGTCTTTCAGTCAAGGAAAATCGTAAGACTGGGCATAATTTCTTACGCTTTAAATGTGCCGAAATTAAATTGTGACTACAATTTCTTAAAGAGTTTTACAGCTAATAAATACAAAGAACCTGTGTCCTGTTAAATGAAATGCTAACTTTGCCTAAATGGCCCTTGTCTTACTAAGCTAAAATTCGGTAAAAACAGACAAAAAATTATGGTGACAAACAACTTAAAAAATCCTTTTTGCATAACAAACTATAATAAGACAAATAGTAAAAAAAAGAATATAACAGTGTTGAGAGAAGTGGCTGAAGGGAAAGAAAATAAAACAGAAGAGGAGGTGGTACAAAGGGGATTTAGGGAGAGGGATATGGAGGAAGGGGCGAGGGAAGACGAGGGAGGTGAGGGGGTCAGACAGCAGGAGGAAGCTAATGTCTTTATTTCCTGGTGAGGTGGGACCTTGCATTTACCCCTGAGGTCAGTGGTCACGGACAGGGTCACTGGGGGTGCTGTGAGGGGGGTATCTCAATACAGAGGAAGAGAGAGAATATCTATAAAACAAAAAGAAGTGGAGAGAACAAGAGCCAGTTACAGAGTAATGGGGGAAAGAGAGCAAAAGAAAGAAGAGGGGGACCTAGTTTCAGTCAGGAAGGGAATGTGCAGAAGTGAAAAGGCTGAGACAGGTTGAGGAGGTGAGAGTACTCAAGAGACAAGAGGGGCACACATAAAACACACACAGACACACACATACACATACACACATCTTGTACACATGAAATAATGATATATCAGGACAATAACTGCAAAGATTGTGTTTGGGTCTTCTTTAAGAGTGTGTTTAATTGTATGTGGTGTTTTATACAATTATCAGCTTCGATCTGTATTTGTGTGTTTTTCTATGTACTGCGTGAGCAACTGTTTATGTGTGAATGCGCATTTCCATGTCTCCAGAGGCCTCGCCAGCGCAGCTGACAGATGAATACAAACTGATTCGATGTATGACTGTTCCTCTAGAGTATTGTTAAGAGTTATCCTCTTAAACTGCTTGACTTGCTGCCTTTTATAGATGTAAATCGCATTTGTCAAATATGGTGCGATAAATATCTCATCTTAACCGGTCTCCATGGCTTCCAGCGTGTAACATTTACAGCAATCATATAAATTAACAATAACAATGACAAACATGGCATGACAAAACAGAAACTGATTCCTTGTCTTTATTGTTCCTCAAGGGTGTTGTTACTGGATTTAGTCTTATTTAATCACCCAGCGTGGTGCTTTTCATTAACCCATTATTACACTCACAATTTAATAATTTAAATGACATAAGTCAAGAATTTAATGAGCAAGTAATGTGACAGTTTTGTTGTTTTCGTTTAGCACCATTATTTAATGTCTGATTTTAAAGTGGTTGTACTGGTGCTTGCGTCTGTGGCATGTGTGTATGCATGAGCATTTGTGTGTACACATGTTTGTGTGTGCGCTTGTGTAAAGCTTGTGTGTAAAGTATTCCCCTGGACCCTCTTTTTCAGTTAGTTTTGATGCTGACAGTGTTCTCTTCCAGCTAATTAATGACAGCTTTGAAAGTAGGACTCTCCACCATAGGTCTAGCTCAAACACACATACATTCACACATAATATTATGCAAATTGAGACTTGCGGTACAAGGATGCACAGGTTGGCCCACACAAATATAAATAGGAACTCACATTTTCACACTAACTAAAGTGTATGCTGCACAAGTTTCCTTCCCAAATGACACATGATGATAAATTAAGTGAGTTCGTGCAACTGGATGGTGTTTTTCTACCCATTCCATGGAAATATTATGAGATCTTTTAACAGATCCATACTCTTTAGTCCTTTGGTGAATAACTAACTTTGAACAAAATTTTGTTTTAACTTAGGTGCTCTAATTAGGGTGCGCCCATGAAACACTATTTGTTTTTATTTTTTTCTACTTCTTTGAAACATCTTGAAGAGAAAAACATGGTTGTTTATGGCTGAGCATAGATAAATACGCTGTGCACCTCCAAAAGTAAGGTATTAATATTAGACTATAGTGGTACCATAACAGCAGACCGAAGGCTCTTTAAATAGAAGGTACTGACACTGCGAACTAGATAGCTATATTTTGCCGCTGTCACACATTAGCGCACATCAGGACTGTTTATTTAACCTTGACCTAAAGTACTTGTAGGAAAATAGAGTGTAGTACAACATTGCAGCTGCTGCGTGAATGAACCCTTCCTTAGAGGAGGAAGTTTCCTTCTCTGAGCATCAGTCTTGATCCTGAGATGTTTGTATGTCCATCAGTGACTGTGTGCAGTAGTGTGAGTCTATGCATCTATGTGCATAAAGGCATGTAAGTACTTTGTGAGCTTGCTTGTAGGTCCACAAGTACTGTTATTTATTTATTTATTTTTTTGTGTTTGTCTGTATATTTTTATATGTGCAGAAACAATGACGTATCTTGGCCAGTGATATGATTCATGAAAATGGCACGCTGACTAGAGTCACACTGAGAAGGAACAGTCTGTTCTCCAAAAATACCTAATCTGACTAATACAATGGCAGAAGGGTGCACAGCATACAAACAAAACACACACACGCACACACACACACACACACACACACACACACACACACACACACAATGCAAGACTTATCACTAAACTCGTACAGCACTAATTAATTAGGATGTGCATGACTGTTTTCTTTACCTTGATGTACATTTTGCCCTTTCTTTTGCCTATAATTTTCAATGGTTTAGGACTGACATGTGTATGACAGAATGTGACCCAGGACACTATAAATATCACTTCACAGCCTCAGTTCACTTTTAGACCCTCTATTGCTGTCCAGTTCTAGTTATTCCTGTCGTACCTCTGGATGACTGTGATGCAGCAGATTAAAAATATCCCGTTACCTTTCTGAGCGACAATGGCACTGTGTCAATAAATACAGCATGCTCATTCATTAAGGGAACATCAGACTGATCATTGGCTGTGGCCTCCACAACTCATGTTTTTACAAAGCAGCAACCAGTGTGAATAAGACTTTAAGCTGCAGGTATACAGCAGCCATTTTAACTGCTTATAATGTTTACTCTGGCTGTAATATGGAGATCAAAAATCACTCTAAAACTAAACAGAAGAAAAATATATATTCACAACATCTGTTCTTCTAATTTATTCCTTTCAAAACAGGAGTTACAAATTATTTTTTTGAAAAAATACAGTTTAAAGAGAAGTGTGTTGGGGGAATGCTGCTTGATTGACAGGTCTCAACTGAGCAACATGTTTCTTCTTTTAAACAAATTTTGGGCTTTGAAATCTTTGTGAATCACGTATTTAGTTTAGGGCTGATTCCCATTTCTAGAGGGTATGACTGAGTGACTCAGCAGATTATAATGCAAATTTTAGGCAATATGTGAATCATGTTTAGGACTAATTGCTGATTTTTTGTCTGTTCCAAATGATGACTCAGTAGACTATAAATATGGCTTTGGTTTGAGTTTTCCTTTGGAACCATATTTCTATTTTATTCTGGAGTTATTCTTGGTCTCCTGGTCTCAGTATTGGACATCTGTATGACAGAATGTGATTCAGTCAGCTATAAATATGAATGGCCTTTCTGCTCGGCCAGCCACACGGATTAGCAAGTCTTCCTGCTTTTCCACCATGCCCAAAACACATTGCGGCTCTCTCTCTCCCTCCCTCTCTCTCTCTCTCTCTCTCTCTCTCTGTCTTACTCTCTCCCTCACACTCTCACAAAGACACACACGTATAAACACACATAACTCTCACACATATCCTCACTTGCCAATAGTCACCACTCTGCCCATAAACACACAGTGGGGGAGAGATGCTGAGAATGACTTGTCTGAGGCATATCAAAAATGCACAGTGACTCACTTTCTTTAATCTTTTTTGTGTTTCTTTAGTTTTTAATAACACAATTTTCCTTTAATATAAAAATAGACAATTTTTTTTCCAGAAAAAAACTTTTTGGTATCCAAAAGTGGTAAACTGGCAAACAGGAAAATGCAAGTTACATAATTTTCTAAATAAGGCATCAAAGTCCGGCACATGTTTCTGGTAAACTCTGGTCAACTTTAATTTGGATTTATTCGCAAGATGTTGTATGAAAAAAGCTGTGAGTGTTTTATTTGTCTCACTTAAAAAAGTCACATACAAAACAGTTATATTTGAACTCAAACTGTGATCTTCTCTTAAGCCTAACCAAGAAGTGTTGGTGCCTAAAGTTAAAATAAACAAAGACTGTTTCATAACATTAACTATGAGATGAAACAGTCTTTTTTTATTTTAGCTGCTAAAATTAACCATGAGACATTAACTATGAGACATTAACCATGAGACGACAAAAATCCGGTTCATAAATGTCATTTTGGGAGCGGTCATAAATGTAGTTTTGGGAGTAGATTTTGGGAGTAGAGTTTTTTGTAGATATAAGGACTTGTTGTCTATGTGGGATCTGCACTTTACATGAGTACTTATGTGTTGATACAAGTGATTGGTGGGTATGATCTGGTTTCAATGAAAATGCTACGGCTGCTACATGATACTAATGGAAGGAGAAAATCCAGGACAATCATGAGTGCCTTGGATTACCACTGCTACACACACACAAGACGGTCACACTGGTCCTGTGACCAAAAGACATTTACCAGGAAGTCTGATTGAATTAAGGCAGTCATGTCTTCTTATCACCAGATTGAAGGTATCAATGTATTTGTATCCACTGATGTTATTAATAGGACCCAAGAGGCAACTAGACACCGCAAAGTGGGGTGACAAACAGATCCTTGGACTATTAATAGGAAGGGATGGAAAAACTATGACCAACAAGCAGAGAGAGACAGAGGGTGAGAATGAGAGAGGAAAGTCCTGACACCAACACTGAGGGTCAAGATCAAGACAGTTGTAGAGAAGGTGAAAGAGACAGTTTTAAGTGTCCTCGATATTTGAAATGATGTTTTGTAAAAGTTAAGATTATGGCAAAAAAATCACAATGATGAAACAAAGTGGAAGAGAAGAGATGAGAAAGATGTGTTGTATTTCCTAATATTATTTAAAATATGTATTCAGTGTACAATAAAGCTTTTGGGTCATAGACTCTGATTAAAAACTAATGTGAATAACAAATTTAACTGTGCTTTCCTGATTCCTAAAAGTCTTCATTAAAAAATTCTTAAGCTTTTTGACCTGTAAAAAAACAGTCACCCTCAAATTTTTTAGGTCAATGCACATGTATGTGTTTGAGAGTCTAAGAAAACTGCTATACATTAAAAAAGCTTAACACCTGTATTAGATAAAAAGTATGATGAAAGATAAACAATTTGCTAGTGAGGTCAGGGGATAAACATCTGACTTCCACAACACTGCACTGTTGCATACTCAATCACTGTAAGCAAATAAGTGTGTCACCCTTTTTGGTTGGATGGTTTTTGTTGTTGAAAATATTTTCTCATAGTGGGGTGGTAGCTCTATCTCACATAAAACAAAAGAGCCTGTTATTATCAATTTCAAACAAAGAACCCAAACTAGAGCAGAATGCACACACGCACGCACACACATGCACACACACACACACACCTCTGTGTATGAAACTTTTGCAGTTCACTGTACTCTCTTCCCAAAACATTTCTTGTTTTCATCAAAACAATCAATCAATTCAATCAAAGAGAGAAAGACATGAGAGTTGGGCTTCATCAGACCAGTATTCATCCTAAAGCACATGAGAACTAACAGTCCCACCTTTCTCTCTCTCTCTCTCTCTTTCTTTTACTCTGTATCATTCTATCCCATTAACACTGGCCATCCTGTAACCTCTGACCTGTGCACTTTCTGCCTGGATTAGCTGCATCAACTCTAAGACTGAGGAGGTGAGGGGAAAAACGTCAGCTCTGGTGGAAGTGCACAGTCATGAGGAATTAGTCTTTGTCATGGTTACCTCTTAATAAAAAAGAGCCAATATAGATGGACTCACATGGCCATCTATTTTAATTATTATTCAAGATACATTTCAGGCATCACTGTCTTAAGAAATCTGAGTTTTAACTCAGAAAGCAGATCTGTCTCATTTGCTGTGGCAACATATCCTCTGTACAGTTTACCTGAAGAGCTCAAAACTAGGTACCACCTTTTCTTTTTCACATCCTTTCTAAGAGATGCCACAATATAAAAAAAGTCTGTATTTAGAGGTCTAATATATGGTATCATTCCACTTAAATAGTGGATGTAACTCTTTTTCCATCTGCTGTTCGTCCTCACCATGGTATGCTGACAGTTTAAGGAAAGAGTGCTAGCCAGCACTGGGGACAGACAGTGCTCCTTTTTAAACAGTCAGGTACAATTTTTAGACTGTGTTTTAGAGTATATATCGAAAGGCTTTGCTGATTAGCCTCGTGTGCCGTTGTATGGTGTGAGTCAAGGTGTGCTCATTTTCTTCCTAAAAGTTCTGGTCACGGTCATGTAGGTCCACCCACCCTACGGGGATTTATATATTCCACTAGGAAAACAAGGTCACCTTTGCCCGACTCTATAGATGTTGCCTATTACCATCCTGGGGAAAATAAAAGAAAATAAACTTCAGTGGATGCCCATTACACAACTGGAAGTGTCCCTTGCATGGCTGCATGGTGTGTATAGCATGGATACACACACTGTAATTTCTGCTGGGAAAGGCTCTGCTCTTCATGCAAAATAACAAGGCTTTCATTTTCTGGATATTTTTACATTTTTGCTGCTCCGTAGTGCTGCACTCTAGAATAAAAACATTCGGCGAGACGACACAGATGGAGAGAAAACAGAGAGAGGGAGAGAGAGAGAGCAAAACAGAGACTGAGAAAGAGAGAGTGGAGATGACAGAGAAAAAAAACAGGAGTGAAATGAAACTGAAGGAATATTTTAATCATTTAAAAATGTTGAAATGAAGCAGACATGGACAGTTTAATGTCTAATCTAAGTTACATGCTGCTGTCATATCACAGCTAGTCCTAAAACAAGGTTGATCAAAAAAATACAAGGTTGATTTCTGGTTGTTTGCAAGATTTTTTAAATGAACCTATAACAACTGACTCAGAAAGAACTGTAGCAAATATACACACATAGAATTAACAACAAAAAGATGCATATAGAGTCAAGAACGTACAGTGTTTGCTTGACTTTCCCTTGAACACGTCTGCTGGTGTAAGGGTTTTAATAGTGACTGAACTAAAATGGATAGAAACTCTTTATATCAGCATTCTTGGTTATTCAGCTTATTTGCTGATGGTTTCTCTTGATTATTTTTGCTCTTTGAATTGCCAGAGTAATGACTTAAAAACCTTTGTATTTAATTATAAAGCCACAATCAAAATTCCATGCTATGCTTTTGACAAGAGAGACACAAGGAAGTATCTCTTTGCGCTAAATATATGAGTAACACCAGACAATGTCCTATCTATCTTTAGTAATTCGATGAATACAGTGCTGAGGGGCAAAACATGCTGTCCTCCTGCTAATGAAGCTTTCAGCCCTGCGCCACAACCACACAATGACAGCTGGCAGGGGAGGGGCAGGAACTACACGCCATGAAATAAGAGGGGGTAAAAATTGATTAGCAATTTTCATTTGCGCTAAGCTAAACAAAAGAAGGCTGCTGCCCTACTCTGCATATCATCATGGGGCTGGAGAGGAGGAGGGTAGGTAGTGTTGATGGTGTTGGGGTGGGATGGGAAGTGATCTTTCAGAGCTCAAGGCATCTATTGTTTAGTTGAAGAGGATGTGGATGTGGGGAGGCAAACAGGGATTCAGGATGGGAAGACAAGAGGACTAGGGATGGGGGAAAGAGTGACAAGAGGGAAGACAGGAGGGACGTTGAAGATAGAAAAAAATGGAAAGGGGAGAGTGAAGGAAAGGACTGAGAGAAAGATGTAGGGAACAAGGAGGCAGGTGGGGTAAAAAGGTAACACGGCTACACAGAGTAAAAGTGGAGATAGAAGGAAGGTAACAGGAGTTTTTGGATTAACGAGGAGAGACCAAAAGCAAAAAAGTGAAAGAAGGAAGCCAGAGGTTTAGATTAAATGTGTATTTAAACTTGTGCTCTTGGGTTGGGGGTTGTAGAGGTGTACAATATGGGAGAGTGGGTAAAAGGGTTTGAGTCGAAAAGGTAATAAGGTGGGAAAAGACTGAAGGGCAGAGAGAGACAGAAAGTCCCGGGAAAGACAAGTGAGTGTCGTGTCCAAGAGTTCATGACCAATTCTGAAAATTAAAGCTGGAACAGGACAGAGTCACAGTGCTTTTTAAAAAACAATAGCTAAGTGGAAGGGGGGGAAAAAAACAACAACAGCAACACTTTTAAGTTATTAAAGCCACTGAATACAAGGCTCTGTCAATGGAGAAATTTGCCAACACTGAGGAAAAAAAACTGCTGTACGTCTGCAGTACTGTGGCCAAGCCATGTTGTTGTATGGGCAGTTTTCTTGAGGGGTTTTTTGGCATGACCAGGATGGATGATGGCTTATTAACAGTGACACTAATGCACCTTTTTGTGTGTGTGGGTGTGAGTGTGTATGTACTTTCAGCTGGTTGTCATTAATTTTTAGTGACTTAAACACACACACACACACACACACACACACACAGTAATAAATGCAAAAAAGGCAAGAAAAATAGCAGCTGGTAAGTGAGTGAGAGGGGGATAAAATCAACAACTTTTAACCAAAACACTGTACACAACTCTAAATTTAATTTTCTGCAAGATTAAGCACAATAATGACTCGCTTTATAAAAACCCATAACTAATGGCTTCCAATGAGCCAATCTATAGGCATTGATCTGCTCACTATCTCATAGACTTGCTGTGTGAAGCCTATAAATGAAAGAGGAGGGAAGAGGCAGAAAAAAAAGACAGAAAGGGGGATGGAGGAGCACTATATAAACAAAAGAGATTGAGGAGTGAGAGGAAAAATGAGTGGCGAGAGAAAAAGACAGGTGCAGACAAACTAGGAGGGTGAGAAGAGAGGTAAAGAATGGAGGAAAGGTAAAGAAAGTAGGAAAGACAGACACAATGAGAAGTCTTTCAGTGCAAAATGTTTTTTGCTCATGAAGAACACACAGTGCCTGAGACTGTTTGTTTTGCTTTTCAGCTGCGTCATATTAGTGATATTTTACAAAACATAGAAAAATCTTGTGTACAACAAAAGATCTTAGGAAACACAACACTGCTGAGGCAAAGACTCTATTGGACAATTAAACTGACACTGCACTTAGTTCAGTTCAGTTCAGCTCGGTTTGTTTTAGTTTACTCTGAGCGACCAGTGCTCAGCTTTTAAACGTTTGTATGATATCTTCAGTGACTCTGGATGGAGCGTTCCCTGGTTTTAATAGCCATTTATGAAACACATCATTCATTTCTATGACAAATGGATGATTTTGTGTTTTTGGAGCTTGACCCATAATACAGACCATATGTTTGAAAATACTGACCCAAGCTGCGTTGATTGTACTGATAACCATCTTTCTTTCTTTATTCTATCACTTGTGAGTTCCCAAACTTAATGAAGATCCAATGCTAAATCAATGGAGAGACTCTGTCAGTATGTTTCAACTATTGTACTAGCCAAACGGCATCTAAACCTCCTCAAACCACAACTTTCAGATGTTGGCCATCTGAAAGGTCAGGCTCCTTTTTTGCGTAACAACCTCCATTACTTTTCTTACATCTAAAGGAGTGCACCACTGTAGAGACCTTTGAACAGAATCCTTTCAAAAATGAATGTCATGATCCTGAAAAAAATGATTATCACGTTTCACTCTTTTCCATGATCGTAGTCTTTTTTCGCCCCTCTCTTAAACATGGCCAGAATGTGTTTGAGCATAATCCAACCCTTATCTATTGGTTAAAACTCTATGCGTCTGATTCTGGATCTGATAGCTACCAGAAGCTCAGTTATTAGTAAATACACACTCAGGTGTAAATAAGGAAATCGACCGAGCATAGCACTGTACAAATCATTGCCATATGTTGCTGCTCTTTAGGGTTATAATGACTGTCATCAATCTAGTGTTTGAATTAATCCTGTAACAACAGCAGCGTCTTTGTGTTGAGTAAACAGGCACAACCAAAGGCGCAGCTGAACAAAAACACCTCAGCAGAACAATAAAAATCATTAATTTATTTTTTTTAAAGGTAATTAGGGCAATTAGTTATCTAGTGGTATTCTACATTTCTAATCCTACACTTGACAGCTTTTTAGAGGCTCACTGACTAAGAACTAAAGGTGGTGGCATGTGAGGAGGAGGAAAAGGGAGTGAAATGAAACAATCCTCTGCTGAGAACGCACAGAAGCTTAAATCCGGAGTGGGCTGCTTGCGTTAATCCCCATGGATTAAGCTTCTAAATACTCCTATTCAAGCCAATTAATTCATGCATATATCTGTCTCTGGCTCTTTTCATGTCATTTAAGATGATGGAGGGCGACTTCATGGGAAATCAGGAGGAGGATGGATATGTATCTACATTAATGCACACAGGACTCTCTCTTCAGGACCATGTGGTTACATACATCCTGATGCAGCACGCACACACACACAAATACACACACATACACATACACACTGCAGAGGTTTAGATTGAGAGTTTAAGAAAGAAATGATGGTGGGAGGGTGAGGATTGAGAGGGGCCTCCAAAAGTTGACTGACGTATTCTGACAGCTGAATACTAATCATGAGATCAACCTCTGGTTAAATCTACAGGATCTCACTGGGGCTTCTGGCTGGGAGAAGCATAAAAAAGGATTAGCAGTAAATACAGAAGGCTTATAGAGAACAGAGAGACATCAGTGGACCGACTCAACAACTTGAAACAAAAGGTTGAGACGAAGAAGGAACTAAGGATGCTAAGGATGGCGAGAGGCATAGAAAAGGACAGTGAACAAGTACATTGATCAAACATTCAAAAAATTATTTTGATAGAGTCTTCCAATGATGGTAAAATAAACACAATCACCCATGCAAATTTTTGGGAGGAGAAAGAAAGCAAAGACATCGAAATTAATGACAAAAATCAGACAGACAGTAGAGAATGAAGACAAATGTGTTGTTACAGTTTCATGCTCTTGGATGTACTTTTTGTTTGGAATAATGCCACTCTTCTATGTCTCTCAATGCTGAAATATCAGCTGGCAAAGTGGAGTTGACTAATCAAAATAAAACGATTGCAACTGTAATCGTGAGAGAAAAGCAAAGAAGAAAAGAAAAAACAAGTAACCAACTTAAAAGTCTCGGGAGGTTGTTATACGAGTTCATTTCCTGTTTGCAGTGATGTCACTAATCACATGCTTCCCCTCATGACATCATCAGGGTCTAAAATGGACTGCAGTCTGTCGTACTGCAAAAAGCTATTAGTCTCTGGTTTCCAGTCTGTGTATGTGTGTGTGTGTGTGCCTCTATGTATTTGTGTGTGTTGTGTGTCTGTGTACAAGCAGGCTGGCAGGCAGCAACCAGTGCACAGAGTATTAATAGGAACTCACATCACCCAGAAAGGCTTCCAGATAAATAGAGGCTCACATCAGGCTCACATCTACGATTAGATTACAGCCTCCAGACGACAACCAAGGCTAGAGGGTATTACTACACAGTAGTCTGATTATTAAAAGTAACCAAAATACACTCAGACTGAGAGAATTAAAGTAAAAAAGACTAAACTGAATACATTACACAACATAAGATCGGGTGACTCAAACGTTGCTGGTTTAAAGACTCAGTGACTGCGGTTGAACCACAAAGAGTTACATATAAAAAACAGCTGCAAACATGAAGATTAATATGATGTATTGTTGGCATCCCACTGACCCTGAATATAACTGCTGGTGGGAACAGCTGAGAGTTTGACAAACAGTTACCAAACCCGCATGACCAGCAGCTGCAGAATCAGCTTGTTGGAACCTCTGAGCGGGACTTAGATTCAAAACCCGTATAATAAAATTCAGCAACTGGTGTGATTAGCTGACTGCACTCAGGGTCTGTCTAACCCAGACTTGATGATTTATTAGTCAAAATCCAAATGACGTGTGAGTTTACTGTCTACAGCTCACAGAAAGAATGCCACAACTTTACAGCAGCAGCACTATTATGATATACATCACATGATACTGTCATTTCACATGCTTTAGATACACCTGGTATTATTGTGTTCATATCTTGATTCGGGGAATTCCAGCATTTTAGATTGTAGCTAGCACAACTGGTCATTACCCCATTTCTCTGTACTATATCAGTGTCCAAAACCGGCAGACTAGGACAACCAGCAGGTGGTCATCAGAAATACAAAATAATCAAATTACACATCAATAATCCCTCTGGGTGAATTCATGCTCTGCACTGGATTCCTCCTACATGTTGAGGAGCGGTTGGCTGTGCACATGTTTCAGTGCCCTGAGACCAACTCTACTTTTAAGGTGAATGACAGGAGTTTTACACATTTCAGAAAAAATAAATGCAAACACATAGGGAAACATGCAAAATTCCACAAAAGAGAGGCATCAGTTTTCCCCTCTAAGTGAATTTTCAGAGTAAATATATCGGTGAACATGTTACATTTTAAATGCCACACTTAGTCAAACTAAGTCAATGGTATTATAAATACTAACAAAAGATCCAGGTTATAAAAAATAGCATGCTTTGTCAAATAACAAGCCAGTTTTCATATTTAGCATCTCACTGGGTAACTCAAAGAAAAAGGGCATGACTGAAAGCCTACAAACTAATCTGCCAAAGGACTGAACAGCAGGCCATTGTCACAGTATTGCAGCTTGTCGTGGACATTTAACTTAAAAACAGCTTGTAACTTTGAGTCACTAGCACTGCTCCTCTTACCTGATGTCCTTCAACTCAGGTAACCGCTCTAAGGTGTGCTCAGTCCTCAGATACTGTAATTAGGTTCTTGCCAGATTTACACAGCAACATATCAAAACATGGCGTGTACATGGCAGGACACATTACGAGACTGACCAGCAGCATTTCAGGAACGAAGATCTAAACACCTTTTAAGAATGCTCATATGAAAGAAAAAAAATTAGACTCTCAACCTTTAAACGTTTACACCTGTCTGTTTACTCTCAGTACTCTCAGTCTCAGGCTCTGCCTCTCCTTATCCTTACATCCTCTCTTTCTTTTAATGGTCACTTCCACTCTTTCACTCTGATCTGACATCAGTCCATCTGATTGGTCGACCCAGCTCGTGCATTAACCAGTGACACGCTTTAATTATTGAGCGGCTGACCTCAATTGGTTGGCTGGAACAGCCTAAAACACATTGCCCCACACACATACACATTCAGACATTTGTACAACATGCTCACAAACTCACAATCTCACTACATACTGTACTACACACTTACATGCTCAGCCTGGGGACAGTTTCTGAAGTCTAAATATATATATGCTGTGGAAAACATCAGCTCTGCTTGTTACTCCTCTAAGGTCATTGATGCTAAGAGCATTAAGACAAGAATCATGCTGGAGAAACACTAGGCTGACTGTGATACATGGATGCATTTTCTCTGAGATATTCACAATTTGTCATTCATAAAACATGCTTGTTTCTGTCATTAACTTCAGGCTACTATGTAGCATATATACAGGATATAATGGCATGTATTTGGAAGACAAATGTAAGGGAAACTTTAGATAGAAATTTCAAAAACCCGATACTTAGTTCACCTATTATCCAATACTTTGAAATATAGCTAAGATGTAGATGGTTGCTTAAAAGCTACATTATTGTTTAAAAAATACATATTTTAAGCATCCTTTTTGCATTTTCATGAAAGTGGGTATCTATCTATCTATCTATCTATCTATCTATCTATCTATCTATCTATCTATCTATCTATCTATCTATCTATCTAT
>JAQNCA010000001.1:7347530-7365052 GCA_029783725.1 Acanthurus tractus
AAATGTGGATTGTGGCCTTTCTGTAACGCAGCTAATCCCACAGCAGCCCCTATCCTGTTGTCGGCTCTCTTGTTTTCAAAAGAGCCATAAAAGGAAATGTTAATCCCACTTGTTATTGTAGCCTCTTTTAATCCAAAAACTAGGTAGACCTCCAAGGCTACAGAGAGGCCATGCTGCTACCTACACTGACAAAAAAGAGCAATTGATTTATTATGGAAATACGCCACATCAGCAGCGGCATATCACGTGCAGGATCAATCAAGTTAGTTTTAGTTAAAGGGTGGAAATCAAGCTTTTTTTTTCCAGATGTCTTATTTCAAATTCTTTTGCAGCTTTATTCACTTTATGTTTTCAATATGATGCCTTAATCATTGCAGTATCTGAGGCTGATTCCAGTTACTTTTTATTCAATGTATTTATTAAATAGCAGAAAAAAATACACAATAGTGAACAGGAACAACTTTACCTAGTAAAGTTTGTGTCTACTTATATTCATGTTTTACCAAATACAGTTTCCACAGAAAGAGGAGTTCTTCTTCTTGTTCCTTTAATGTGATGCTGTTGTCACATTAATCTGCTGGAAGGGGTTTGTGTACTTATTTTAAATATGAATGGGAGAAGTGATGTAACATTACAATTATTATGTCTACATGTGAGAACATGTTCATATTCAATGGTCAAGTAAGCAAAGTCCCATCTTTGACCTTTTGGTCCACCCCAAACATCTCACCATGCAGACTTTGTCACTTTTTTCATTAAGTTCATCCCTTTCTCCAATTATTATCGCCTCCTGATGGGGCTGCATCTTCATATACTTGGACTTTTCCCACTTTGGCAATGGAAATAAAAAACATAACTCTGACACACTATCCACTGGACTGTGGATCTATTGTGTACTTTTATGCTTTGGTGTAAGACGGAGGATGCACAGTATTCAGTGCAAGAACTACTACTCAACGATGCAAGAATTGTAACGAAGAGGAGGAAGAAAAACAACAAAGGAAGAGCAGAGACAAGAAATAGAAAACACAGGAGACAGAACAGGTGAAGTAAAGGACGAGGACATGGAGGAAGATGATAAAAGCAGGGGCCCAGAGGAGGAGAAAAGAAAAGAGGGTGGAGGGCAAGGACAGGGGTGAAGGGTGTAACTCACTCCTGTCCCCATCACCAGCGCCCGGTCCTAATTTACCCAGAACAATCAATCAGATCAGGAGGCAGACACTGATAGAGGACTACTATGCAACAGGATCCACCACGCACACACACACACACACTGATGGAGGACTTGCATGCAACAGGATCTATTCACACACACATACTTTTATGCTGACTAGAGGGAAAAAGTTTGCAGCTCATATCTGTAGCCTCTAAACTGACTTCTACCAACTAGGCTGTACTGTGTACCAAAGTCACTCTGTGGGGTCACAGCGAGAGGTCAGGGCCCATGAGACAGAACGTGCACAGAGGGAACAGAGCGGGAGTGAGAGAGCAAGAGGGTGAGGGAGAAAGCAGGGAGAGGAAGGAGAACAACGGCCAATGAGGGGGAGAGAGAAAGAGACAGAAAAAAGAGCGCAGTGCAAAAAAACAGAGGACAGAAACAGCAATGAACAAGAGGACAAAGATATCGCACCCTGCCATGCTCTCAGAGAAAGATGAATGCACCAGCGGCGCATAGAGAAAGAATAAAAGAGTGAAAAAATAAAAGTAGCAGACTGACGCCAGCACAGGTACAGAGGACGACAGACACAACAACGTCAGATTAGGAGGATCAGAGCGAACACAGGAAGTTTGTTCATTCCTCCTCAAATTTTTCTGCCACTTGAGGCAACACTGAAGTATGAACCAAAACCTAAATGACACCTCTTTTACCACTTTCACACACACACATTTAATTTATTGTTATCCTGCAGACAAGATTGTCTTTCTCTTAGCTATTAGTATGTGTATGTGTGTGTCTTTTTACAGTGTTTATTATTTAAACCTGGGAAAAACTACAGCTCATGTGGGGGAGCTTCTTCTGTCTACATATCTATGGGTGTATTAGTTTGAGGACAAGTACGTCACTTTATACTAAAGTTCCCTCCAAAATTATGAAATTGTTGTGTTATTGAAAACCTAGCCTCTTGTTATGACACTAAATAAGATCCAGGTTCGATAAACCTGTACCCACACATGAATATTTGTTTAAATGAAATTTCCCCCTGTTCAATGACATCTTTATTTTAGGGATTGATGTCTTTTGCAGGAATCATGTTTACTGAGATACTTTTAACAAGATCAGTTCATTAAAAATCAAAGATGTCCCATGAGCCTGTGGTTCTGAAGGAAACATTGACAACTAGGCCACATGGCGGCATTTGTTCTAAAAGCAAAGCTTATTTTGGGTAGAAGGCTAATGAATCGTGCTAAATTGCATTTAAAACAGAAAATGATTTTAAAGTCACCACAATAATCTCTTAATTGATCCACATATCATTCTCATTTGCTATGCTACGATTAAATTTTTCTAACAGGTAATTAGAAAAAGAAGAGAAATAAATAGAATCAGAAAACCTTTTTCAGTGATCAAATTTTGATTTCTCCCAACAGGTGAGTAACAAGAATGAGTCTCAATTGTGTGAGTCATCAAATAGTATATAAATGAAAATGTTTTATACAGCATTAATACATGAGTGTTTGTATATGGTACTGCATCCCGAAAAGAGCCCCAATCAGGGCTTGCTGTCTGGCTGTGCATATTACAGGATCTGACAGACTTGAAATGCTCATTTGGTATCAATGTCAACCTTCAAGTGTGCTTTTTTGCTGTCATACATGGCTTTTAAGTTTATAAAAGCACCACATTGGTAACAAGGTGACTAAATGTATCTTCCTTTTGTCCTCTTGCAATCGAATCATTGAATCAAATTACATTTCATGTAATTCAAGGTGCTGATTTAAAGACTTCGCAAAAATAAAATACTGTTGCTCAAATACCACAACTGCTTAATACTTTGTGTTGAGAAAGAATGCACTTTCAGAGGTTTTCCACAGGTTTGCTTATCACAGCAGTGATTACTATGCACCTTATTATTTTATCCACTGTTACTGATATAATGTACTTGCCAAGAATGTATGTTTTTTCAACCACTAACATCATGAATCTCAACCTCATAAAATCGAGCTGATTGAATATATGACTAATTTATTTGACTTAAGACTAATTGGAGCAATGCTTTATTTATCCCGTAAATTACCCCAAAGCACTCTCACTCACTCTGTTTGTTTGTGTGCATGATAGAAACAGACAGAGAGTGAGGGGGGGAGAGTAGGCATGTGAGATCTACGCTATCTATTTTAAATGATGACACATTTAATTTAGGCCCTGCTAAAGATATTAAAAGGCATCGCTGTTATTAATGAAGATGGAGCATAATGAGAGAACGCTACACAAGGAAACACACTCTTACACACACACAGAAACAAACACACACATATACAGTACACATACATAAACATGCTTACAGTTTCTAAGAAACATCCTCCTCACATTGAACTTAACAACTAGATTCTCCTGTTAAAGTGGTTTATCCGTCCACAATTTAACTTGAATTAAGGTCATTTTAAAATCAACATACATAAAGTATTCAGTGCTATAAATGGCAAAAATTTACTGCCAAAATTCATTTCAGTGCTATTACAGCTTTGTCAAAGTAAAGTGTTCTCTAAGTAACTTTTCCCGCACTGGCATATTTTTTCCATGCACAAGGGATCTTGGGAATCCCCATCATGTAAGTTTTATGTCAAAGCTGAAGCCAAACCTGAAGTTACAAGGTTTCAAAGTGGCAGTGGTGGGAAACTCAAAGTCATGTTTCCCTCGGCGCTGTTGGAGTCATTGAGGTTGTAAATTGACTGAAAGGAAAAACAGGCTGTGGTCTTAGTCTTTCCTTAATTTTGTTACAGGTTTGCCAATCTCATGCCATTAAATGTATAGCCTGCATAGCACTTCTATTGATTAACAAATGACAACGGTGTCAATGTGTAGCAATGTACATTTGAGGTCAGGGACTTATTGCCTTATTTCAATTCTTTCTTTTCTCTCTCTCTCCTTCCCCATCTCTCTTTCTCTATCTCTCTCTCTTACTAGATCCCCCCTTTCTATCATTCCCTCACACACTTCCCTCCCTCCCTCTAAATAGATATTGAAGTTTTCTATTTAAGGCAGATGCTGTTTAACTTCCTTGGGGTGGGAAGTGAAAGGCAGGCAGAGGGCCATCCATCTCGCTATCCACCTGCTGACATCTTTAAACGCTATCGACACCCACTGCCAGCATTAACATGCAAAACGGCACTGCATGTTTGATTTCATTAGCTCATTGTACGCAGGATATTCTCTTGCCCCGTCAGTAGGATTTGGGCTGCAAATTATTGGATCGGATGCAAAATTGGCAAATTTTGTGACTTGTCAGAGAAATGTCGTTTCTGCGCTGTTTTACGCACTTTTTTTATGACTCTGCATTTATGCATTGGTTGTTGCTGGTCTTCTCTGCAAGGCCCTACGTTGGTAGTTGGTGGCCCATGAACAAAACTCTTTATTAGAGATGTGTTGGGTTAATCAAACAGAGGAAGTATGAACAATGTAAATCAGCAGTCTGTTGTGCTTTCATGGCTAAAAGAAGCTAGCTAATAGCCTAGAAAAAGTCATAGCTGCCAACACAAAGGTATGAAAATAAAGTAAATTTTCGACACACAGGCCTCAGCTATTCTACTGTTTTCATCACTGTTTACACAACTTTTAAGAGAAGCACCGGCTGAGATAACTAATTCCTACATTAATTGACTACAATTACCATCTGACATGAACACAAATAGAGTGAGGCAGCATTAAAACTGTGTTAAAATATAAATCGTGTTCCCCCTTCATAAATGTCAACAGTTTAGGTCTTTGCAAACCATTGATACTTTGCAGATTTCACATGAAACATGTAAATGTTTCAACAGATATTATGATGGATATCAATGTGATGTGTTGTGATTGAATGAAGGCCTTTATGAACTGAATTTTTCCACAAGGAGTTTGGGAGAGAGAGTGATGTGGTGACAAATAGGCAAGACCAGTGTTTGAGGCCACAAAAAAAGGACAATTTTGACTGAGTAACTTTAATGAGAGTCAAAACAGTGTATAGGTGTTTTTGAGGTCACCAAAAGTGAGTCTTTTGTATGTGGCAATGGGTGTTTTTAAGGAGACATCTTTATATTTTTCAGCCATTTTTGTGTTTTTGTGTTTTGATGGTGGGATGTTAGGCAACTATGTTCCTGACCAAAAATATATGTACTTTAAGCTAAAACAAGATCTTTTCCTCAGCCTTGATATGCTCTTATATGCCTGCACTTAACCAAACCTTAACCACAGAATGGTTTTCTGTGTAAAAAAGTATAGAAACATAAAGTTTCCATGTTTTTTTTTTCAAAAACATAAAATGTCAACATTGATTCCTGACAACTGGGTGATAAAGTGAGTTTAGACTGAGTTCTTTCAAAAAATATCTTTGCAATTTTCAGTGAAAATAAAGAAAATGATGAGCATTATTTATAAGACTTTGCTTTAAAAAAACCTTTTTGAGTGTGATCTTGTGTAGAAGTTGACAGCAAAAAGCAAGAATGTATCAGTTTAAGTTTCCTTATTACCATGTCCTGTCTGACATACTTCTGGTTACTGTGAAACAATAAGCCATTCAGTTTCTCTTTGCCACTCTTTTTCTCTCTTACACACAAACACACACACGCACACACACACACAGTCACCGGCTTTGCACAGAGTAAGACACAAGGAAACAGAGTACTGTATCTTTGCTGCCACCTAATGCAGATATCACACATGCCGTCTCCTAGCACCAGGAGGCTTTACTCCCACTTTGTCTCCAGCTCAGGCTTTGGCTTTTTTAATCCTGCCGTGTGGGGTTTCAAACACACTCACAGGTCCCGGGCTCTTCAGCACTGCGGCAGGCCTTCGGTGATGTGGGATTTTGTTTTCCAGGGGTGGCAGTGTGTGAGGCGTTTGTGATATGCTAATTTAATCGTTTTTGTCCACTCCTCCCCTTCCTTCTTTGCATTTTGTACCTATCAATCTAATCACTTCATCGGGATTCCTGGAGCAGGTGGAGAGAAAGAGAGAGAGAGAAAGAGAGAGAGAGAAAGAGAGAGAGAGAGACACGGAGAGAGACACATAGATAGGGGAAGAGAGAGAGTCTCCGGCTGTGCAAATACCACAACAGCAGCCCTTTCATCTCTGAGTGCATGCGGCCTCCATACCACAACCTACCCCCCCACCACACACACGATTATGCACACACACACTCACACACACACCTACTGAATGCTTTTAATTTTAGTGATGGTTCACTTTAATTATTATGAAAATTAAATCAAATGTAATCGGCGGATTAATGCGACCGATGAGATAATTCAGCCGCATGGTGATGAGAGCGGGGTGGATCATCTATAAATCTCCAGGAGAGCTCCAGCTCCACAAGCAGGATGCAGTGGCGTGTAAAGTCAGGTTACCCTCTTATCCTGTTTACACATCCATGTTTCACTTTTTTTTTTTTTTTTTATTGACAGACAGAAATGTTTTGATGAAAATTATTACTGTGATGTTTGTCACTTTGTCTGCAGCAATATCTTTTAAAGTAAAAGGAAAGAATCACACTTGCAAAAAGTGTGTATTAGCCCATTTTGACAAGAACATTTGGAGTTAAAAATCCAAATATATTACAAATAATTGTGAAGCATGGTAGCGTAACTTAATGCCTAAAGCTATTATTATTAATTAATTGGGTGCCAGACACACAATTAAGTTTGTCAAAAATTCAGGGTTGCAGTTTAGGCCTGACCTACAAAAACAAACCAAAACAACAACGTCAAAGAAAATTCAATTTCAAAGGAGGTGTTATTTCATTTAAACAAAACTCATATTTTATTAAGGACAACATTCATTATTTCTGACCAAAGTAATTAATTCAAAATTAAATTCACTGCCCTTTTACCAATATGTGCTCCTCTTTTAAAAAAAATATAAAAACAGTTAATTAAAAGTCTTTGGAGGGGTCCTTTAATCAGTGATCCAGAGGTGTGTGATTGTGTGTGATGATGTGAGTGTACAGGAGGATGAAGAAGCTTGGAGGTCTTCCAGGCTGGTGGATGGTGTCAATAAGGTTTGAGGTTCAAGCTCTTCTGTCTGAGTTTTTGTTAAAATGTTTACAGAATCAAAGAGGTTCAAATACTGAGGAAACTTTCTGGACTGTCTATGATGGACAAGTTGGTCTCTTTTCAACAATAATTTGGTGCTTTCAGTAAACACTGTATATACTTGAAGTAAAAGCAGTGTGATTGTAAAGTTCAATGTCCATGTGGCAGCAGTTTGAGCTGGTTTAAAGACTGTTTGACTGAATAAAGTAACTGATCATCTGTACACACATTTGAAGCACTGATGCATAAGAAAACGACCACACGCAGCTATTTTTTCTGTCTAACATTTGTTATTTATGAGTGATGTCCACACAGGATTAAAGACGGCTTGTCTCAACAAACATGATTTATCACAAGAAAAGTTCCACTCAGATAATTTACAATCCATTCAGTTAATTTGAGAGATTTTTAAGGATGCTTTTGAAATAAAAAGAATAGATTCAGGTAATACACATTAAAGAATTTGTGGAAACCAAGACAATGAAGAAAAAGCCAAGGACACTGTTGATATTATTATAAGCTTTGTATCATATGCTGTAAGTCCCCAGCCACTGATCCTAAACTTACACAAAGACACTGCTTCCAACACAGGATCAATCAGTATTAAGAAAATGGAGACCATTAATACAAACTTTGAGGATTTCCAATGACAAAGAGCCACAGAAGCTTTACTTTGTATTTGATGGAATTTGGATTCTTGGAGTCTTGCTGTCCACCAAGGTCACGTTATCATACTGTCTTCATTTAATGCAGGAGGCTCACAGCCAGAAGATGTGTCATGTTTAAAGGAAAATGTAAAATGACACACATTTATTAAACTAGTTCTATTGATCAGTTTTTACACAGTTTTCTAAAGTTTAGAAAATCCTTTTTTGCCTCAGAGTCCCAGTTTTTTCTCGTCTGTTCCCCTTCATCCCCTTCCTTCCATCCATCCTTCCTCTTTCTATCTCTCATTTCTCCTCATTTTATGTTCCCCTCTTCTTTTATTCTATCTTTTGTCTTTCCTTTCTTGCTTCTCTCCGCACTCTCACCACTGCACTCGTTTCCCTTCCTCCTCACCTCCTTCTCTCCCTCCCTTAATCACAGAGTGTGAGGGAATTGATAACCGTCTATTACCATATGTTGCTCCATGATTAATGTTCTCCGGTCTTTCTCGTTGTTTCTCATTCATAGCTCATGTCATGGCCCATAAACTAATACCTAAAAGAGATCGGCCCAATGTTTTCCACTCTGAAAAAGAGGGCAAGAGAAAGAGACACTCAAAAGGGAAAGATACTGATACTTAGGTCTAGTAAAGGGCAGGAGGAGAGGGGCTGTTAGCGGCACTGTGGGAAAGTCAAAGATGAAACAAGGGGAAGAGAAAGAGTTCTTCGTGCTTTGGCGCTGATTGAAATATTTAGTTCCATTTTGTCTGGCAGAGCAGGTGTCAGCGTTATGCCAAGTGGAGTTATTAAGGGCATAAATCTGAGGCAAGAGCTGATTTGTCGCACCCATCATGGCATATTTATTAGGGACCACCATTCTGTTATGAATCTATTGATAACAGGTGACACATATTGTGATATGAGGCAGAAGCTTCTATCAAGGAGCCCTACATGGAAAAGTCCTATTACGCTGTTAGTACGAGTATCAAGTTACATTCAGTGTGAGTAAATGTTTCAATTTTTCCACAAAATAAAAAGCAGTTCACTAAAACATTTAAGTAGATTCTCATAAATACATGTCATTGGTCTGTTGCTTTACTTAAATTTTAGCTTTGCTGACAGAAACCGAATCATGCTAAAACCATCCCTGCATATTTGTTCTAAAAGATGAAGTCTAAAAGATTTTCTTGCTTTGAAACTGGATGTTTTAGCTGAGCTTGAGGGCAACAAAAAAGGTTTGCTGTTTGCAAATCAGTGATGTAATTTAACAAAACTTTACTTTATCCATAAAACAACAAATTTTTAATAGCACATATCAAAGTGAAGCTGGAGCTATTTGGATGAGATGGCTGCCAAGCAAAGAGCAGCAGACCACAGCATGGTCAACTGTTTCAACTGGAAGATTCAACTGGACCATCAGATATGACTATTTTAAGAAAAAAAAATGTAAAGAAATGTTAAATTTCAACATATAAATTGTTTTCAGTAACTATCGTGTTTCTGGTTCCTGTCAAGTGGTTTGTACATTACACCTAATAAAGTATTAGACACGCTGGCAAAAATAAAAGTGCACATCAGAGTCACTGCTTTCTTCAGGCAAACAATCTTCAGTGTGTGATAAAAAAAAGTGATTCAGTCATTGTAAATAATTCAAACACAACAGGAACTGGAAGTCTACAGGAACTGGAAGTCCTCTCAAAGTGTGTGTATATGTGTATGTGAGGTAGCCAAGGGACACTGTATTTTAGGTTAGTAAACCTGGCAAGCTCGGATCAGTTTCCAGATGGCACACACTTAAATAAATGAACACATACACATACACACAACAAAGGTTAACAAAACTATGGGTCTCAACCCAAATTTGATAAAGAACGCTGAAAGCTCATTGATTTTGCACATTGGTGCTAAAGCGGTACCTCATGCGTTAAAAAAGTGACACCGAGGGGCCCGGACCAAGCTTCCATACATGACGAGTTGGGAGTGTTTGGAATTGGGAGCCCTGACACAGTTCAGCTTCCAGTCACTCTGTATGAAAAACCTTCTCACTTTTATGGCTGCTTCCTGTTGTTCAGTATTCGATCTCACTGAATGACATTCATACATATTCAGTGTACTAAATACACTAATACATTATAACAGGGATGTGAATGCATGATAGACAAGGTCATAAATTTTTTTGTTTATTCTTGCTGACTGTACACTGTGGACAACCAGCTACAAAAGCACCTTTGCCAAACATTCTTGCTGAGAAGATGGAAGAGGGAAAGTTATGACATCTCACTATAATCAAAAAATGCTAATATATTCATCAATTATTAGATAATATGTAGTATTTCCTTATGTAATATTACAGTGTGAGCTTGTGGTGGAGAAATATTAGGGAAGTGCTGCTGTTTAAAGCTCTTGATTTTCCGGTGCTATAATACTTTTTGGTCCATACTTGTGAACAAACAGTGCACCGCATTAAATCACAGTGCTGTGGAGTTTAAGACTGTGACACTTCAGAGTCACTCCATGTTACAGCGTTCTAGTTTTCTTACATTGTTTCCAGATCAAACCATGTGCTTAAACTGTCTCAGGGCACAGAAAAAATGTACGCTTCATTTACCTTCCTTGACTTTTGCAGAACCCTCCTCTAGTAATGATCTAATGAAAAATTCCTTTAGCTGTCCCACAGGAAATGCTTAACATTCAGATTGCACTCAGTCGTGTCATCGGGAATTAGAGTCCAAAAGAGTCATCTGATAGGTTGCCTCACTTGGATTCTTCAATCAGAATTTCCAATGGGCCTTGCAGGATGCAAATAAAGCGGTTGTTCACACACCAACATTTTGTAAACTGGGTGTGCTTTGTTGCTCTTTTTTTTTCCAGAAATGTGACTCAATTTCTATTTTGCGTCACGTTTTCCTATGTGAGTAAATGAATTTGCCAACTGACTTCCTTCCTCTTGTGCGTTCCCAGAGGACTTAACTGAAATTCAATCACTGAAGACAATCGAGGTGTAATTAAGCTACTTCTAATTTAACTGTCGGTCAGGAAATGATAATAATATTAGCCTTTACTTACAAGGGAACTCAATTAAAAAAAAGAAAAAAAACGAGTCAGTGACTTTAGCCAGCTATGAGATGCTAAGAGGGGTAGCCAAAGTGAGAGAGATGAGAAGAGTGGTGAAAGAGAAAAACAAAGAAACAGACTGAGCAGAAAAAATGTGCAGCAACCATTTCCAAACAGAGCAAAACAAGAAGCAAAAAAAAATAGAAATGAGAGAAAAGGAATAAGAGACAGTCTGAGTCAAGTGTGAATAATAATGTGCACAGCACTCAAGTCTATATTTAAATGGTGCCATTGAGCTGCTTGTTGAAAACAGAAGCAGTTGAGTTGACTGGCTTGCCTGTACGTACCCGTGAAAGGCCATGCATACATTATTCTGGAGTTGAAATAATTTGTCGACAATTAGCCAGAACAGGGTACAGTGAGAGGCTGATTAGCATGTTGATACAAGTCAGCCACAGAAATAGAGACACAGGGGCTTTGAAACTGACATGAATTCGACATTGCACTTACTCTGTCATATTTTCCTTTTCCCCATTCATGCTCTTGCCCCCCCCCCCGCACTCTTCTTTAAGGCTGAATTAATATTCATGCAGAAGCAAATGATGAATATGGATGTGCAGACAAACTGATTTGTTTCAGTGACGATAACAAGAAAAAAAGAGGGAACGCAGAACACAGTCCCTTGAGAAACAACGTGTGTGGATTTCTAGTTTAGTTTTCTGTAGTTTTTTTTTTTTTTTTTTTCAGTCAGGGGAACCCAGTAGATGGATTCCCTGCAGCGTACCCTCTTTGTGCTAAAAAAACATATCAGAGAGCACACTGGATTTTAATATTTTTTAACAATCATTTTGGTACCAGAGAGAGTTCATTTTAATTGTGTCTAAGGTGCCTGTATTGCTCAGTGTGTCATGGGGTGGCTTTTATTACGATCAAATATTACATTTTTTAAAAATCTTTAAAAAAAATCTATTCTTTTCAGTTGATTTTTTTGGAAGGCAAACAAAAGAGCCTCTAAAGAAGATTACAAATTGATCTGGATTCAGTTTAGTAAATGAAAGCTAAACCTCAGCACTTGCAAGAAAAACAATTCATGATCGATGTTGTCAGAGTTTTGAATAATAAGCAAACATGGATATTTTTAGCGATAATGGAATTGTGTATTTTCAAATAAAATAAACATCAAAAACATCTAAAAAGCAAATGTCAGTAACTTAGCCTGAGCAACCTGCAACAGACTCTTTTAATCAAATGTGATCAATACAAATGATCCTTTAACAGCATCTGACAGGATCCAAGAGTCAAGAAGAGGAAGCAGTTGTCTCACAAAAATAATGGTTCTGAAATGTTTCTTTCAAAGTATAACTGTCAAGATGTCTCAAGATTGGACAGCGTGCAAATATAACAGTGAGAATTTGATCATTTTCCATGAAGCAGCCTGCCACTTTAGCCTTTATCATAACATGTTTTTCTGGTTCTGCCCATCTCATTCTCTGCCCAACAGCATCTTCTGTAAAATACTGAAGCAAAATACCACTGAATATCATCTATGATTTATTCCAAAAGCGGGTTCAGAATATTAATGCAATTTATTTATTTCTAGAATCCAGTGATCACACATTTTCTGGTGTGATTTGAGCAGAAAAGATATAACACCAATGTGAAAGCAAACCTCCAGAGGAAAACAATCCCATCTATCCCACCATGCATCTCTTCACCTTTCCCGCTTCTCTTTGGACGACAGGCAGCGTTTGAAGCCTTATCGGGTTCTCTGCTGTTTCATGTCCGCCAGATGAAGGCTTTTAATGTCGGAGCAAAAGGTAGCGTCTGAATAATTACTAGGGCGCCAAGCTGAGAACGCAAATTACTTCACACAGCAACAGATGTGTGACACACACACACTGACAGAATAGCACAAACATGACACATGTGCAAACAAACAGGCCATTCAGCCACACACACACACACACACACATACATGCAATCATGCACACCTACATAAGCCCATCTTTGTCTCAGGTTCACACATATGCAAACACACAGACATTCAAACACAACCACGGATTTCCTCCAGTCTCTCCGTCGTTCCTGACATGGTGGATAACACTGGGGCTTTGCTTCTTGTCGCACTAACACCAGCACACACACACACACATGCACCCACACACACACACCCACACACACACACACACACACACACACACAACAATTAGTGTCCCTATGCTTTGCAAGCCCACTTTAAACCAAATTATCATTAAGACTCTTGCTTTGGTATTTTCAAAGTTAATGCTTAAGTTCAGAATATTGTAGTGTCACACAGTGCTGGAATTTCCCACCGCCACTTAAATGTAATGTGATATAAGCCAGTGTAACACTAAAATAAAGATCAGAATATTTCATAGAGATGGAAATAACATGGTGAGCCTTCTTTTAGTGTAAGCAGCCTACTGCTAGTTGACACACATAAAGTACTTTATATATGATAATGGCTCTATGATGTAATATTTTATTCATAAACAAAATATTATGTGGAGGGTGGCTTCTTAAATATTTTTTTCAACATGATTTTATTTGTAAGCCAATTCTTTTCAGCGTTTTTATCTTCTTCCAGCAGCAGTCCAGAAAAGTAATTAAGACCAACAAGAAAGAAAAACAGGGCCAGCCTTATTTGTAACAGAAACAAGTGATACTATTAATGAACCCAACAATTCTTGGTTTATCAATTCAACCAAGAACTGGAGAAGTCCACTGATAACTACAATGACTTAAATTGCCAAACACAATAACCTAAAAACACAGGTTTGTTGATAAAAACACAGGGGTGCAAATTTCAATGTTTTGCAGGTAATAAATCTAAAGATGTAGTCAGCTCATTGTCTTGTTTTGACTTGTTTTCAGGTGTGTGTTGAGTGTGATTTTGGACTGAATTGTGATTCATGGGGTTGAGCTTGTGTCACACTCATCTACACCGTGACCTCTCTCATCCTGACACAGCTGGTCCCAAAAACTTTTCATAAAATTTATACATTTCCCACTCAAACTACCTGTTTCTGTGAATTGCTGCTCAATATTAAGATGTCCATAGTAAATGTTTGGTGAAATTTCTATCATCACAAAGTGTAACAGCTGGCAAATTTAAAGGGTTCTGTTTCGCACAGACAATCTGTGATGTGGAGCATTTACAACATTTAATAAGATGTAAAACAACCTGATACATATTTTATGTTCAAGCAAAATATCGTTTTGTGTATGTGTGTGCATGTGTGTGCGTGTGTGTGTGTGTGTCAGCTGCAGTGCTGTGTACTGGTGGTACCTTTAATCAGGATGACAGACAGACAGCAATACTCCCTGCCATTTACCTAAGAGGTTGCTCATTCATCTGCCAGCGCTCTCTCTGTCTACCTCACATATACACACTTTCATTCTGTCTCTCTCATTCTCTGAGTGTCAATTAATCTTTCTCTCTTTATCCATCCAGGTTGTCCCCCCCCACCCCACACACACACAGTCACTCTCACATATTCACTACTGTTCTCTCCCGTCCTCCAATCATTGTGCTGTTGCCAGTGTAGTTAAGGTGATGGCTTGACAGACAGCGCTTTAGGGTGACGCCTGTTTGCCTTGTGTTTTATGGCGTCAGTATTGTGAAGAAGGCATTAAGCATCTGTCGCCGTCATTAGCCGGCCAACACACTCAGTCTGTTATGAGATGCAGATGAATGACTTGAAGGAAATCCAAATGTTCACATTCTGTCATTCCCTCCTTGGAGCGTTTTATTGGATTTTCTAATTACACTCTATCATTTTGTTTTTCTTTCTGTTTCCGTCATTGGATACACAGCAGCTGTCAAAGTCTCACAGTCGAATTGTGACTACAATTATTAACAATCGCATCATTACACTGTTTTTATTTTTTCTGTGAAAATACAGAGGAAAGCAGATTTATCACATGTTTCACACTACAGATCAGATGTATAGCTTGGAGCTGAACAATACAACCAGGGTTTGATCTGATGGCCAAGCTAGATCAGTTGGGGGTTAAATGTCTTGCTGGAGGGCACCTCAACGGTGGTGAACAGGAGGGGAAAGTGCTGCTCTCTCACTTACTCGTCCATATTTTTCCTGCTGGTCCAGAGATCAAATCAGCCTCAGGAGCTCTAATCTTTTACCTCGAGGTCACCGCTGCTCCCATTTTTATTTCAGAGGCAAAACATTTGTGAATGAGACACATTGTGGTTTTGAGTGCTTTGGTGTCCTCAGAATATTTTCAACCCTTACCACTTTTTTACAGTTGATGGTGCAGCCTGAAATTCAAAAAAAAAAAGAACAAAATTAGATGTTTTTATTTTGTTACTAGGTGTCTTGGCTAAACCTCATAAACAAAAGCTTTATAAATGTGTCTGTATATACATGTACTTCCTCTCAGAGTTGCACATGTTCTTGTGTATGTGTCCCTGCATGTGTGTGCCTAATGGAATGCCCCAGGCAAAACCCCCGCTGGGACATCATGGTCAGACAGACTTATTCAACGACACAAATAAAAATCAATAAACAATCTGAAGTTTTCACCCTAAACACTGCTTCTTTTTTTAAGCTCTGTTTTTTCAATGAATATACAACATGGTCAGGACCTCAGTGGTGTAGACAGGTCCTGTCCCTGAGAGAGATTAGATAGTGTCTCTAAAACAAGAATAAAATTTAGGGAGAATGGAGGAGAGAAGAGGAGAAATGAGGTTCTGTGTAAGCAGAGTATTGACACTGAGGGTCAAATCTAAACGAATACAGAAGGGTTTCTGCAGGTTTCAACAAGTTACATTAAAGTCTCTTTTGATATGTTTTAAGACCAATATGAATGAAATTTAAAAATTATTTCACATCCAAACTGTCAAAGAAAGCATGAACGATATAAAGGAAAACTGGAGTCAAAGAAGTACTGGCAAAGTAAATGTATAAGTAAAATAAAATGTACAGTTCTTGAGACAGCTCTTGCTGAACTTACATATATTAATTGAAAACAATGTCAACAGAAGCAATTTTAACCTCAAGCTTTCAGAAGTAACTGTTTTTAAATGAGGAGAGACACCTTGTTGGTCCACATATGACACTGTTGCTGGTTGTGCTCTTTTTTCATTAGGGGCTGTGGGGTCCACGTTGTTTTTGGTTTTTAGATTTCTTTTAATGTAGTTAGCAAGCCTGAATCACTTCATAGAGGCAAAGTTAATTAATTTGTCAACCAATATGTAAGAACTGTAAAAGTGATCTGACAGTCTGAGGCCTAATATTCCAATAACAGATTTTTGACCCAGAATTTAAGGACCAACAGAAACCTTCTGCAGCTGAAACTAAAATATATTAATAGAATTAAATGTTTTTAGGAGAGGTAAGAGGATGGGTATTCTGTCAATGCTAAGCCTTTTAAAATCTACCATGAATTTGTCAATGTGATCAATCAGCAGAAAAAGAGAGGGATTGGTGAGTACATGATAGAAAGTAAAAGCAATCAGCTAACAAACAACAATTACCTAAAACATTTTAAAGAATGCAGTACCCTAAATCTGACAAATGTGCTCTTATTTTAATTTTTTTCACATGCAGTTGTAACTCACTTTCATTCTGTTAATAATTTATTTTGGTGGACCTAAATTTATGCTGTTTTTTGTGATGTAGCATATTTTTTACAAAACAGTCTGTGATGCACAGGCTGTTCACAGGGCCAATTTATGTGCACATCACTAAATCACACAAAATTACACCCTCGAGCATGTGCGTGCAAGTTTGTGTATGTGTAATGTTCATGCATGTGGGTTTATGTGTGAGTGTGTTTGGGAAGGGCCACTTTGCCATGAGCACTAATTAGAGGTCAGCTCAGTTTGGGTAGATTCTGTTCTCACCCTCTGATTCCACTGCCAGGTCACCACGAGGCCTCGACTCTGTGTATGTGTGTGTGCGTGTGTGTGCAAGTGCATACGCATGCCTCAAAGCCCATATCTAGCAGAGAGAGAGGTGAAGGCTGGTAGGTCTTGAGGCCAGACCAGGCAGCCAGTCAACCCAGTGAGGAGGGCTCCGTCATGGGCTAAGGCCGCTGGCTGGCCTTCCTCTCTGGCCTGGATCAATGAAGCTCTGTCTGCAGGCCCTTTAGGTCCTGGGCCCATAAACGTCTGTAAGGCTACTGTCACATCACATAATAGTAGACAATTTGTTTTTTTCTTTACCATGTTCAGCTCACTAATTCACTCCGATTCTACCTTGATTAATTTAGTTTTTAGTTTATAAAAACAAAAAAGGAATTACTGAACTGAATGAAACAAACTTAAATATGCAGTGTTGTTGGTAAGTTGAGGCTGAGTTGACTGCAGTGGTAACTGGTAGGCTAGGCTTGCTGGCATGGCCATGGCAGGCTAAGTTGTGCCTCTAAGCTAGCATGTTGCATAGGCTAGTAACCACTTTTCACTGTGTGTAGACTGCCAGGTAGACCTATGTCTTTGAAAGAAAGAAAGTAGCATAGTGTCATACTTGGTACTCCTCCTCTTTTAGGATGAGCAATGCCCCTTAGCCGTAAACACAAAACACTACTGCCTGCCATCAGCTAATAATAATACTA
>JAQNCA010000001.1:7365152-7379993 GCA_029783725.1 Acanthurus tractus
CCTCTTTTAGGATGAGCAATGCCCCTTAGCCGTAAACACAAAACACTACTGCCTGCCATCAGCTAATAATAATACTAATTATAATACTATATGTTCATTTGTATGAAAGTGTGTGTGTGCATGTGCATATGTGCATGTGGGTGTATGAATGAAGTGAATGATTACTGAGTACTTTAGCCTGTTGGGAGGTATCAGATTTTAGAGACAGTACTTGCCATTAAAAGTTTTGGTTTTTGGGCCACAAATTGTATATATTTGTAAAGATGTAGAACCATGTTCACACATGTAAATGTTTGTAAGTGAAGTGCTAATAAGCACTGATGTCATCTGCATATATTATGAATCAACACCTTCACTTTCCCGAACACATCATGCTTTTCAATGTGTACAGCAAAGCCACTACAGCAAATAATGTAACATTAAACAAGCAAAATTACAAACTGTTTTTTTGACAAATTTTATCAATCTCATCTCATGATGCTCAAGGTATCAGGTACCAGGAAGACTGTTGTTTTATGCTCAACAGTCTGTCTGTATGAATCTGGACTGTGTGTGACCTTTTGAATGTGTAGAAGAAGCTTAGTGGTGAATTGAAAGTACTGAATATTTGCTAATTCTGGATGTCACTGTTATCCTTATATTGCTAACATATGCATTAATAAATGCAAAATTTTGTAAATGTCTGGTCCTGAGTCACATCACTTTCATGACACACACGACAGGAGCTTTTATATGAATGACACAGCTTCTCTCGGGATAATCAGCACAGTGAAGGACTTAAATTACCATAGACAACAAATAGGTGATTATGAGTCCAGTAAGCCAAAGCTGAACAAGTGAAGCATCTGGACTAAACTTCTTTGGGACTTGATGGGACACTCTGCCCAGAAGCATTAAACTGGACCAGATAGGTGAGTCTTGATCTCGAATATTTTAGTTTTATGTCTGACAAGTAGTTTTAAAATTAATTCAGTCTGTAAAAAACTAATATGCTTATGAAAAGGTGCAATCTATATTGTTTTTTCTCCCTTTTCTGTTGTCCGTCTGTCTTTCCTCTCTCTCTCTTTCTGTTTCCATCTGTCCATCAAAGCAACCTAAGCTTCCTTAGCCACGCTGTGTCACTGATGGCTGAAATCTACACCAAACTACCGGATGGACCACAGACGCGCGTGTGCACGCACACACATATATACACAACTTAGAAGACAACAAATACTTCATTTTCTGGCTGGGAGAGACAGACATAGAATAGGAGACAAAGGACAGAGAGAGAGAGAGAGAGAGGGAAGGAAAACCATAAAAAACAGAGAAAGACAAAGAACTGAGAGAGAGATAAAGAGAGAGGAAGAGAAGGCTGCAGGTTCATGGTCCAAGAATAGACCAGACTGACAGGATTCAACCACAACATCAGTGCAGAGTTACAATGGCAATTTATGACTGAGTGCAACTGAGATATTAATTGTGTCACTCTCTCACTATCCCACACACACACACACACACACCCACACACCCACACACACCCACACTTAAACCCTTACGTAAGCATACACACACACACACACACACACACAAACACGTGAACATTATATCAGATTGTCAAGATCACCAATCATTTTCCGCATAATATTGTGTTGAAAAGAAAACAAAGGAGTTGGGGACAACAGCTGTTGGATTGCGTTGCACATGTGGATCTGGGTGAGTGTGTGTGTGTGTGTGTCTGTGTGTGAGTGTGTTTTGGGGGGTCAGAGGAAACTAGGGGCACTGACTGAATTGCTGACCACATAGTTGATTCAGAATGCTGCCACCAGAGTTTTAACAAGGACCAAAAAGTTCAGCATACAACTCGGCAATCAGATTGTTACACTGGCTTCTGGTTTCTAAGAGAATCAGTTTCAAAATGCCATTGATCATCTACAAATCCCTGACTGGCTCTGGTCCACATCACTTATCAGTTGAAAAACTAAATATGCAAAATCGATTTTTAGCTTCTATACCTTATATGTGAAAAAAAAACTGCCAGAGGAACTGAGACTGAGACACTGCTGACCACCTTTAAATCAAAACTAAAGGCCTGTCTTTTTTCTATTGCTTCTAATTCACAGCTTTCAGATACCTACTTTTGGACTCTTTTATGTCTCTTCTGGAAAAAAAAAATGTGTGGAGCTTTGACCATGACCAGTAGCACATTATGACCCTTAGAGAGAATAACTGTGCAGCCAGACAACCTGTGCTCTCCATTCAGTAGTTTGGCAGTGTCAGTATACAGCTGTTTTGTGGAATCTTTTGGGAAATTGTCCTTGGAAACTGGAGCACTGCAAAAGAGCTGGTACTTTGAAAAGTATACTTGGCAGGTGATTGGATAAAACACCTGTCAGTTATGGGCTAACTTCACGCAACCAAAAGTGAAACTCTTGTAGACACCAGTCCAGAGAAGAGAAAAAACATCTTTTCAGTCGACACAAACCTTCAGTGAGGTTCTTTTCTCTTTTTACAAAAAAAAAAGTTTCAGTTCTGATGTAGCTGATGCCAGGGCAACATCAATGGTAACCTCCTTTTGGGCCATAGTTTTTGTTGTGGAACAAACACTTGCTTCTCTAAATGTCCTTACACCTAAACCATGTGTACTGTTGCTTCAAGTGGTTCCTGATTGGTCTGAACCACTGCAGTGGAACTTGAAGCCCGTGTGTCTCAACTTGCATAGACTCCTATGATCTTGTGATGTCTCTAGTCAAATGACCTCACAAAGTAACAACTTGTTGGTTTCTGGACACTATGAACCACATCGCTCGACTTGTAAATGTAGATCAACAAGATCTGTTGAACCATCGTGCAGCAACGAGTCTCTTAAAGGAATCAGGTGGTTGGACTTACTTACTTACTTACCACAGACATTTTGGGCTTTTTTAACAGTAATGGGCTATGATATTTTCCTTATAAAATGTGTGTGTGTGTCTGTGTGTGTGTACATGAGAGAGAGTGAGACTATGTGACAGATGGGGCTGTGAGGAAACGTAATGACACACTCCAGTGGTGCCGAGAAGGGCAGAAGCACAGTCTCATTGATAACTGGATAATTATGTACTCTGTCATCATGTTATTGTGTGTGTGCATGTACATTCTATACTTTAAGTGCATGTTTTCATACTGTATGTTAATCTATATTGTCATGACACCATTTGTCACATCTGTGTTTGCTTACAAGTTTTCTACATGAGCTAATTAACAGCTGTAAAGTCGTGTCTGACCTTTGTGTGCTGGTTCGAATGCAGACAGTATAATTTTGATGCGTATTTGCACATGCATCAAACACACACACATACACCCACACACACCCACAAACACACACACACACGCTCTGTGTCACATGCCTCTACACTGCACCTGCTGTAGACTGCATAATTGTGTATGACAGCAGTGAAGTGGGACGTTAAATTGCTGTATTATGTTAGTACACCATGTAACATATACACACCTATCTGTCTCTGACACACACAAACACATCACTCTCACACACACAGACATGCACGCAGAGGGGGTGTGTATTATAGGAACCTCCTTACAGTGAAAAGACATCAATTTCATTTCAAATGACTGTTGTCATCATCCGTTTTTCATCTCCGCATCATCTCTACTTCCATCATCTCACTCCTATAGCCTACCTGGCTTGCACAATATGAAATAAACACACACACACACACACACACATACATACACAATTGAATAGATATTATTATGTGCACTGATACCAAAAAAGCACATGTACAGCAGATGCACTCGCAAACACCACAAACATACACATACGCACCAGGCCTCCATTCTGTCAAAGAGCTAAGCCCTCAGCGTGTCCCACACTCCCATTGAGAATGTTTTGGACTTCTGCTGTTATGTGGTTTCCCCCAGTGATGTGTGTCTGTAGGCCTTTGTGTCTTGTTTGTTCCCTGGTGAGTTTAGGGGATAGAGGCTGAAGGAGGCCATCCGATTGGGCTGTCACTAATCCCTTAACAACATGGCTGACTGTGATTGGCCACGACCATACAGAAGGGGATGGAGTCAGCAGGTGGTAGTGGGGGATGAGTGAATGGTTGTAGATATTCAGCAGTGCTCAGGTGGAAAGTAAGAGACATGAAGAAGGTAAAGTGTTTGTCATGTTTTAGAGTTGAGGGCTTGAAAACTATGTCAAGAAGATTTTCTGTTAACTCATGCTACAAAAAACACTTTAGTGGCCCGACTCCTGCTCCATAAAAAATAATTAATAGAGCATCAATAGATAATAGAATAAGTGTTTCTAAAAATATATTAAATAAAAAGGTTTTTTTTTACATTTTAAAGTGAAAGTATTATATTTTATATATTTAAAATACCCTAATCAGGAACAATTACTTGGACCGACATAATTGCTCCTTTTGCAATTCCATGTCTGCATGTATTTGTTTTTCATGTCACTGTGTGCGTGTTTTTGTGTTAATCACCACAGGCATGATGGCCCTCAGTAACTGTAAGGATGAAACCTTAATTAGAGGAAGCATACTGTAGGCTCTCTCTTTCTCTTTCTCTCAGTCTGATTCCCTCTCACTCTTCCTCTTGCCTGCAGACCTTCTTGTCATTTCGGGGAAAGGTAAGCGCTCTCTGCTCTCCTAAAATTCTGTCTGAAAGCACCGCTCTGATATCAGCTGCTCAAATGCTGTTTCACCAGCCTGAAGCCAGAACAAACACACACACTGACCTCACACTCGACATCGCAAAAGTGTGTTCATGGGCATTCTTGGTAAAAAGAAGATGAATAAATGGATAAAATTGTAGTTGTCATCCTAAATGCATTTAGGTTTAGATTTTATGTAATGTAAACACACAGTTTTAGGTCAAACAGGGGGTCAACAGCAGGCCAGAGTAAATAGACAGAAAAAAATGCTAAAACAAACAACAGAAACACAGGCAGCTCTGCTCTTTCCTCTTTAAAGTTGTGTACATCACTTGATGATACATATATTCAACAATACATGTGTTTCTGGATAACTTCTTTCAATGTCTTTTGTTATAGTAAACAGCATCACTGACACAGGCCTCATATGCCTGTTTATAGTGTCTCCTTTGCCTTTCTTGGGTTTTTATGAGCAAAGTTTTTTACAAAGTCAAGATTTGTCAATTGACATTGCATAATACATAACTCTGTTTAAACCCCAGTCTGATTATCTCCTCCAAACTTTGCTTTATTTTTGAAATGAAACATTTTTGGTCAAACTCAGCAACGAAACTATCAGTAAAAGATCAGATGAGTAATATTGGAGAACAAAACAATGAGAGCATAAATGAACATGAGCCCTTTTCAACTGAAGGGTTGGATGCAAAATAACCACCTGACAAAGCAAAGGATCAAAGACTTTCTAGTACTTTTGGAAGCAGCAAATAACTTTGAGATAAACTGGTAGTACTTCTGCAAGATCTGTTAAAAGATTTTATTCCTTTTTATTTTTTTCAATTGTATTGTTTGTTTTAGCCCCAGTTGTACTAACTTAATTAACGTTTTTTTGAGAAGACATCAACATTGTGCATTCTCCAGACAGATTCTGTGACAACATTATTGAAATTCTACAGCGAGCTTCCCAGCCACACCAGAGGCATTAGCATGATCCACCAGGAAGTGCCCTTTCTATCCATTGAGGCTCTGTGCATGGGTCACATCACAGATAGAGTTGTGGCTCCATCCATCATGTGGGTTATAGTTAGCCGCCTATGCTAATGTCTGACCCAATGAAAAGTTTACTGAGAGACGGACAAGGACATTGGGGTGGACTCTTGTCATCGCATGCCGTAAACACACACACCCACACGCACACACCAATACACGCACACACTTTCTCTTTCTCTCTCTCTTCTATTCACACACACACAAGCATATGCACGCACACACTCCCCACTTCAGCACTGTGGGGCTGTCATATTTCACAGTACCCGGTAGCGTGGGGTGAGTTATGGCCATGTCACAGTATAGAGGGAGAGCGTGTGTGTGTGTGTGTTTGTGTGTGGGGTGTGTTTACGTGGGTGCACATTTATGCAGGTATGTGTTTACATTGTGTGTGTGTCTCTCAGGTCCACTCCTTACACGTTTATTTATAAAGCAGCCCCTCACTTCAAATCAGTGGTGTCCAGAATGCCGCTGCATGTGTAAATGACAAAATGATTTATAGAAATATTCCCAAAATAAAGTCCTACTCACTAGGGGGGGGATGGAATACCCCCCAACAGCATGGCCTCTCAATGGGAGACACACAATAAATATATATATACACAAACACAGTGCGCAAATTTATGCACACAAACCCCCAGACGTGGTGTGGCCCATGTAGGGACAGAGAGGACTGTTAAAACAGCTTTGTAGATTTATGACCTGTAAACTAGAAGATGGACAGATGGATGGATGGAGGGATGGATCAATGGAAGGGCAAAATATAAAAATGAAAGACAGGGAGAGGGATGGAAGGACAGAAGGACAAAAAGATGATGGATATACAGACGGATGGATGGGAAGAAGACAGCAGAGAGGACGTGCTCAGATAAAACTGTTTTTTGGATTTACTGCCTGCAAAGTGGTAGATAGATTTAGGATTTAAGGATTAAAAGAAAGAAGACCAAATATGTTAGAAAAGAAGTAGAAAATAAATGGTTGGATGTACAGATGGATGAGGAGTTGACTGGAACAAAGGGAGGTCAGGGCAACGATAGGAAGAGAGGAGAGGGAATGAAAAGAGAAGAAAAAAGAAGAAGAAGAAGCGAAAAGAAGAGTCCTGAACTCTTTTACAGACAGTAGTAGGAATATAACAAATCCTGAAGTGGTCTTTGCTTCTTTGTGTGCCATGATTCCTGGAGGAATTGTCAAAGCATGAAATGAGTCTTACGCTGGGAATTGTCTCATTTTGACTGGAAATGGTGTTATCGTTCTGTGCTGGTAATTATGCTCTCTGAGGGAGCCGGCATAGACAGAAAGAGACAGAAAGAGCAGAAGAGAAAGACACACTTTGATCTTTTGTGAACATGATGGGTTGAGCTGAAAGAAATAAAATGTGTCTGTGAATGAGTGTGTGTGTGCGTATGTGGTAGTGGTTACTGTACATGGAAGCTGGTCTTTGGGACTAAACGTCACTGTGATATTAGCAAGTTTGCAGTTTCCTGTGTTGTTTGATTTTAGGTGAAATGCTGAGGTTATCAGTCATGTACACTGAGAAATATCCCAAAAGATATTTCATAACAGTTTGTGAGAGGTTTGAAAGATGCACTGAAATCACTTTTTCCAAGATCCTCACACATTTCATTTCATCTACATAAGGAGTTCTTGTAAATAACTGGCACATGTAATAATGGTATTATTTTACATGTGTAGTCTTAATATTTCAGTTTAGCAAAATACTGTAAAGCTGAATTTTTTTTGTCTTATTCCCCCTAATACTGTCTTATCAACTACTCATACCATTTTTTTGTGTTTTCTCGTCCACTCACCCCTGTCCATCCCTTCCTTTTTTACCCTCCCCCATCATGGTTCCAGTCTCTCCCCCTTTGGTTTACTTTGTCTTTCAGTGCTGCATTGCCATGTGTTGGATGGTGTAAATGGGTTGTGTTAAATGTTGTTCTGTCCCTGGTGAGTGGTAACAGTATGGAGATAGAGGCAGATAATCTTTAAACAGGGCATCTGCTGGCATCTGCTTTATCTTTATTGTTCCCTGGACACCCAGCAGAAAAATATAGAGGCGGTGAGACAGACAGACACACAAGCATGGCAACACATTGTATATGCGGTACAAGCAGTTTACAACACACAGATATTTGCACACAAACGTAGGTTCATTTTGCATGCACAACTCAAAGAACACCTGAAAACCTCGTCATAACACATTCCTAATAAATGAATAAAAATACAACCTTTAATGTAAATGAGAAGCAGACAGCAAATCATTAAATTGAGTTCTTAAATGTGGGTTAACCTACTGGGTGTCTGCTGCAATCACTAAAATGGCATCACATAAAAAAAAAAAACACATAGACACACAAAACGAAAGAAGGAACTTGTTTATTAACAATCATGATTGACTTATAAAGGTTTTTTTTCCTTAAAAAGAGGCTGACTTTTGAATGCTTCTGTTTAAAAGGACAATATGTGTAAATGATGGGGGGCAGCATATCAGTAGATTATCCCCTAACTCTTGCTCACTTTCTTCTTGGCTGTGACTCTGTTTGACTGTAGCTTGAAGCTGCCATTAGCTTGGTAGCTCAGTTAGCCGTGCAGTCAGTGGCCCTATTAGCTGATCACTGTGATGGACCAGAAGCTCTGAGCTAAAGATGGTTGCTGTTGTTTACACTGTGGGCAATCCAAACTGGGCTCCGCAGCCTACCACTGAACCAATGTGCTGAACAGCCGGACCAGGACTGAACACAACCATCAAGACCGACTAAGGCCAGATTTATAACTGGGATAACAACACCGAATTAAGTCACAGCAGCTCTGACCAGGATGATAAAGCAAGTGGAGAGAGAAGAGGTGTGAAGAAGAGGAAGAGAAGCAAGAGTAAGGTTGGGTCACCAGAAGGGATTTTACTTTATTTCAGTGAATAGGGGTTTATTTCGATAGACAACCAAGTTGTAATCATTGATTGTTGGAACAGTGGAAAGAAAAAAACAAAAGAGGTTTTGATTGGTTTTCGAGGCATTTTAATAAATGTGCTGAATAACTAGTTATCAATGCAACAGTTTGTGATAGAAAAGGCTGAAATAAGATGGTAAGCATATTTCAGTAGATAACTGCATACAACTATACACGGAAATGAAGACATAACATCAGAACTGTTACCATTCTTCAGTCTGTAGTCCACAGTTAGTGAACTGGTAACATATGCCAAGTAAACTTAACAAATATTCACTATTCCTTTCATTTCCATTCAATGCAGGGAGGGATAAAATAAAACATTCACTTCTGGTGAAAAGCAAATATGCATCTTTTTCTTGCTTGTGGTTTATTTTTGTGAGCTTGAAGTGGTTAGGTTGCAGCCTAAACAAGTGTGTGTGTGTGTGTGGACTGACCCCACTTGACTGTCACTGCCACATCCTGGGCCGCATGACAAGACTGCTGTGGCTGGTGATGGTGATTCTTTTGCCTTTGTGAAAGTGTGACTGTACCTCTAGGCAGTTTACTTAATAGCACAACTAAGGGAGGGCAGGTTACGTAAAAATGAATGTGACAGCAAAGAAAGACAAAAAGTCAGTTAAGTACCAATAGTCAAAAAGGCAGAGAAAAAGTCATAGTATACATAGAAGCAATGGCTGATTACAGCTGATTAAAGCATAAGGGGCAGGTGATTTGGCAGGTGGAAATCAGCTTACTGGGGAGTGACAGGAAGGACCAGAGAAGAACTGCAAGGGGAAAAGGGAATGGCAGGATCTGACATAATAGGAGAATTGACTTGTGAGAGAGAGTCAAACAGACAATGGGCAGAACAATAAAACTGACATTAAAAGCTGGCTGAAGCCATAACAGTTGGTGCATGGTAAAGGTTAAATGAATAGATGGACTGGAAAAGTTAACACCAGGGGCATTACTGCTCTGGAAGGTATAAGCAAAATGTAGCCCTCAGCCAGAAACTCACCATCCACCTTAATTCTAGTGAACATGAAAATCTTATCAAGTCAATATCAGGAATGTAGATTTAGTCTCCATTAGACCTTGTTACCCTATTTTTGTCTCCATCTCATGTATTTTCATTTTAAAATCTAACATAACATGGTGCTTCTTGCTTTTATTGTGTGTGTCTGATGGCAAGTTTTGAAACATCAATTAGAATCACATTTCCCTTATTTTTTGTCCCAAAGAGTCAGTGGCGTCTCTGGCAACTTATGGGAAGCACATATACTGTAAGAAATGCATTATGCCACAGATGCAGCAATAGTTTAAGAGAAGTGGGGTAAAAATGGAAAAAAGAGATAAAGCAAGACATGGAGAGATGATGTGATTGGGTTGCAGCAGGGATGGAGATCACATAGAGGGAAAAGAGAGATAAATCGGGGGATAGATGGAGAAGAAAGGGGAGGAGCGACAAAAAGACAAGGGGAAGCTGGGATGACCACAGGGGGTCCGAGAGCTGGCAGGCACCTGAGTCACACCTCCACTGTGTATGTGTATGTGTATGTCCTTCTGTCTGATTGTGTGATTAATGAAGATGTGTCAGTGTGGTAATCCTCTCTAATAAGCACCAGCGGAGCAGCCCTCGACCATGTGCATGTGTGTGCGTGTGTTCCCTGTGTGTGTTTTTTAAGTAGGTGTTTAATTTATGTGTGCGTTTTTGTGTGAACTTCTTAACGTGTATGAATATGACCACAAAATTTAGCAAGATCTGTGCCGCTTCAACCATTTGACTTCACAAAATATTTGTCATTGTGCTGCATGTACACTATCTGTTCATTTGTCTGTGAGTGCTGGAAAGTCACAGGAGCACAAGTGTGACAGAGAACTCCTGTAATATCCTTACAAGCAGCTTGCATCTGTGTGTGTGTATGTATGTGTGTTATCTAATGTCATTCTTTATAAGTATGCCCAGATGTTGATACTGGAATGGCTCTTTAATTACCATTAAAACAGCAGGGGCTGTGTGTGTCTGGGTGCGTGCATGTGTTTTTGCGTGTGTGCGTGCACATGTGTGTGTGTGTGCGATGTTGATAGGGAAACTACTGTTTAATTACCATTTAAACTGCGAGAGCTGAGTGGATCATTTAAAGACAGAACAGCTCCAGCTAGCTAAATGAGGAAAACAACACCATTACAAATCTCACACACATGCACGCACGTACGCGCTCACACATATGCATGTATGCACACACACGTGAACACACAACTACACACACACACATACACACAACAAAACAACACAGACAACAAGACAATTAAGATCTAATGAATGATACTCCTGCGATGTTAGCTTGTTAGTTAAGTGATAGCTATTCTTTAAATAATAATAAGGCCTTTTTTATTGAGCTGCACTGTAAGTAATCATTCTCTCTCGGTGGGCATTCACGCAGAAACATATATGCACTATTAACACACTGTCACATGCTAAGCACCTCTTTTTAAATTTAAAGCCTGCATTTAATTTGCCTTTTTGCTTGTTCGGGCCCTGTGCCTATATGCATGTGTACAACCATCTGTAAATGTACTTTAGTCAGTCACCCTGTTAATCAGCCAGTCTGCTACCCATGCAGGTGGCCAGTCAGTCACCCCAACAACAATCCATTCAATCTGATTGTCTTTAAATCATATAATTAGCCAGTCAGCCAGTAGATCAGTTAATTATGATGGGCCTGGGCTTTGCTGTCTTTGTGGCTTTTTGCAACAGAACAAACATCATCATCACAATAAACTGATTGAAACAGTAAAATTATTTGCTGAATTTGCTTCAAACAGAAACAGACTGTAGACAGAAATAGAAAAGGTTTTGTCAAGAGTTTGTCAGGAGTTGCATCTTATGTGTGTGGTGGGACAGTATATTGACTCAGTGTGTTGGTGTGTGTAGTGTGTCAGGAGTTCACATACATAAAAAAGAAAATAGTAATTAGTTATATTAACAAATCACGTTGTTAAAAAATGTACATTATGTATGAGCTTATAAAATGATTTAAAAACAAATGTGTGTGAATATTTTATGAAAATGTGCTGTACCCCTTAAGGGAAATCATACAATTTGTGGTTGTTCCAGTCTCCAAGTAGTCATTTCATAAAATGAAGTAATAATACCTTTGTATGTTTTTTCCTGAGCCTCGTTAACTGAAGCATGCAGACAAAATACTCCACCTCAATACTTTACAATACCTGATTGTGTTTTCAAACAAACATGTAAACAAAGTCTATATATTAATTTCTTTACTATTTTTCCAGGCAGGCTGATGGAAAATTACCTTTAACTAATAAAATAAAAATAAAGTAATGAAAGCAATAAAAGTGATTAATCATTTTACAAGGGCAATTACGAATGATAAAAACAATTTTTTTACAATGCCACAGCAGACGCAAATGATGGCAACGATAATTTCTTACACAGAGGTGGTTAAATAATTACAGTGTAACAGAGAGAGTGATAGGAGTGATCATATTTGTGACAGACAGGCTGCATGGCACTGAGAGTATTATGATAATGATATTAATGATGGATCTTTGCAAATGTGTGTGTGTGCATAGGAGTTCAGTGGGAGATGTCTCACCTCACACTGGGTCTCTCAGCCCGATGCCATCTGTTCTGCCAGCACACATACACGTAGTCAGAAAATTATACACAAACACATGCGCACAAAAATACACTACATGCACACTATCCTAACAGGAGAGAATAAAAAACAGACACTTGAATATTCTCATGCAAGATGTTTGGGTTCAAAGATTAACGCTGACAAAAATCAATGTCCTGTGCAAGCAGACACACATGAAATACACACACATACACATTTACTAACACACACACACTTACACACATACTCCTGGATCAGTTTGTAATCCCGGCTCCACCCAGAATGCTCAGCTCAGAGGGTTCAGCCAAAGGGAAACCAGCGTGGTGTCAGCCTACTGGACATACATGAGATCAGGGACGTGTATTTGTGTGTCTGAGTACTGAATGTGTTTGTTGCCTTTATTGTCACCTGAGCAGATAATTAATAACATAAAAACAACACATTAATAAAAAAATGAATAAAAACAACATTTTAAAGGTACTATTTTGTTTATCAGGCTGACAGGAAGGTACTCTTTCAATTAAAAATAGATGTTTTCTGGGTTATAATCTCGTTACCTCAGTCAGGCTTTCCTAACCCTCTGTATCTCTGTCGTTCCTCTATTTTTTGTCATTGTCAAATATCAGGTCAAGTAAAGTGGAAAAGCAGTGGAAAAATATTTTTAAAAGATGATATATCAAAGGCCTTATCTGTCACCATGTTTTCTCAATCTGACACACATACAGGAGTTTGGGTATAAACTACGTGCCTGAGTATTCTGGCGATGCCTAGACTGCATATGACTATCACGCAGAGACATCCACGCAGACATACACATAGACATACACACACACGCATACACACATGCAATGTGTGCATCAATGTGGCGTTGCCTGGACGGTGTACGAGCAGCATATCTGTCAGTGTGTGACAGGTTGACAGCTCAAGCTCCCAGCACTTTGTCCACTATCATCACGTCAAGAAACACACAAACACACACACACACACACACACACACACACACACACACACACAGTGATAACATTAAAAAGGGCCACAAAGGCTACTTTAATAATTTTGTACTCAGACCAAGGGCTCATAGAAGAAAAGAGAGAATTTAAAGGAAAAATTACCAAAGTCAAAAAAGTCTAAATTACTCTTTTTCTGTAAAAGCTACTTTTACGGTAACAAACTTTTGGTGGGCAAATTGTTTTGTCTCTCTTTTGACTGAAAATTGTAAGTTATGTGAGAGTTTTCTTGAGCAGAAGACAGGTGCCATAAAACTTGAACATCATGAATTGCCTTACAGCTTTTAAGAGCATGCTGCATCCTCTCTCCTCCCTGTCACTCTCCACTCAACACTATCTGTCACAGCAGAGAAGCTGTAAATTGCCTTTAGAAAACAACAATAATTCAAATTAATTAATGATATCAGATTCAATTGGATATCAAAAAACAGCAGGCAGTTTCACGACTTTTATACAGATTCTGTTCAATGTCACTCCAAAGTTATCAGCGCTTTACTGAGCCTGACTTACAGGCTCATAGCAATGCACAATATGCAGACGCCACATAAGCGCCAGTAGTATTATCTCACCATAATAGCTGCATTTAATGATGCACACACGCGCCTCAAGTCTCCTTTTTATTTCTGGAGATGGAGTTCAGCCCTTACAAAACCAAGCCAGGTCAGACCAGATAATTTGACTCACTCGCACAATCACGGATCACGGCTTTAGCACATTTCATACAATTAAGGATTGTGGATTTGAAGCACACTAAACAATGGGCCCAAATTAAATTTTGAGTTTCTCTGTGAAAGACACTCTGGCTGCTCTGAAAATACAATCAAACAGAATGAGAGTATAGACGCAGTCTCTAACAGGATTGCCAGGCATACCCACTCACAATATGGCATCTTTCTCTCTTTCTTTCTCCCTGATATTCTATTACTGTCTCTCTCCTCTTCCTAACTGTCCAGAACTCAATGGGTATACAGCTGTGGTTTAATTCTACAGTTTTTCTATTCTGAAGCATGCATTGTGTCTCTCGAGTCAAACAGTGCAAACGACCAGCAGTAATAACACAAAGCAGAAAAGAGTACAATTGCAGCTCCAGTAACAAGAGACACATAGAGACAGAGACAAATAAAGGAAGGATAAAGCTGAGTGAGAGCAAGAAAAATGGGTGAATTGAAATACTTTTGTCAAGCGGGCTAATATGGAATGAACTCTTTAGCAGGTCAGCACTCTGTTCATTACCTTCTCTTAACTTTCAGGACATGTAAATGAGATGGTTTGTATAGAATTTATTGTGTAAAAAAACCATAGACACTGAATAGAGCTGCCATGATGTCACTCATTGGTTTGTGGACCATCCTTTTGAAGCCTTGAGTTTTGCATTATGGCCAGTGCCATTTTTTTTTTTTTTTTGGAGCCAGAAGTGACCATATTTGGATGAGAGGGTGGAGCTAAGGAGAATCAGCTTTGCTTACGCCCATCATATGACAGCTAGCAGCAGTTGTCACTTGAGGCTGCAAGCTGCCACACCCTAAATGATGCATAACTTTACGTCTTAATATAATTTAAAGAGGTGAGCTATGTAAAA
>JAQNCA010000001.1:7406170-7417079 GCA_029783725.1 Acanthurus tractus
AAAGAAAGAAAGAAAGAAAGAAAGAAAGAAAGAAAGAAAGAAAGAAAGAAAGAAAGAAAGAAAGAAAGAAAGGAGGCCTCAAGATTTCTCTGCTGGGAAGGAAGCGAGCAGCTCGTAGGATTAAGATGATTTCATTAACTATCCTCAGCGACTTTACCCTTAAACCCCCAGATTACACACACACACACGCATGCATACACGCACACACATACACACACACACGTGCATACGCCCGCACACACACCCATATGCAGACACACACTTCCTCATCAGTTATGTACGCTCACTCTAACACACTGAGAGCAAATGTGTGTCAGCCTGCCAAAAAATGAATCCTGTGAGACATCCAGCAATTTATGCATATTTGAACACTTTTAAGAAATAATTTTTGCAAAATGATTTATTTCTTTAGTTCCTCCTGATTTTGATTCTTCTGCTTCTTTAAATGGTTGGATTTTTAAAAAAATCTTTTACAATGTTCAGTATTAATGAATTATCTATACAATGTGGGATGCTCTTGATGATTTATTAAATTTGTAAAGATTTATTTTGCTTTATATGTTGCACAGAATGTAAGCAAAAACTGAAAGAAGAAAACATCAATGTAAGCTTTTTTTATGTAGAGAACATAGAAGATGCAGGAGGTGAAGCTGACGGTTCAGTGGTCAAAACATAGAGGTGGTTCCCAGCATGTGAGGACGGCTGTGAATCCTTTTGAATTTATTTTGAGTATGTGTATGTTTATCACACAGAAAACCACAGACTCTGATCAGCAAGACCATCCAAAGAGCTTATTTTTAGAGGGATGAACCATTTTCTTATCCAATCCTATGGCCTTTCCCACTTTGTCTTTTTATTACCATTCATTTCTTCATTTTGACTTTTGCCCTCCTAACTCCATGGGGGTCGTTCTTCTCTGTTTTTTAATGTCTCTTCCTCTTTCACTCAGCTGCAGTGACAGACAGAAACAGTCATAAAGAAGAGAAGAATATATTGGTATATACACAGGTATTTTTAGCAAAAAAATATCAACAATATTGTGTATTGTTACAGTAACGGCAGGAAACTTAACTGCCCTGTTCACTCCTCACAGGGAAAACTGGATGAGTGTCAATTCCAATTTCTCACCAATTTCTCGCTCTGCCTCTGTCAAAAACTGTGATTGTGAGTAAAACTGAGTTGATGGGAATAAACAGGAACCAACAAAATAAGACATGTCATCATCAACGCTGTCTCTACCAGTCATTCTATGTGCCTATCATCTCTACTCTTTTTCATTTACCGTCTCTCTCTTCATTCTCCTTTTTGCTTTCAATAATTTTCCTACTTTTTTTTTCTCTAGACCCCTACATCTCTCGCTCTGTCTTTCTGCTGCCGCCTCCTGCGCTCTCACTGGTCCAGCCTCTGCTTTGCTTTGTAATGGACAGCTGTCGTCTGTGTGTGTATAAGTGTGTGTGTGTGAGAGAGAGAGTGTGTGAGTGTGTGTGCGTGCTGTCTGTCTGTACTGAATGCTGTGAGTGGCCTCTACTGGCTGACTGAAGGGAATTAAAAATGATTCATAGAAACTGAACTCAGGACCACTTATCTGCAAACATTCTCTTACACAACAGACCAAAATAAGTAGAACGCATCTAAGACTCAAATTTAATATTCTAATTCTTTGTGCATAAGATTGTCCTTCTTACAGTGTTAAACTGACAGCCGCTAAGTTACCTTTTTGAAAAGTTCCCTTTTTGTTTATAGACAGTATACTGGATGCATTCATGTGGGTGTGTGTGTTTGGGAGTGAAGTTATGCTGGGTACAGTACAGGGAACAGCAGGCCATAGATTTATTGCTTTCAGGGGAGTAGAAGGCTGCAGGCCCCAGGGGTCTGTCCTCACATCAATATGACAATGACACACATCGACCCAACAACGGCAGGACAAAGTAGCATCAATAGTTACAGAGAGAGTGCCAGCATGGTGCTTAATAATAGAATAGAATAGAATAGAATAGAATAGAATAGAATAGAATAGAATAGAATAGAGCAGAGTAGAGCAGAGTAGAATGATGCCCATGGAGGAGTAAATGACTAAAATTTAAGAAAAGAAAGAGGCTTAGGGTTTTATTGTGCAATATGACAACTTTATTAAAGTAACATTTATTCAAAAATATTTGAATTTGGTTATTTATTTTCATTTTAACTTTCACCTGCAGTATATCAGGAAAGAAAGAAAGAAAGAGAAAAAAATGTTAAACAGCTGGATAATGTGACACATTAAGGTTTTAAAATGCTATATGTCATATAGTGCTATAATACTACTTTTAAGTCTGCACATCACAATGTTTATTTATTAGGGTTGAATTAAAAAGTGAAAAAAACAAGTAATTCATTTGCAAATAAAGAAAATAATATATATGTTATGCATATAGTATAAATATATATATGTTTGTTTGCTAATAGAAGTGTAATGATCCAAGCCTTTAGTGTTTTAGTAAAATTGTAATACTAGCATCACTGCATGATAGTGACGTATCAGCGTATCAGCATTCCAGTACACACACACACACACACACAAGACTGCATCAAATTATGAGACAGTCATTGCATATCAGAAACACACACACCTTAATCACCAGCAAGTTTGCAGCACAAACGTTTCCCATAAAATCACACACATCTATCAGAAGCAGGAACTGTCTTCAAAATAAGAGGCAACCAAAAGCGGAAACTTGAAGAGTCGAGTAAATCAATAAAATGATCCGTGTCTTCAACTCTGGTATATGAGTTATATCACTTATTAGGCTATATAACATTTAAAAATTACAGCAACTGAGATATAAGATGATCCAGCAAAAAGCTGTTCATCTTAAATTCCATTTACATTCCAGAAGCAATGAAATGCTGAAATTAAACAAAAAGAAATGGTCTTCCATCTCAGATGGATAAAAGTTGTGAAATCAGAACAAGCCCTACAGAGAGAAAAAGAAATAAAAACAGTATAGAGGGAAACTCAGAAAAAGAAAAGTGAGTCAGTGAAAGAAAATACATAAGAAAAAGCAGGGGGAGAGACAATATGCTTTAACACTGAGTGGGGAGACTTTGTTGCTACTGAGTGATGAAAAGTCCATATGTTACAGAGCCATCATAAATTATGTCCCACAACGTATGGTAGAGGGGGCACGGGGTTTAGTGTGTGTGTGTGTGTGTGTGTCATCCAGAAATAGGACACCCACCTAGCTAGTCAGACAGCTAGCCAAGGAAAAAGAATAGCTCTCCTCACTACCAGGACAGACCTGCTGCACCTACACCAACTACGCCTAATGCCCACACATACACACACACCTACACACACACACACACACACACACACACACACACACACACACACACACACACAAACACAGCATGCAAACACATACTCCATTCTCAAGATGTTTGTGTGAATATGCTGTCTGCACATTTGAGTCAAAACTTCAGATTTTGTTCAACAAGGGAGAAGAGAACAGTGTCTGACAAAATGGAGAGAGGACTCGAATACAAAAATGTTCTCACAATAAGCTGGACAGATAACAATGATAGTTGGGAGACTTAGAAGAAGGCGATTAAACTAAGGAGAAAACAAGTTAAATGGTGAATCCCCAGCAGGTCAATATACTGTATGTAAATGTAAAACTCAAGTAGTTATTGTTTTTTCAGTATGAAAACCTTGTTTTCCCACTTCAGATTACTGGAGAACTCAGCTTCGTTCTTCCTGTGGTTGAGAGACTTCTTAGCTGTGTGTTGGTAACCAGGTTCCCTTATTTTTTCATGCACACATTTGCATGACAAAGACTTGGGTCAGTTTCAGTGTATCAGTGTGAATTCCAAACAATTCAATTAGAAGGACTGAAGTAAAAAAGTAACCTTTAAAACAAAACAAGTGGATATTCCCTGCTAAAAATACTTGACTATTAGTAAAATTCAGTCACATTCACATTGTGACGAGAAGCCGTGCGTCTCCCATCTATACAGCATGTCCTCTTACTACCCTGACGCACAAATTAATCTTCTTTTGAAAAACACTACAATAAGTTACAGGTTAACAGTCCATTTAGTAGCAACTTGCTCACTTGACTTTCCTGAATGAAAAAAATTAAAATAAAAAGTTTAAACACAAAGCTAACAGTCATCAGATTAAGCCTGCAAACTAGATTTTTTTGAAGTTGCACAGCTTCTCCGGTGCACCATAATCTTCACTCTGATCCAGTAGGACACAGCCAGAGGTGGCTTGTGATCTTGCCCCAGTATATGATCCCAGACCACTGAATGCAGCGCTGCTACCTGACTGTCTGTGTCCCTGCTCTGTTTGTGTGTTTACTAATAAATCATCCCATTACACATCATAAGTAGGTCATCATAATTAATTGGCCAGTCGAGAGAAGCTCTGACAACAAGCCCCAAGCGGTGAGCACGCATACACAGACACACAAACTGTATGTAGGATTTAACACACAAGCCAGCAAATGCTTTTATTATGCAAAAGTATTCACACATAACAGCAAGCAACTGTGCATACTCTATATGAACACGGGGGCCTATGTAACCATGCAAACACAAAGTTTAGGTAGAAGAGGAAAACTTTAAGCACTTCACTTTAATGGAGCTCAATTTAAAGTGAGTGCCCTTATTCCATCCTCCATTTCAATAAAGAAAACCTCACATTTTAAATAAATAGGCTAAATTAAACAGTACACTGTGAAGTGCATTTTTACTGCTTTCATTCAACATTATAATGAAAAAAGGACATAGAGGCAAATTCAAAAGATCAAGTTAAATCTTAAGAGTATATATATTCACCTGCTCCCTGTCTCCCTCCTGACTCTCCACAGTCTCCCGTTCACCTCTGTCACCTACTGTTGGTTCCACACAAAAGCAAGTTGCATGAAGAGCAATAATGCTTCACATCTTGCGGTCTATGAGAAGGTCAAGAGGTATTCAGATACATGGCAACACAGAGGGACAATGAACAATGCACAGACACACACAATGGAACTCACTGCAAGGGAGCGAGGATGACCCATTCAATGTGTTTGTGTATGTTTGTAGGGTATGTGTATGTCATGTGTGCATCACTGTGTTAGAGTGTCTATGCATGTGTGTATGTGCACGGCTGCTTTGTTTCTTAATGTCTGCGTGCATGCGTGCATATATGTGCCAGCATGTGACCATGATGGTGTCCTATATAACATTAGTGAAAGAGATAGGGATTGGAAGAGTGTAAGAGTGCTGGTGCTAAAAGGAAGAGTGGGAAAGGTGACCCTGGAAGGAAGAATGAATGACCTCTGATACCCATCTTTAGATCAGAGGAGAAAAAGACACCTGATTGGGCTTTGAATAATTTAAAGGGACATTCCACACAGGCTTGTAACCCCACCTTCTAACACTGAGCTAAAATAAACAAATGTTACTCTTGACTTCAGGTGAATGACTGATTCAAACCATTTGTTGGTTGTACATTTTTGAAGTTTTATTATTTTTTAAGTTATTTATCATTTAATTTATTTTTTCATACATGACAGAGTTTTTATCCAAAGTATAAGATATTGAACAGTGTAATTTGTTTTTTAAATCATTGTTATTTTTACAGAGCTGAAGGTCAAAGTCGGAGAGGTGTGCTAATCCTAAACACAATCTTATATGTTTATGTGTTAAATCAAAATTATGCTTCTCACTTTGCAAAGATCCACTAACATTTGTCTTCAGAGGATGTACACCTTGGCTCTGTGCTGACATCTGCATAACTTACATTTGTGGTGACTCAAAGTCCAGGAAGTAGGATAAACAAACTACAAAGTGCCATGAACTTGATCCCGTATTATCACTTTTCTGGATCAACATAAATTTATATTGAAATATGTACATCAACAGAGTGATCAACTGGCCTACATGTACAGCTGATATTATACATAAAGTAATAAATAAAGGTATAATGCCTATTTTATATACTATTTTTGTACTATCAAGTTAAACAATATCATACAAAGATAAGCAGAAACTTCTGTTACCTTTTGAACCTGCACTAGTGCTTGAAATGAGACCAAATGAAAAACCAAACTGTTTTTTCCCTGCACATAGAACTGACATCACTTATAACTTAACGTGAGTCCATTGTCGTGCTTCACTTATGAGCCAAAGGTGCAGCTAAAAATATGCAAAAAAAAAAGACAAGTCAATAAACTAAGCATCAAACAGAATCATTAATTCACTCACTTTGGTGCTTCAGAAACAAGCTAAATATTGTTTTTTTCTTAAAATGTTGAAGTGCAGTTCACCAGTAACCTCTCAAATTTAAAAGGACTGTTGCAACAAAATTCAAAGGAGACACTTTACAGATGAAAAAGTACACTTTGCATTAAAAAAAGAAGCACCGCTGCATGTATGTTAGGTACTGTTTTTAGAGGATGAATCACACTGTGTAATCATAGAAGCTCTAGACACACAAAACAGATTTATTGGCTTAATTTGCCAACCCCTGGTCCAACATATGTGAGAGAGAGAGGGGATAGAAAGAGAGAGGCCAAGGTCAGGTGTAACAGGGTCAAGTTCAGTCCGTCTCCCTGATGCATTGCATTATGCAGTCAGCTGACTGAATTAGCATGACAACCCGATTTAGACAACCTCTTTTCCCCAATTCATCATTTTAACACATGCACGCACACATGCATGCACGCACATACACATTCTGTTTATTATACCATAGTGCTCGAATGTTATTGTAATTGAATCTAGAATTGTAAGATAGATAAAAAGAAAGAAAGACAGAAAGAGAGAAAGAAAGAAAGAGCTCAAAGTTACATTTTGCCCAGAGGTATTTAATCCAATGAACTTTCTGTGTTTGTTGGCAGCTGCTGAAGTTCATTGTCCAAAGAGGGAACGATGTGTCCTCTCCATTGATCAGAAATTCAATTCAAAGTCTATTGACAGATATAAATGAGCTGTCCTGCCAGAAGTGTGTATCCTTCGATACTCGTGCATACGTACATACACAAACATACAGAAGCCAATGCACACTGACAAAGGTATGCCCGTGTGTGTTTGAACAAAGAGACCAGCAGGGTGAGAGAAAGCAAAATATCAACGAAAAAAACATTAGTGAAACACATCTGTTGTGATATTGTACACACACACTAACCACAAGTCGACTCTGCTAGAGGCTGAGGTGTCTGCAGAACACTTAGTGCAGCATTTTTAACTTTTGTTAACTTTTCAATTTCTGATTGTCCAAATATTGACTTACACTAAAGAAAATTCCACCAAAGTAAGTTTTTTTTGGTTTACTATCTTTTTACAATACTTTCTTTTTTCATTTTTAAGGCTCAGCTGCCGCTTTTTCAACAAGCTAGACACAGAACACATCAGGACAGACCTGTGGGAAGGAGGGCAGTGGTTGTGCTCATGTGAAATAATTGGACAGCTGTCTTGTCTTAGCTTCTGGTGAACATTAAAATACATTTCTATACTGAACATGCACTGTATGTTTTGTCTCCCGCCCCTTACAGATATGTTTTGGTATTATAATATTTCTACATTCTTTGCACTATATTTTAAACTTTATTTTAACATTATTATTTTTCAGTTTGTTTTGTTTTCCATCCTCTGAATTCCCTCTATAATACTTAATTAATACTTAATCATAATTTTTAATCAAAATTTACAGTGCTCATACATGTGTATAATTTTCCACATTATTTTCCAGTGTTTATGACATTTTATCTATGTTGTAGAGCATCTTTATCTTATTTTTGCTATTTTATAAGGTATCGTTTTTCAGGTGTGAGATCATTCTGTCTTTTTGAGCAGCTGGTGATGTGAGAGTTCACATTTACTGCATAAAAGGTGACATGCAAATACATGTTTCATTATTATTATTATTATTATTATTATTATTATTATTATTATTATTATTATTATTATTATTTCAATGTTTTTTAATCCTTTTGCATGGCTGCTCATCTACTCAGAGATAAATGTGGGCTGAAAAAGTTCAAATTTTGAGCCACATAAACTCTCTTTCCACCTCATAGCTGTGTTTCCCCATGAGCTCAAATCATGTGCCACAGTCAGACTGAATTCAAACCACCTCAATTAATAACAAAAAAAAACACACACAAGTGATGAAGAATTTTGCTTACTGCTTGCATACAAGCATCTATTTGTAAATTACAAAAGCTGGTACTGATAAATTAAATCAGCAAATCAGTTTCCCAACGGTCAAACAAACTCACTGAAAACTTTAAAATGTTACAAATGCAAAAAATTCAATAACAGCTTATGAGAAATTTGAAAGTGGATGAAGCAAATTGAAAGATTTACTTCAAAATAAGATAATCTGCAAAAATTATGCAAGACCAATTAACAAACAATACATAAACAGAGAACCAAACAGAGTTGCACAGTAGGCAAAAAACAGAGACAGAAACAGAGACACAGAAATGCACAGTGATCATCCAGCGAGGCAGAGAGAGATAGAGGGAAAGAAGACTAAGTCTAAATTAAGATGTTGGATGCCGGCTTTCCAATAGGACCTTGACACAGCGGTTGACCTACTCATGACAGGATCCCAGTGCCGCGGATTTGGAATTCTATTAGTATTACCAGCTGTAGGGGAGGGGGAAAAATGTCATGCAGTCATCAGGAAGAGGCCAATCCATAGCTTCTATCCATCAGCCAATTACTGGTGCTAAAGTGGAATTAGATAGATATTGACAATGAGAGGAGGTGGAGGGAGATTAGGGAGAGAGATGGAAAGAGTAGAGGAAGGAGGAGGGAGGAGAGAAGAGAAGAAGAGAAAAGAAGGTGGGAGGAGATCAGAGAAGAAGAGCTAGAGAAAAGTGAATAGGAAAAGAAGGGAGAGCGGAGCTGAGGAATGGTAAGGGGAAGAGAAAGAAGGGAGGAAAGACTGCAAGAGAAGAAGTAGAGACTGAAGGAAAAGAAGAGAAGAGTGGGATGGGAGGAGATTCAATCTAGTGGAAGTAGTGTGGCAAGAGAAATGATGAGTTGAGAAAAAAAAGTTTAAAGAGTGCTTACTGTGTCAATTAATGCAAGCTCACAGGTATTAAAATATCTTAATGTTTGTACAGTGAAAAGTACTGAAGTCAATTCTTTTGAAGCCTTTTGATTGATTCTTACTTTTATGCTGACTCAAAATAGTTTCAGCTTGTTCCTAAAGAGAAAAAAAGCTCTTTAGCAAAAATAACAAAGGGTGATGTGAAAACATTTTTAAAAAGTTACACAAAACAAAGGCACCTTATCGATGTTAGGTGGCACATTAAGATGGCTCTGACAAACTAATTATGAACTGGACACTCATATGTTGGGTGCAGCTTCTCTGGAACAGATTTTTTTTGCCATAAAATAATCCTAAAGCATAGTGCTGGTGGTAAATGTAACTGTTACACCTGAAACAGCAGCTAAACACACATGAATGGAGGAATAAAGGCTGTGACAACAACCAAAAGAAGAGGAAGACAGTGAAGAAAATGCAAAAAAAAAGAAAAAGAGGGATGGTAAAATGTGAGACAGAAAAATGTAGAGAAAAGAGTGGATGAGAAAAAAAGAAAGAGAGAATATAAACTCAGAGCTATGTAATGAATTTATGCCTGGCTGGCAGATCTTTATAAGTTATTGGAAAAATAGCCGGGGCGGCATATTGACACAACTGGGCCTGAGATCAATACATTGAGAATGGGCAATACATTTTAATTTAAAACTGTTCAAACTTTAGCAGCAAATCCATGCAGCTCAGCGTTGCCTCTTGCCCCATCTGAGCTCACAGATTCATGCACATACTCTCACACATACATGTGCATGCACACACATACACACACACAAAGAGTTCGGTTGAGAAAGATAGCAACCCAATCTGTCTGATCACAACACACACACAGCCACACACACACACACATCCTATTTAAGAAGATAGTGTGAATATCTATTGGTTAATAACATTTTCTTCAACTCATCAACTCAACACTTTCAGCAGCAATTCTTCAAAGTTTTTTAACTTAATATATTTTAAATGATCCAAATGCTGTCTAAATGCAAAGTTCACCAATGTTCCACAAAAAAATCAAATAATAATGTTTATGATTTCAACACAATCCTCCTTATCAACAGACCTTTTACACAGGTAAGCACACAGATTTGGATGCATGCTTAAAGGATGCTGCAAAGTTAAGAGATATACTGTGAAAAGTTTAGTAGGTAGGAGGATTTTGTCTTCGAGGTTAGGTACTCACCAATATCTTAACGGAGCACATTTTGGATAAAATATCAGCATTTGTATCAGATTCAGAGTATAACGACATCAAATATGATCAATTCAAATCTGAACTGATTTTGTTTCTGTCAATGTGAACATACTCTTCATGTGAGTGCGTTGGAGAGGGTGCATATGTCTATGGCTGGATTTATCCATGTGTGTGCATTGTGCAAACACTTGCATGTATTGTGAGTTATTTTTAGATAAACCAATAGCATCTGTAATTAAAGGATCAGTTTTACCGAGGGATGAGTAGGAGGGCACTTTCAACATCTGTTTTCATCCTGCTCAATTAGCATAATTAATTAACGTTAATCAATCCAAACAAATTATTTTTTAACACCTAGAATTAATCACAGCACATCTCTCCATTTCTCAGCACTGACTGAACCAGCACTCTGCAAAGCATTCATTGATCACCCAACAAATGAGACAATGCAGGGCGATGAGGCTTTTTGTATTGTATTCCTATTGTATTGTGCTGTCTGAATTCTTGCATCGTCCATCATTACCCCACCACAAACAGAATGTGATCTGAACTTTGTGAAATAGATTAAACAAATTTTTTAGAAGTCAGATAATGAGCAAAGAGGAAAAACTTTATATACTCAGCTTTTTCAAGAT
>JAQNCA010000001.1:7418636-7438616 GCA_029783725.1 Acanthurus tractus
AAAGCGGTTCTCAGAGTTATTCTATTCATATTTATTCATAAACATACACAGTGCATGGAGGTAATGTTAGTGTTAAGTTATGTGATGTCCGTTTTGTAACTGCTGCAGCTGCCTCAGCTCCTGCTTAGTGCTTTGTATTTTGGTATTTTCACTTTTTGGGCTTTATCAGGGAATGGGGACAGGTTATAATAATTAACATGAGATATGACAGGGCATAATAAATACAAGGCCATTAGTGTAATCATACACATCAAGCAACAATTTTGGCAGTGAAGTTTTTTGTCAATTGTTATCATACCAATATTTTGGAATAATTTTCTTTTTTTTAAAAAAGTATGTATGTAAGAAACAATCAGGTTTCATTTTGTACTTTAATGAAAATGTCAGTTAAACAATGACATCAGCAATTTAATTTAAAACCCCCTTAATTTGTGCACTTTATGGACAGACCATATGTACTGTAGCTCAACGGTGTTGTTACTTTATCTTAAGTAAGGACAATGTACGTACATAATGAGCTCAAAACTGCAGTCACACACAAAGAGCAGCCACACTCATATCTGTAAATATATGTGTATGTAACCTTAAAGATACACGTTTACATGCACCTTAAGAAACAGACAAATGCACACACACATATGCACTTACACATGCACACACACACACAAACTGACACCCATTTTCACCCCACAAGAACAGGCACCCATAACACCCCTTTAACTATTCTATTGGCCTCAAATAGATTTTCCCATTTTACGCTATAGAGGCAGGGGAAACACTGGAGCAGAACTGAAAGTGATATAAATGTATCAAAAAACAGATGAACAAACATTGGGGGAAGATTTATTACTGAGGATTTTAATAAAAATTGTAGGCGGATGAATTGATTTTGGTTTAAGGGAGGGTGTTATAAGGAACAATTTATCGGGATAGCCCAGGTAAGATGCATTATTTTCCGATTGTTATCCGGCTTCACTGTTTAAGGGACTGATTTGTGTTGTGTATTGCATTTTATGGGAAAGATGGAAAGGGGAACTTTCAATGATTTAGGTAGGATGTATTAATCAAAGGCAGCCGGTGTGAACCATAGATCGCCAGGAAAAGGAGGTTCAGGTGACAGCTCATTCTGCTAAAGAATGTTTTGGAGCTGCACATCACCGCTTCTCAATTCCCCGTTCTTCTTCACACTTTCTTCACCTCCCTCTCTCTCTTTCTATTTCTATCTCACTATCTTTCTTACCTCACCACTGAAGTCTTTTTTCTCGTCCTTTTCTTTCTTGCTATCTTTCTATCCATACCTCTTCTCCACACTTCGGTGCACACTTGGTTTTAATTTTATGAGGCTGCGAGTAGCTTTTAACCATCCATGCGGCAAATAAATGTGGGGGATTAGGAGTATTTAGTGTTTTTGTCCTCCCTAAAAGCCTCACACTTCCTCCGTGCTCAATGACCTTTGCTGCTGCCTCTGACATGTGAAGAGACAAGCCCATCATCATCAGGTTTACACATTCACTCTGCTATCAGTTGGTATGGTAATGCCCGTAAATGATGTACTGTTTGGCTTAGAACCGACTTGGTTTCTGCTCTGTCTCGCTCATGGTTTAGTAGCCTTTGTCTTCATCTCTTGAGATGTTTTGATTTCACTGTTTTTGTCTCTTTTACAACTTTTTTTAACCACTAACAATTTCAACCCTTTGTCATTCACTTAATTTCATCAAGATAATCAACTAATGAGCAATGTATCCTAGGTACACAAAAATAAAACAAAAGTTGTCCTTGACATCTGCAGTGTTTAGAAAGTTTTGCTTTTGACATAAAGTAGACTACAATGAATAAAAACATGTTTTGACAGGTATCTTACAACGAATTTGGTACTTTGGACTTTGGAAATGGTTGCCCTCCATCTAAATACTCAATTCCAAAACAGTCACAAGCAAACACACATAACTGCATGCACACACAAACACACACATGATAAAAGGCTATTTGGCCAGGCCACTCACCTGTGGCCAGGGCTGATTTCTGTTGATTTGAAAGTTAGATTGGTTCTGTGAAAAATGAGGCTTTTGTATAGGAGTGGGCCAAGTGAGAGTGTAATGGACTATATAGCTAAATTCCAGTAATCCTATTGCATTATGCTCACTACTACAGTTTTCTAGAATTTAAGACGAGATTGGGTATGAAAGTCAAAAAATGAAGTAATGGTATCATAAAATTAATCAAATAAATGTGATAAATGTTAAGGTTTTGTTTCACACATGCTCTGCCGTCTACTGGACTCTATGGGTTTACCCTCCTCTGATGCTTTACACACAATTCCACGCTAAAAATATGCGAATGGTTTGGCAGCCAACTGGAATGTCTGATGTGGATACTGGATGGTAAAGGTGACACTTCATTTACTTGTTTTAGAGCTGCCTTAATTGGCTGGCTACACATGCAAATTTTCAGTGGACAAATACTTGTATGCCATTGAAGTGTACCAATAGAGTTCAGTAGAGGGCTCTACCCATGCTGATAGAATTAGGGAGACAATAGTGTAACCTCTGTTTTTGAGGAAAGTTTCTTTTTATTTCAATATGGAAAAACAACAGTAGAAAGGTATATTACGCTAGCTAATAAATTTGAACATTTTTTGGACTTATTCATAGTAATTCACTGGACTATGTTAAAACAACATACTTTGTAAAAAAAAATGTAAAAGTAATGTACCAATCAATGCAATCAGTTAGCAGTAAATAAGAGTGGATAAACAAATCCATCAGTGAGTAAAATGGCCAAAGGCCAAACTCACTTAAAGTTTTTGGACACACACAGTGAACTGCAAATGCAAGTGTGCTGATGCGTGTTATAGTGTGGTCACTGGCAACTTCACATTTAAAAGAAAAGCCAAAGTCAGGTACAGAAAAAGCATGCATCGTGTGGCAACCACTATACCCTTACCTACATAAAAAGGCTGTAAAGGATCCAAACAGGGTTACTTTGTCTTAAGATTGAGCAATTAACCTACGAACATTCATAACACATCCAACATTTGAGGATTTTGTTTTCCTTTAGGTGTATTCTTCCTTATCAATTATAAGTGTTTTTTAAATATCAATATAAAAAGAAAAGTTAGCCACATTATGATCACATGCAGCTCTACAGCCACACATTGCACAAGTAAAACTCTGCCTGAGCCTGCATGTGAACACATATACTAACATTAGATGCACACTTAAGAGTTAAGATATAATGTACAGTCCCACATTAGCCACCAAAACAACACCCACACACACAACAAACAGATAAATGGGATCAGGGGCCCCTGTAGCCCATGAATCATGCACAGAGGCCCATAGGGTCCAAAGGTCAAGGTCTTTATGAGCAGTTGAAAGCCCTGTGCTCTGAAACAGAAGAATGTTTGTCCCTTCCTCTTTGTTTTGTTTCTCTCTCCTTGTTCTGACAAGAACTAAGCCATTATAAGATAATTCAGGGACAAAAAGTTATATGCGTTTACAGCGTTGATGGTTGTTGTAGCAGTGGATGGCGGTTTATATTGGGTGGAATTTGAAGTGGTTAGCGTGATGCAACAGACACAGCTACCATCAGTTTATAATTAGTGTCTTTTACAGTCTTTTACTCACCACTCATGTTGTCAGCTCACCTCCTGGACTCAGTAACCATTTAATAATCAAATTTCAGTGTTCAACTCCTTTTGTGCTCTGGTAACCTCCAAAAATAAGTGTACTCAGCTTTGATGGTGGCCAGTTAGGGGAGGGTGCAAAATACTTAGGGAGTGAAGGAAATGCCTGCGTGGTCCTCTCTGTGTAACACAGCAGCAGTCCTAGATGTCATCATTGTGGCTGACAACTAGGGGAAGGGTCTGCAGATGGTGACTGTGGTCCTGGAGTCCCCAAGGCAGGACTCACAGCCAAACCCTAAAGAGTGTGTAATTGGGCAGGGGGAGATTTAGTGTCTGGGGAACCTAGTGGCCCAAAGGCAGGTGCACCCCCAGCCAGATAAGTCCATTGCCATTACTACCTGCCTAAAGCCCAGACTTTAAAATGATGTGAGGTGGTTAACATACAGCTGGCCAGCTTCTGGTTGTCGGTGCTTCATTCTCAAAGTTTTGGTGTTGGCCGGTCCCCTTGATGATCTTGCTTGGAGAAAAGATCCAACCCAGTTAAAAAAAAAAAAAAAAAAGCAGTCCCTGAAGGAAATTAAGAAGGTTAAAGTGTCCCACCGGTAAACCACTGCTAACTTTTCTCTCCAGATTAAGCTATGAAAATATGACAGAAAGAGAGATGAGGGCCTTTTTGTCCTGCCCACCCTAAGGAGACATAACAAAGCTATGACCGTTCAACTGGCAACTTAACTGTTAAGGGTGGTTTTGGATGTAGTCTTGGAAAAAGACAGTGAAGTTGTAGATACAGTGGCACTCATGTCTGCTCTGAAGCTGCAGATCCACAAATTATTAATGACACCACCACTCAATCCTTTCCTCAAGCTTAATTGTAGAGGTAACCCATGGTCCATCTCAACTGCATCTGGGAAGGCATTTGATGTACCATATTGATGGGTAACAACAGAAAGCATAAACATCATCCTTCCAGCTTTAATATAGCATCAGAACTTTCTTAACCCCGTATCTGTCCAAAATCCACAGATTTATACAGTCATCCTAGAAAGTATCACTATTTCTCCATTTGGTGTAATATTTATCTGTTCTACAGGAGTTTAAAAACGACTTCTCCAGAGGACTCCCGAGCATGCGTTAAGCAAGCATGTTAAGAGGAACTTTAACCACAGCAACATATGTAGGTACAGATGTTCACTAAAGAAGAGATTCAATTAATCATTAAGTCACTCCACATGTCACTGCCTCAGCTAAACAAGGTCCGGTGTATCTGAGCCAGAACCACTATACATTCCTGTGTGTGTGCATGTATGTGAGTGTGTGTTCATGTGTGTGTCCCTGTTTGTGTGTCACGGCTGATTGTTCTTGACTTCATTAATCTCTGCAGTGTGGTTATGATTAGCTCTCTGAGGCATGCCAGAGGACATCTGACATACACACACACTCACACACTCACTGTCAGGTCCGGCCACCTCTCCAGCCTGTCTCTCTCACGGTCCAACAGATTAGCTGCGAGCAAAGAGAGAAACAGTAACGTCTATGGTGACAGGAAATATACACATACACAAGCATGTTAAAGGTTTGTTGTACTTCACACAGAAGCAACAAAGTGTTCAGAATTTTGTAATAAAACCAAAACAAGTGTTTTGGAGATGAGTTGTGGTAAAACAAAAACAGATCAGACAAGTTGGTTGGTTTCTGATTTGGATTTTTGTAATTTTTAGCATCCTAAATGAAATATCTCAGGTTTGTGAACATAATGTGATGGTAAAAAAAAAATACAAACTCAAAATTCATGTTAGAGACTCTTGTGAGCCTAATCTCAGAGAATGTTACTATCACTGATAACATGATAATTTACGTGTCATTTACGCTGTATGTGACAGATGGGTGCAGTATGTGCATATTAAGAGAGTGAGTAAGAATGAGATGCAAGAGGGGAAAGAGAGAAAAATCAAGTCAAAGAAACAGTTAAGAAAGCAAAAGAGACACAGGGTGACAGTTATGTGCAAGAAATTAAAAAACCTAGAGAGACAAAGATAAAGCTGGTACATAATGCAAACCAGACAGAGCAAGCAAAAGAAAGACGAGAATCAGAACAAGAGAGCAAGAGATGAGCGTGAAAGCGGATGGTGGGTAGGGGCAGATGAAAAGAACAAGTGAAGTGTAAGTGGTGAAGTGCTACAGAGAGGGAGAAGACAGAGAACCCTCAGATGCGAGCATACACCCTGCCATGATCAGAGTATGCACTGGATGATTTATTTTCCCTGTCCAATATTGAGTCCCTGGAAAAAAAAATCTACATTCCATTAAACTACTGAGGGTTTTATTTTGAAAGGAGAATGTGATTATGGATGTGGCTGTGCAGGGGTAAGGGACTGGCCATCAGATGTGGCAATCATGCAACTAAAAATGCCACTTCTTTATTCTTTTTCTTTTCCTCTTCAGTTGCTGTTCTCATTTTCTCTCCTTTCTGCAAAAAGTGTCATGGATACACATAAATAATTAAAATATAATTTACTATCAAATAAAACACATAAAAGAAACTCCTGCAACCAGATTCTCTGAGCTTTTGTTTCTGATGTAAACTGCACTTGTGCTTAAAATTAAACACAAATTTAAGCTGCAACTACAGCATAGTTATTTTTTTTTATTTTAATCCTTTAACATGTTGCTGTTACTCTCAGTAATTACCTTAAATATTGTATTAATATGTCAAAAATTACCTTGCAGTAAATACAATTATGTTATATGGCTGTATTGGAGGGAAAAAAGACACTTAAGCCGTTTCAAGAGTTTAGAAGCTACTGTGCTACGATAAAAATTTGTAATTATTGTAATTTTATTTCTTATAAGTTCTTGGTTGTTTTTTTAAATTATATTTAGATTGTTTAGAGTTTTTTTAAATTAATTTAAGTATTTATAATTTCGGCTTTGACCATTTACATAGAAATCATGCTGCCATATTAATCTGTTTGTGTGTCAAAACAGACAGCAAAATGACAAATTGTTAAAGAGAAGAATGAGAGGAGTAATGATGGAACAATAATGCCACATGTGTACTGTAGCCTGCATGTGTGTGCATGTCCGTGTGTGTGCTTGTGTGTGTGTGGGGGGGTGTGTGCGTGTGTGTGTGTGTGGTGATGAATCTCTCATTGTGACAGTGGGGCCGGCAGCAGCAAATGTCCTTCTGGGTGGGACATAGCCTATACAACACACACACATAAAAAATACACACACACACATGCACACAAACACTGAGACACGCATACACAGATGGAAACGACCACACTAATGGATCACCCCTGTCTGCATGCAATCCGCCACAAATAATGATGAACCACCCTTGCATTAAACTATTTTACACAATGCTCAATTCATTACTTCTCTCCCTCTCCCTCTCTCTCTCTCTCTCTCTCTCTCTCTGTCTGCCTCTCTCTGCGGGTATAGGTGAGCTAATAAAGGTATGATATTTCCCCTCTACTGGTACAATCATAGTTTTTATCCATTAGTAGGATATTAGGATGGGGAATGAGGAAAGGTGGGAGGAAGGGGGGGATAGGATGGAAGGGGAAAAAGAGATGGCTTCAAATTGGTTTAAAAGCATTGCCACTGTAAAAAGTAACAGCAGCCCCAGGTAAAAAATATGGAGGAGCAATTTGCATAGTTTTGGTAAGAAGACCAGGGCCAGCCTCAGGCCTTTTCAGGCCGTACGTGAGCTTTGGCTTTGAGGGCTCCCTCCATATTCTCACTAACATTTTACTGTCACACAGGCAACATCAGCTCAAATTGGAAGAGCTTCAATCACTTTTTGGAGATTGCTGTGTGTGTGATGGTGAATTTTAATTGTCTGAATGTCAAAAACTACCAAAATAAGGCCTGGGGAGAAAGTATCCTGAATTATGTTACAAGGATGATTTTTAATGTAAACAATGTAATTTAATAAATGCTGAATTCATTTTGGAAAATAATCTACCCTCTTGTATGTTCTTGTCTCAAGGTATAAAAATTAACATAACATTAAGTTTATTCTTAATATATTTGTAATGGTTTATATTTTTTTAAGTGAGCCCTTGAATAGGTAGCTCACTATGAACCTTCATTAACTGTCCTAACTAGAATTTTTTAAGGAATTTTCTTAATGTCTTTTTCAAATTCTGTAATTATTTTTCCCCCTCAATCAAAACAACAGAATTATTGACAACCAAACTGAAAGCTATACAGTTTGTGGAGAGTAACTCAAATGGGCTAAAAGACATTTAGTATTGACATGGATTTAAATGGAAAAAGACTCAAAGATGACAAGGACACATAAACATTGCTTGAATCTTTATGTATTTGAAAACAATTCTCTTAGAACATGTGAAGCTGGACAATATTACATGCTGAGCTTGTGTTTGCACCAGTTGCCATCAGAAAGTAAGCGGAACAGAACAGCCAAATTTATTTATTATAATCTGTTTGATTTATTCAAAATCAGAATGGTATGTTGTACTTTAAATGTTTATCAGGCTATTGAAATGTGCGAAGGGGGGATAAAACATTTTGATATTAGCTTATAGAAACCTCCCTTGTCCAAAATATATATTTCAGCTTCACTTTGTTCAGTGTGGAAAAGAAGAGAAGAAAGAGTCATTATGGATTTCAATTAAGTGATCCCTGGGCAGAGAAGGGATGCGTCAGAGTGGGGGAATTAATGTGCTGCGGACAGATGTTTAATAATAATGGCCGAACTGGTCCTGCCGAGAAACACACATTCCATCCGCCGCACCCTACTGTGGCTATAGGAACACACGCACAGACAGAAACACACACAGACAGTCCCACATACTCAGACACTCACATATAATCAGTCATACACTGACAGGCACAATAATGATTCATACACACAAACTGTGCAGAGCAATGTGTGACAGTCTTGCACACACACAATCAACCACAAGCACTGGTATCACCACTGGCGTGTGTGTGTGTGGGTGTGTGGGTGTGTGTGTGTGTCTTTATGACCAGTGCTGGCCACAGCGCATATGGCCCTCATTTAGGAACAATGGGCATGGAGAATGACTGGTTGGATGAGCTTCCTGACTGTGAGAGGTGACTGGAGGCATGTTAAATGACATGCCCCGTATGGAGAGATGGAGTGAGAGACGGAGAGAGAAGGAGAGGGAGAGAAAGGGTAGACATGGGTAATCCTGAAAAAAGAATCATTGCCTCACTGAGCAACAAAAATGTTTGGATGGAGAAGTGACACAGGATGGAGAAAAGAAAAAGGAAAGTGGAGAAGTGGAGTAAGCAGGTAAAAGTACAAAGGAAGAGAGACAAAAGAAGAAGAAGGAATCCAAAGAGATTAAAGAGAAGGTTTTGATGGAAGAGTGTATTACGAGAGGAGAGGGGTGTTGAGAAGATGATGGTCTGGCTGGGTCCAGAAGTGGGTCATTATACTGTGTGTAAACAGCATGTCTTTTTATGAAGTGCTCTCACTCTCCTTTTCCTGTCGTTCTTTCACAGATACACTCCTGGTGACACCTAATCAGTGTTGTGGCAGGACGAATGGCTTCCAGCCGTCCTTACAGTCTTGTCAAAAACAACACTTCCCTAAAAGTCTCTCTGTCTCTCTCACTCACATACATCTTGTCACAACAACATTTCTCCGGTAATTACCAGGGTGGCCGCCCTCCTGCCGCACCACGATGGATGGGCTGAGCCACCATGGGTTTGCCCCTCCTGCCATAACTCTACCTAGGATGTCTGCCTACTGCTCTTCACCACTACTGGTGGCCTTCAGACAGCAAATTGGCCCAAGAGACAGAAAGCAAGATGGAAAAAAACACTGAAACAAGCACACTGCCTGGCTCAGAAAGAATCAGCATTGGAGGTGCACAGACATGAAAGAGCATAGAGACAGATACACACATGCTCATTCACTTTCACTATTTGTAGTTTGCTTGTCTCCAAGGAGTAATTTATAATACAGACAGTCTTTTCCTCTGACCATTGGCCAGACAGATATATTTTCTTCACACAGATGCACAAATGTACGCACAAACACACACATACACAAACACACACCCTGCTGAGGCGATCATTTTGACAAGTGAATGTGGCTAAGGAAGAGTGACGAGGAGGGGAAATAAGGAAGGAAGTAAGAGTGGGGAGGAAATAAACTGATAACTGTATGATGAAGGGTGATAACGTCAGGAAAGGAGGAAAACGGATGGACGGATGGATGGAAGAAATGAGGTAGCTGGCAGATCAATACTCAGATCCACAATCTGCATCAAGAGTGCAGGTATTTTATTCATGCTTTCTCTGGGAATGTTTTCCTTTTTTCCTTCTCAGTCTTAGGCCCTATATGTTTTGCTCTGTATTTTTGCTTCAGTAGTGGAGATAAGATTAAGGAAGAAGCAGAGAAAAAATAGACAAGATGGTGTATGGAGTTTCTGTGACATCAATTTTTTTTCTTTGTTTTAATCTCTATGATTTATTATGGAAACTGGAGAAAATCAAATAGTAAACAAGGCCTTTGCTACATGTTTTATATACAAAATGGACAGCTACCTTTCCAGAATATTACAAATATGTGTTAACCTTAGTTATATTTTAAAGATAATATAAAAGAAATAAAATGCTGATTTTGAAAGTTCCCAAGCCACACTGATAAGTTACACCTACAGAAGCTTAACAGGTTTATTCCATCTCACAGATAAACTTGACAACTGTGTACGCTTACATTGGATTAAAAAGAAGATAATTTAGAGAGTATGCCTGCCAATATCTGCTTTGTTGTGATAGATAAGGAGAAGTAAGCATTAAGTTACGTTGTGTTACGTTCCGAGTAAAATTCCTACTTTATCAGTGCTTTGAACGCATCACTACAACTTCAGGAAACTGTTGTCAAGACAACAGGTAAACGCTTACCTGACATGGCGGAGCTGCTGAAACTAGAGACTGGTGTCAAAGAGTTACTGAGCGAATACTACAGGTAACGTTATGCATCTATCGTAGTATGAAGATATTTTATTGATTATAGCACATTGCTTTTATTATAAAAGACCTGTTTTCGTCTGTTAAGTAGTAACTTAAGACAGTTAAAGCCAAATCATTATACACCGATTTCTCAAGATGTTAGCAACAGCCGGCGTCGCGCTGGTGTTGGTTCATTTGGCTAAGTAGCACGCCATGTTTACATTTCGCGTTAGCTTCATTGTTTTGACGCTAACGTTATACTTAACAACAAACCAGCCGTTTAGCCTACATCACAAATGCAGGTGTTTTAAAAGCAGACAGTCTGTATCTCTGTCATGTTTTAGCAAAAGATGTGCTTTACATGAATAAGTTTGGCTTAATAATCAAGTGTAACGTCGCTTGTATTCATGGCAATGGCATTTAAATCGCCTCCACTGCAAACAACACAGAAGAGCAACACCAATGTCTCACTATGTACTTAGAAGTAATGTTACAGATATTAGTATTTTTGTATGGTGTATTACTAGACATTGATATACAATATCACAATATGAGAATGCAGTTACAGTACATAAATGTGTGTGTGTTTGCGTGTTTATTTGTCTTTGTGTTTAAGTCAAGCTGAAGAGAACAGGCAGGAGGAAAATGAGGCAGCCATCCGAATTCAGAGCTGGTTCAGAGCCTGCAAAGTGCGGGCTTACCTCAGGTATAAATGTTTATGCGTGTGGTAAGTTTATGTGAATTTGTAAAAGAAAAAAAAAACTGACTTTTGGTGCTATTTCATATGCCATAGTCAAAGAAGAATTAAGCCTTAATATTTTATATACCAATTTAAAGGTTTGCTTTTTCCTCCAGGGTTTGAAAAACCTTCAGGCAGGACTCTTAGAGTTAATTTCAAGGGAAATCCTGATACTAGCTCACTTTCATAATTATCCCACTTCTAGAGCTTTGCAAATGGCCTAGAGGAATAAATGTCGCTTGCACTCTGTGCTCCTTTCACACACAGAGAAATGAATGTCTCTACCTCTGTGCTTGTTCCTATACTGTGACCCCAGCACCATTCTGCAGGGTCAGCAGACAAACTTCCAGACAGTAGGTTAATTCAGATTACTTTAGTTAATTGATCAATGCGTTAAGTGGATAATTAGCAACAATTTTAGCTGCCTAAGTGCAACTGCGGGGTTGTGCTATCCCCACTATAAGCATTGATTTTCTGGGCATATGAATGGCCTTTTGGAAATTGATGGCCTCATTGGAGGCAGAGAATCGCAGTGGACTTGCATTTAGAGTATGTTTGAAGATGAATACAAATGTGTGACTGCGACTAAAGGGGTGAAAGGCTCATCAGACATGATCGAAAAGCCTGGAGGAGTCGAAATTTTCGGTGCGTGCATGTGTGTGTGGGTGTGTGTGCACGTGGGTGTGTTTGTGTCTTTGTGAGAGTGTTTTTAAGAATAATGATTCCCTGACCTTTTAATTAAAGTCCTCTATAGCTAAACATTTACATGCAGAAAACATAACCACTGTTCTCTTAATTATCCTTTAAATAGAATGAGATCACAGTTCATTAAAGCAGAAGTTATTTTAGGAAATTAGGTGATATTTTGGTTAAAATTATTACATAACAGCCGAATTTTAGCCTGTTATTATTAGTTTTTTTTATTGTAATTTTATAATACTTTTCAGAGGTTTTAAATTTAATGTTTTTTTCGGATTTGGGTTTTTTTGTGCTAAATAAGATAATTCTTGTGAATGAATTAACTAGAAATAGAACAAAGAAATAAAAATCTTATTTTGTTTTTTTTTTCATGTGCATCTGAATAACTTAATTGTTTTCCTTAAACCAATGGAAAATACACACATCCAACCCTCTCTGAAAATGACTTTTTACAGCCATCTGCACAAGAAGGCAGTCATTATACAGAAGATATGGCGGGGCTTCACAGCAAGGGCACGTTTCAGACAAATGGTGAAGGTAAGCCACCGCCTGGAACGGCTTTAGATATATTGATTATGTTATGATAGCATGCATTAGAATTCAATTGCTATTTTCCTAAGTCCCTGCGTCTGACCTTAAGAGATATAATTCACTCATTACACATTGGGAAATTAGCACTTAGGAAATATGATGGAATATGATAAGGAATTCCATCTATATTGCAACTCCTGGGATATATAGAAAGAGTATGGAGAGAAATAGAGAGAAGTAAAGAGTAGAGGAGTTTGTGTGTATAGTGTGTGTATGATTGTGTGTGCTTTAGTAAAACAAGGCCCCATTTTCAGCATATTGCCTCCAACTGCTTCTTAATTGAACAGATTGTTGATACCGGATCCAATACCCAGCGCTCTCACGTATAATTTTCCCCTGGATTGAGTTTTGTAAACGTATCACAACAAGCTATTTATCATGCCTGTAAATTGACTGTTTGCTAAAGCATAACTGCCAGCCGCTGTTTGGGAGGCGTTCAAGAAATGGAAAGGGGGGGTTGGATGGTAGAGGTGGGGTTGAGGGGTGTTGAAATAAATGATGAAGGATGTGTCACAACACACACATGGGCTAAAAAGAGGCTGTTTAGTCTCATTTGGAAACAGACGAGCACTAATTTGAATCACTCAAAATTGCCACAGTGCACTATTTTGAATTAGCCCTGAGAGGTTCTGTTCTTCCTCTCCTCCCTCTCTTTCTCTCCGTCCATCTTTTTCTGTCTCACTCTTGCGGACCTTATCATGTGTAATGTGACATGCACAAAGCCTCATTTCAAAACATCCAGCTGAATTTACAACCTCCTTTCAAGTCTTTGTCTTCCTTCCCCTTCCTCTCCTCCCTCTCTTCCCTGTCATTATTAAAAAAGACGTGTTGAGATATGAATCTCTTTTATGGCCGGCTCTTCAGTTTGCTCCTGAAATGTGCCCCCAGTGGTCGGCCAGAACGTTTGCTGTGCGACGACTCGTCGAGTGTGCTGCTGAATATTCTCTGGCCTTTTGTTTGTCACTTCTGGCAGTGCTGTCATTGATTATGAAATCCAGAGGAGAGCGTTTGGCCGTCATACATCTCCATTAGCTCGCTGCTTGACTACCATAGATTTTCTTGGCCTTGTCTGCGTTGGTGTATTAAGAGAGTACCATCCTCCCCTTGATACAAAGCCTTGCTAACTACTCTCTCTTTCTCTCTCTCCATCTCTCTCTCTCTCTTTATCCTCTCGACTCTTTCTCTTGTTCCTCTTGTCTCTCGCTTGCCCTCACTCCTTTTTCTGCCCTCTTCCTTCCTCCCTCCCCTCCACAGTGGCCCTATCTGTGCTGCCTCTGTGCAATGTATTATGTATAAAGAGCTCTTTATCTTTGACGCCTGCTGTGGACAGATCAGAGGGCTGGGAGACAAGATGTAACGCCATCTTTTCCTTTGTGTTCACAGGCGGCATATTTTATCATGAAGATGAATTTCTACGAGGAGATGGCGGTCAGGGTAAATATCACCGCAGTGTCTTGTTTTAGCAAATGGAGTGTCGTGGTGGGGGGACACTCTCTTTCTCTGTGTGCGCTGTGAATGGGAAGACCCATGAATAAGCAACCTGGAGGGTCTTCATTGCAAAAACTGTTCATGAGCATTTCTGTTCAATTTAATTACACACATCATCCAGCTCTAGTGGAATAAGTTAAAATGGTATATAAAAAAGGAAAAAATCTGATTTTTCAGATTTTTCTTGCATGTATAATTTTTTTGCAACATTTTCTTTACTTTTTTGTTTTTCTTTAGCACTAAAACCCATCAAATGTCCAATTAATCCCTTCAGCAGCTCATTTTTAACCCATAAATCATAGAACTTTGGCCGTGACTGATGCTTTGGCACTTTTACACAAGGATACTGCACAGAAACCTTGTGTTTTTACAATTCCATATAGCCTACTCCTTTGGCTAAGAGTTCCATTCTGCCTGAACCATTAATGGGTTTTATAGACCAACAAAAAGATCGACTGGTGTTTATGGAAAAGGGTGTGTCGTGGTCTAGCTGAACAGAGACAGTTGCAATATTTCCATATTCGTGCAAAAGCTTGGAAATTGAAGGCTTCAAGTTTTACACTTAATAGAAATCAAAACAAATAAACCTGACCACCCAGCTGTTTCAATAAATGTCATATAATATGAGAGCTATAGATCCAAGAGTAATGTCTGACCCTGCTGTTTTAGGTCACTGGGTGAAAGGTCTGGGGGATTGCAAGTATATAGAGCAAAGCAAAAGCTTCTGGAGTAAGAGAAAAGAGGTCTTTATTATCCACATAAAATAACCACAGTTTCCTAATGAAATAAATAGGAATTTTAATAGAATATGAAATGTGTATGAATAGGGCAGCAGAGTGGCTTAGTGGTTTAGCAATATAAGAACACACTGGGTTTGAACCCCACAAGGGCCAAATGAGAATTTTCTGTGCAGATTTTATTGCATTATGTGTGTTTTTCTGAGTTGTCACTTGCTGCTCCAGTTGTCCTATCATAAAAGAAACATGTTAGGGTATAAGGAACACCCCTTCCACTGCCCTGACCAAGGCTTTGGTTTCAGAAGTAGAGATGATCCCCTAGCACTGCACTGCATTGCACTGTACACTGTCCACCTGTACTGATCAGCAGATCTATTGTGTGTAACAGTTCAGAAAGTTAACCCTCAAGACCTAAACAGCTGCCAACAGTTAAAAATGTCTATAACTCTTAAATCTTAGTAACTTTTTAACACTTGTGCAATCCACATGCTCTCAAAAAATCATTACAATTTGAATTTCTTAGCTTTCAGAGGTCATATCCCGGTCATATTTGGCTATGATAATGTTATAAATGGCTTGAATGTGGTTAGGCTGAGGGTTAAATTCATCAGTTTTTGACAAAACAAATGTAAAATTGGGACTTTAAAATTGGTCAAGGCTGAAACTTAAGGTTATTCTAAAACAAATGATATTTGATATTGATGCTGACTGCTGGAATAGAATAGAAAAAGCAAAATACATGCAGGACAAACCAATTGCTATAGTTCTTTAAGGGTCATGTATGATAAAGAGCTATTTTAAAATTATGTCTAGGACCTTAACATGAACTCTCCACCTGTTGAAAAAATATGAAAGATTTTTTAACTATATGTGTCTGACTCAGAGATGAAAATATGTTAGAATTTTTAGGTTTTTTTGTATTCTACAAAGTATTGGCAAGATTTTGAATGTTCTGTGAGCAGAACAAAGCAACAGTCATTGTTCAAAGTATTAAACTGACAGAGAGAGAGAGAAAGTAGTTCACAAATGAATGAATGAAGGACATCTGTACCTACAGACCATCTTTTACCAAAGAAATATGAAATGTGTAAATAGAGAGAAAGAGGGGGAAAAATTGAGACACACAGGGAGAAACCAATCATCTCAGAATCCCCTTGTGACACTTTCTTTTGAATCAATTTTGATTCTTTTCTTTTTTTTCTCCTCTCTCCTGTTATCTTTATCACAGCACAGTAGCTAACAGAGGATAATGTATTAGGGCCGTAATAGAAACCAGTGTTTACATGCCGCACCTCGGATTTGTATTAGATTCAACAGCATCGATTTCACTAGTCAACAAAGGTCAGCAAGAACTCAGGAGGCGGCAATTACTTTATTTAAAATTATCTATTGACTGGCAGATCAATGCTAATTCTCATTTTGCTCTTTGTTGTTTTTCTCCATCCTCCACTTCTCCTCTTCTCTCTCCTCTTCACATAGTGTGATTATTTTTTTACCTGCCATTGTTTTAATCTCCTAATTAGTCTGAAGGACATCCGCCCCCTTGCTTTAAAATGGTCCATTGGTGTGTGTCGGTGTGTGTGCAAGCTAATCTGCAGCCTCCACAATCAATGTGGACTGATACAGTTAAATGTATGGAGCTGTGGCAGCTGTCTGTACCCTCTTGGGTTGTTCCTTCATCACTACACATGTAAAAAACTGCATGCACAGTCTCGCATGGTGTGTTCTTTAGAATATGTTAATACCATTATCTGTATGTTTTATTTTTTATTTGGCAAGTTAAAGTAATTAGAGGGATTGGTAAGACTGCATTTAGACAGCAAATACAGTGGTAAGACAAATTACAATGTGTGTATCTCTGTGACTCAGTTTTACGCTGATGGTTTTTCTACATTGCATTTTGGAGGAGCAAAAATAACAAAAACAAAAAACATTTACTTTACTGTCTGTGAAGAGCAACCCTTTTTTGTTTTAGACACTGAATAACTCTTCTGTTATGTAAATTATTTCTTTGATATGTGTTAACAGCTCCGCATCAACATTGTGTCACTACCAGATTTTCCATTTCTTATGTTTTGCCATGTTGTTGAAAAAAATTCTGAAGAAAATCTCTGTCATGGTTCAATCCCTTACAGATTCAACGGAGATGGAGAGGATTCTTTGTGAGGAAGTATATACATAATTTCTACAAACGCAAGAGCTATCTGGAAGGAGTTATAAGGAAAAATGAACTCGCCAGGTAAAAAGAAACAAAACAAATAGTGCTGTATATGAGGCTTAAGACACCAGACAGTGTCCTGCCCCTCATTTCCTTTCATTTATATATCTATAGTCAGCTTATGTTGTGTAGATGTTCCTGTTTTACTCACATTCAGTTCTGTTGTTTTTTATAGCATTTTTCACTTATGTTGCAAAGTTGTCAGTGCTGTTTGAAAGTTAGTACAAATAACATTCCCTACAGTACAACAAATGCTTCAACAACAAAAAGTTAGTCAAGTTTACCTTTTAGTAAAGGTGGTGCGCAATTTTGAAAGGAAGGAAAGTTATGGTGTATACTGCTTCTCAACTTCTTTGGTGCTCCCCCATATCTGTTCTTCATGTCACTTTCTGTCTGTCTTGCTATTTTTTTGTACAGTTTCTATGTACATACGTTTGTGTTTGTGTGTGTCAGGGAGAAGTTTTGGCAAGATGCTACTTGCATAGTTGTTACCTCAGAAGAAGAATGCAGGGACAGGAAAAGATGGAGGGGAAAGTGAAGGAATGAAAGAGATCAAGATGAAAAGAGAGAGAGAGAAGTCCTCTAAAGCGCTGTAGGCTAAGCGAGAGAGAGAAGTGAATGATGTGAAGAAATTAAAAATTAGCCTCTGATTTGAACCGCAGCTCGTACATTAATAAAACATCCTATGCTCCAGGGCTTACTGCTAGAGATACGCCATCTTTTATTTTTGACAAAAAAAAAAAAAAACAACATCAGGTTTAGCTAATAGTCACATTTTTAATGTTGCTAATATATTTTACCGGAAAATATCTTTAGGCATCTGCTAAAATTAAATGTAAATTTGTTAAAGTGCTCCTTGGATCACTGACTTCCTCCCTCACTTCCCCACCAGCGTTCCACCTTCCCTCCACACTACTTGCCTCTCATAGAGGTGGAGGGAACTAGGCTGTTAAAGTCCATAAATAAAATGTTGGCTCTATAGAAACACACACAACTTTGTCAAGTGTTCTGACACTTACAGTAAGGAAAGGTGTAGAAACTGTTGCGGTTGTGCTTAATAATTTATCTTTTCCGTGGTCTGAAGCCGGAAAAGTTCTTAGCCACTTTATCAATATATACACTTTTTTCACCTATTATCAAACATGACTTGAAGGTACTTGGAAGAGCACTTACAGAAGAGATAGCGAAAATAACTGTAATGTAAAATCAGACCAAGATAACTTGTCATATGAGAACCAATAAAACAAGCAACTTATGTTTGTCTCGTGTTATGTTAGACTGGATATAATCACTTATCGTATTGGAGCCCATTACAGAAACTTTTGTATTTTGCAGGATTTTATTCATATATTGTTCATAAAAAAACAAGAAAATATCAAGAGCATAGCAACACTAGATCAGAGAATTGTGGAAGTAAAATGTTGTAAAAGTATTTTCAATGAACACTTTGAACATTTGAAATAATTCTACTGATTTACTTACTGTTTTATTATCAGCTGTGTGACGTGCCCTGTATTCTTGTATATATACACACACACACACAGCCCCTCCTCCACAGTGGTTTGGGGCGTTGAGGTCACTTCCTCTCTAGTTAATCACATGTTTATTTAGTGCAGCTGGGGTCACGATCAATTAACGCCTTGCCGGCATTTATTTAAAATATCCTTTCTGTGTTAGGCGCTGAGCCCTCAGATCGCAGGCTGCCTGATCACTCACCCTGCAAAGGTCCGCTTTTTAATCCACCTGCTCCCTCCCTCTTGTAAGTCTGTCTGTCCAGCCCACTGCATAAATTATTCAAAGTTGGACTAATGGTCCCCATTTAGTGCAGGCTGATCGGCTGCGCATGGTAATGATATAGGTGTAATACATAGACTGCCAAACCTTTTTCCTCCTCTCTCTCTCTCTCTCTCTCTCTCTCTCTCTCTCTAACTCTCTCTGTTTTAGTCTCTTTTTCTAGCTCTTGACAGATCTTCCCCGCACAAAACCATCTGTGTCATTTCATTAGGTACAGCATCCAGCTAATACATGCTACTTACACTAACCTCTTCACTCCCCTTTACTCCCTCAATTTTCTCTCTCTTCCTCCTTCTCTTTGTCAATCTATTTTGCTCTCTCTATATATCTATATATTCCTCTCACTCTACCATCAGTTCACCGTGCTTCAGTGTCCATCCACATTCATCCTTCTTCTCCTTCTACATAGCCTAATGAAGTCAGGACCCCAGCACGGTTCCCACTCTGCCACAGTTTTCCTTGATATCCCAACAATTTATCACTTTGTCAGGAAGACACCTAAAGTTCCTGGGCTTTAATAAGGGCATGCAGTGGGACGATGGGGGCAATTAGGAAAGCAGAGCAAGCCGCTTTGCATATTTACTAAATGTGCTGGTGTCACCAACACGGCCTGTTGGCTGCATGAATTATTCCTCTATCTGCAATAAACAGCTGGGTAATTATTACAGCCATAATCAGATAAATAACTCTTGCTGTGATGTTGCAACAACATGGCAAAATCTTTTAACTTATCCTAAAGAGAACAAGGGAGAATTTATAGACTAGGCGTTGCTAGGCTGAGCAGCAATAGTGGGTTTTCTTTTTTTTTTGCTGTCTCTCTTCCCCTCTCTACTTTTTTCCTATCTCTCTTTACTCCTGCCTTCTTCATTCCCCCCTCTCTTGTGTCCCTCTCAAGGACATTCATGAAAGGAGAGCTGCTATGGTGGAGAGAGTGCGGGCCTGCCTGCACGCCTGCCCTGCGATCACTCTCCGCCTCTATGCGTTAGACTTTCTTTTTGCTGCACTTTCTTTCTGATCCAGTTTAGGTCGGGACAAGTTCATTCCTTCAGTCTGATTGGATTTGTATATTCTTTTTGTGTGTGTGTGTGTGTGTGTGTGTGTGTGTGTGTGTGTGTGTGTGTGTGTGTGT
>JAQNCA010000001.1:7485538-7518577 GCA_029783725.1 Acanthurus tractus
CTATCTATCTATCTATCTATCTATCTATCTATCTATCTATCTATCTATCTATCTATCTATCTATCTATCTATCTTATAAGACACATATCTTGTAAAGAATGCACATTACCTGCATCCATATTTTTCTCAAAATGTTTGCTTTTAGATGGGTGTCAGGCTTGTGTCAGAAAACTACAGGCCCACTCTTGTATTAAATTAAATATCCAAAGAATTTGTTGAACTTTTCAGACTAAATTTCTCCTCTCTTCTCCTTTCTTGCCAAATGGGTGTGTCCCTAAGAGGGGCTCACTGTGGATTTTTGGGGGGGATGTTTAGCTCCGCGTCTTAAATCAGTCTTAATTTTTGCTCTCTGCCATTAAAGAGCCGCCATTAAGCTCTTCTCTCCTCGCCTCATTTCCCTCTTCCTCTTGTTTCACTTTTTCAATTTGTGTGAGAGGGGGAGTTCACTCCTCATAAAATTTCACTTTGGCCGGCCTATCATTTGCATCTGAGCCAATAAATAGCAATTAGCATTAACAATTAAACCAGCCAGTGGAACCGCGGGCAGCTCCCTGAGATGGCCTGATGGATGGGAAGGTGGATAGAAAAGAAGGGAGGGAAGGTTCTGAGTGTGTGTGAGTGCATGCGTGTGTGTGCGTGTACATGTGTTTGTGTGTCTGCGTGTTGCTACTTACTACATGAACTCTCACAGGGCAATTCAGTATATCTTGCACTTTCATTTTCTTCTCAAAGCCAATTTATCTACTGTCTCAGTGGCGTAATCACAACACACACACACATATGCAGCGTGGGCAGAAATGCCAAGCTGGCACACCATTTGGTACTCAGATATCGCACAAATTTTCCTTGTTAATTACAGTCATTAAATAACAACTGTTTTTCTGTGCCTCCATTTTATTTTATAGTTCTGTTTTTCAGCACAGCAGTGTTTCAGATTCATTCATAAAGAGCTGATGTAATGAGGCCACCCCTGGCCTGATAATGTCTGTTGTGTCAAATTGTGTTGCTATTAACACATCTTTAGCTGAGACTGATATTTTTAACACAAGAGCTATCTATTGAACCCCAAAGGAGAGATTTGTCACACAGTTGTTGTATATGTTGGAAAAAGTAGCACTTTCCAAGTTGGTGCCTCCCTGTTGTTAGAAAATGAGTACTAAATATAGAAATACCAAAAAAAATAGACTTCCAGACATACATAATGGCCACCAGGTGCCATTTGCAACTGAGGGCTCATAGTACAGAGCAAACAGGAAGCAAAGGCTGTTGCTGAACATAACTTAAATTTATGGTTTAACATGTATTTGTTTAAAAAAATATCATGACTGACTGACATGAGTATGTTTGACTCAAAATATAATGGTAAAATGAATATCTCACTTTCATGCATTGTTAATATCTGCTAGAGATCTTGCACTTCTAAAATTCAATAATCTTCATCCTTAAATTTTGAGATAAAGATCATTTTTTTCACATCTAGAAGGTAAGAAAGTCATGTCTATTTAAAAAAAAAAACTATTAAGTAAAAAAAAGTTTCATGTTGACACATTTGTAAATTTTGCCTCCTATGTGTCTGAATACAACTAGCGTTTATGATTTGGTGGTGCTGACGCCCGTGCGCTGGCTGTCTTCACATCCCCCCCCCATCCCCCACCCCCTCGTGTGCACCTCCACTTTCCAGCGGTGAGAATATTGTTGGTGGCTGGTGACGATCAGTCCATCTCCATACATTAATCACCACCAATAGAAAGCCCTGACACAGCAACTACAGCAGTGCCACTGCCCTGCCTAACAAAGCATAGAGCAAGGACACACAGCGCCAACAGCGGAAAGACAGAAAAGAGGAAGAGAGGAAAAGTGTGTGTGTGTGTGTGTGTTGGGTGGAGGGTGCAGAGAAAGAAATAGAGGGGGGGGAGCTAGATGGGAAAATATGGAAATGCAGAAAGAAAACAATCATGCTTTATGTTTCCTCCTCTGTCCTAACCTCTCTTCTTTTGTCTCTCTTTCTCCATCTCTCTCTTTTTCGCTTGTTCTCCTGGTTTTTATTGTTATTACCATGGCAGCGCCATTAGAGAGCTCTACGTTCTTCTCCACTGGAGCAATAAATGAAGAGGGTCTCACTCCTTTTTTCCTCCTCACCCTTTACTTTCTGATCCCTTCTTCAGGCCCCCGTTCGTCTCCTTTCTCACCTCCCATCACCTTCTTCTTAGCAATGTTCTGGAGAAACTGGTACTATGTAATTACAAAGCAAAAGTAATTGTAATCAAGTACATTTTCCTGGAAAAAATGTTATTTAAGTTCAGTTACCAATTAAATTTATTTTTATGATTATAAAGGAATTATGTCCAAATACATTCTTTTCTGTAAAACCTTACATGAAAAACACAACACTCGCTCTTTTGCTCTGCATCTTTTCACCATTTGGGATACTTATTTGGCATTTCTGCACAGCTGGCCAGTGTTCCTGAACAATGCGGGTCATATGATCTGTTGGGAATTGAGTGCGACACCATCAAGTACAGGATGGCCTACGGGGAGCTGTCTCTTTGTCCAGAACAGCTCCATTCATTGGGTGGTGTAAAATCAAGTTTTGAATGTTTGCCCTAAGATTGAAATTTCCAATCCCAGCCAGAGGAAAGTTTTTAAATCCAGTATAAAACATTTTGATGGAAGAGCAATCAAAAAGTAATTAAATGTAGTGAATTACAATATTATTACAATTATTATATATAATGCTTATAATTAATCACTAGTTTTTCAAAATTAACCTTTTCAACCTTGTTCTCTGATTTCTTTTTAACTCATCAGTAATTTTCTCTTTTTATTCCCTCACTTTTCCTGCTACTTCTGTCTTTTTCTCTGGAGTTTATATATCACCCATTTTAAATTGTTCTTCCCTTCATGTTTCTCTTTTACCTTTTACAGTCTGTTTTTTCTACTTTCCTGTCCTCTCTTCTCATTGCACACTATCATGATCTATCCATAACACAAGCCTTGTGACCCTATCACACTTTGTAAATCACACTCATACACACAGAGGATGTGGAGTGAACCTTTAGCCTTGGTGAAGACTGCGAGAAATGTAATTTCCTGACAGGGAAGACGGTGAAATGTGCTGTTAAATGTGTGAAAACAGACCCAAAATAATTCAGTTTGATTTGCTGTAATATTTCACATTTAAATAATGTACTTTTATGAAAAACCCACCTCTTAAACAATGGAATATGGCTGCAGGGAAGGTGAAAGACTTAGAAAATAGTTAACTTAGAGAGTTGAGGAGGGTCCCATGTTAAAGCAAGGTCTAATAGACACCAGGGGTCCCAAAAACACACAGAGATTCATATGAGCACACTGGAGTCAGCTGCCCTAACGAGTAGGCCACATGGTAGGAGACGAGACACAGACACAGCATGCAGACAGAGATAAAAAAAGAAGGACAGAGATGTAAAGTGAGTAAAGGAATATATAGCGATATAGTTGGTGGGATAAGGCAGGGAGACATGTGGGCGGTGGTTCAAGGAGCAGATGCCAAAACTGTATGACAGTAAGTGTCAAACGAGAGGAGACTGAGGGTGGAGGGAGCAGTGGGGAGCTGCAAGGAGAGGTGAAAGAGAGGAGATGATGGGAAGTGCGTATTAAAAGACTGAAGGACATTCTGGTTGGAAACAGGTCTAAGACACATGCTTTGTATTTAAATAATGTCCAGTGATTCTGACCTCAAAAGTTGATCACAAACACCAGTTTAGCAGACAAAACACAAGCTTTCATACCATCCCAATAGAGTCCATCTTATCTTTCTATGACTGGTGTGTCAGTATTGGAATTTTCTGTGTAATTCAGCATTGTTCTGATGGGACATCTATGTCAACATTTGTTTGTTTGTTTTTTCAGTATATCACACTAAGTTTTATGCTATAAGACTGCATGATCACATATTTTTATAAGATAAATTTTGCTCTTTAGAAAGCCAGAGTCATGATGTCATGTCCTGACAGACTTTCTGAAAGAGTGAAGCATGTTTTTTCTTTTTCTAGAACAAATAGGAGACCAACTGCAGATGCTGTTCAATTAAAACCTTTGGGACTTTAACAATTACTTAGTGAGCACAAAATACTTGAGCCTGATGAATGAACTACAAATGCAGTAGTAATCCAACCTCGCTGTTTTCTTTTTATAAAACACATATCCTTTCTATCTTCTAAAGATTTTTTTCCAGCTTTACAGTTGCATTCTTTGCTGTTGAAAAATTCGAAAGTGTTGACATCCTTCTGTTATTACAGACATATCTGAGGTAACCACAAACACCTAACACATCCATGGAATTACCTGACATTAAGCCCACGAAGGTCAAGGCTTTAATGGAAATAATGTCTGGTAGGTCACTTAAAAGCAGAAATATTGCAAGCATTAAAACAGTTGTCCTGATCCAAACACATGAAGCAAGACACAACACATACAGATGGCACACTGATGCTGCATGTCAGTGGGGTTTTGAATTAGGTTTTCCTACATTAACAAAACCAGGGAGGTGGCAGATGGCCACTTTCACACTGTACATTTAAACTGACCTGATATCTCAGTAGCATCTTGAGCAGAGGATCTCCAACTTTTTCTGCCCAAACAAGTTTACACTACGTCACAGCACAATTTTTAGCAACCATTAAAGACAACGGAGGAGTTAACCTATGAAAATGGTTGAATTTTATCAAAACCAAGTTGAATTTTGCTGAGATAAAGGGTAGCAGAGAGGCATCAGTGAACTTTAGTTTGTTTTTTCCCCCACATATATCATATTCATTCAATTAGCTTTAGTCCATATTTATTTTTACTCATCCAGGCCTCAGCAGTGGGGTCCACTACACATAATGAGAACCATTTATCTAAAAGAATATACAAACATAGTATGGTTTCCTGATGGTGTTTTCTCTTTATCCCTTTTATTTCATCTTTGTTATGTTCTTCTTTTGCACTTAATACTGCAGAAGTGTTTTACAACGGAAAAATTAAGATTAAGCTGGATTAAGATGTTTTCCATAAAAAATATATGGCTTAAATCACAATTGTTTAAGCATAAGGCAGCTAAGATTGAAATAAAAACATATACTAAAACAAAATAAATCTACTTTTAGCAGTTGAAAGCCGCTTCTAAAGCTGTAAAAAATGAGAAAAATATAAAAACTGAAAGACCTTGAATGGAGATGAAAGGGAGGAAGTGATGGCAGGCTTGAGAGGTGAGAAAGATGAGATTTTGTGATAATAGGGAGTCAGAAAAAAAAGTTTTGAAAAAGTCCCTCCAGTAAAAGTAACAGTTTGTGGAGACTGTGGAAGAATGTTCTGCATGTGTTGGCAACTGCCTTATGAAAACACATCAGCCTTCCAGACAAAATTTAAATAGCAGATAGCAGTGGAGGGTGAATGGGGGCAGGATTAACAAGTCTATACCTGCTTTTGAAGGCAACGACAATGTGCTAACATTTTACTGACACTTCGCATAGACAGACAAATGGGAAGGAGGGAGGGAAAGAGTAGGGACGATAAGGTCAAGGTCAAGAAATCAATAAAAAAAATAAAGAAGACCCCATGAAATTGTGATGTACATATAGTCTACATACATATTACCTGTCTGTGTTTATAATATTTTTGACTCGTTATTCTTAAAAAAGGAAAACGGGCTCGCTTACCCACCTTTCTACAGGTACACAGTATCTCTGACTGTCTGTCTGTCTTGCTGTCTGTCTTTCTGTATGCGCTCTCTTCTAAACACTCCACCACTTAGTTATTTTGGGTTCTCCATAGGAAGTGCTGCTTCTCACCTGACGTCCCTGAGACATAGATTCATTACAGAGCCTGACGCCATCAGGATGCTGTGTGCGTGTGTGTGTGTGTTTGTGTGTGTGTGTGTCTCATGTAACTCATCTTAGGGCAATCAGTTGTTTGGGAAATTGCTGAGGGAGGTGTAATAGACTCCTCTGCTCACCATAATTTCCACTCTTTTTCTCCTTCATCCCAACTCTCTCTCTCTCTCTCTTTCTCTCTTCTTTCATTTTGTGAGTCATATTTTGTTTCATTTTTTGTCTTACTTTCTTACAAATTGCTTACAAATTGCGATATGCATCAGTATTATGCTATTTTATTTAGGGAACATGGGTTTTGAATAGAGAACCAGTTATGCCCACTGAATCCACTCAACTTTGTAAAGCAGCTTAAAAGCAGCATATGGGTTGCTTCATAAATCACAGTGGGCATTTTTATTCAGTAGGTTTCAACATTTTGATGTTTAAAGTTGAGTTTGAAATACGACAGTGAACAAAAGTGCTGAACCTTAAAAGCTCTTCCTAACCAACTTATGAACTCAAGCAATCTAAGAAACTTAACTTGTGTTTTCTGTATACGAGCTGCCATTTTTCCTTTATTTTCTAAATTCATCTCCAGAAACATTTTATAGGTCCACTGTGTGAGATTTAGTGACATCTAGTGGTGAGGTGTTTTATTGCAATTCAATGAATAATCTATAACTTCAGGAAAGCCTACTGCAGGCACTTAAAAAGGAAAGAAACTTGAAAGCCCCTCTTTGGAGCTGATGTTTTTTTATTGTGTCCAAGACCCACTCCTTTTGTGATTCAATGATTCTTTTTTTCTGCTGATTATACATTAAAATAAACTTAATTAGAGAGATTATATTACATTTCTGTCATTCTGATTGAGTGACCTTACAGTGTTAAAATATAAAAAAAATACTCTGTTATTATTAGTATTTTGTTAAATATGGTTTTCCCACATAAAATGTAAAAAAGGGGGCTTAAAGGGGGCTCCTGTGGAAACACAGGTGAACCTGTGACTGTAGTAAGTTCTCTTATCAGAGTTCTTTTGCATTTTCTCTGAAACCTACATGTCTTTTTCCTGTTAATCCTTCCCATATAACCTTTGCATCTTTCTACAAGCTTCCCTCTCTGTCTCTGTTTCCCCTTGCTCTCTCCCTTTTTTCCTCCCTCGCTCTCTCCCTCCCTTCATCCCTCCCTCCCCCATCAGTCTCCAGCGTCTCCCTCAGTGCCCCCAGTGAGAGCAGCTAAAATTAAGTGGTGCCACTTCTCAATGACACTTTAATGATAGCACCACTGCTCCGCACACAGAGAGACGGGAGAGGTATGAGCATCTGCTAAAGATAGGCCCCTCAGACACAAACACACAATGCACACGCACACAGAGACACACTCACACGTCCAAACGAGTGAGCCTCCCTTTGTCTCGCCTGCCACAGGGACTGTGGGGGACGGGTGGAGTCTAATTAAGAGTGTCCGTAGGGATACGTTTATGTCTGCTTGTGTGTGTGTGTGTATGCGTGTCATTCCAGCTTGGCATCACCATCACCTGCCTGGCACTGCCATTATGGTGGGCATCTTGGAGAGAGAGGGAGGGAGAGAGAGGCAGAGAGGGAATTGATAACATTCCAAGACACGGTGTTGCCTTCAGTCGCTTTAACATCTCAGGAAGGTGCAAAGAGAAAGCGAGCGAGAGGTTAAAGTTATTCTTCCTTTCATCAGTGATGTTAAGTGCGTCTTTATTGACCCTCAGTACTTTTTCAGTGGGACCAAAATATATCCCTAAAGAAACAGTCGATCCAAAAATATAGAATGTCAATGTTCATGAAGAGTTAACTGAAGATTCTCTGTCCACAAAACATCTCTGGAGCCTCACAGCACAACAATACTGCAGATTCCTCACAACTAAAAACTAAAAGAGCATCAGAAAGCTCATCCAGCATCGTCCAAGTTTCTGGAAAGCCAAAATGTATTCTCACCTCAATGCTTGCATGCACATTCAAGCTTGTACAGCCAATCCAGACAGGGCATGTTATAATGCTTTTCAAATCAAGTTTGGGCTCTCTGGGCTTCCAGAGACTTAGCTTGTGTCAGGTGATGTGAAACCATTTTAGATTTTTAATAAGTTGTTCTGTTCAGGAGATAAGTGCAAAACTTTTTTGCATTGAAGATGCAGATATAATTTGTGGACTAAGAAGCTTTACTTGTCTTTCCATCAGTACGAGGGGGTGAGAAGATGACGAGTTGATGTATTTTAAGTTGAAGTGTTCCTTTAGTATTGAATTTTGAAGCGTCAAGTACTGAAAGCTAGAAGTGAATGCTTTGGTTTGGTTTACATATTATTTGTGAAGACAGTTTTTTTGGATCGAAATCACCACTTCCCTTATTTTAGACCATTTATTAGACCGTTTATTTAGGCAACATATTTATACAGTTGATTGTGTTTGGACCAAATCAAACAAGATGCATTGCAATGAATGGCATCTTCTCTTTGTTAGTTTGTGTGCCTCTTGTTAAAATGACTCTTGGAGGGTTGTGTGTCAGTGAGTGTGTCTTTAGCTGTTCGGAGCTTCCTTGTAATGGACTTCTTACATGTTCTTAATGTTGAAAGCACTAAACTAGCAGTTGATCAATTAGCCCACTACTACTCTTACAACGTCGATACTCTGACTTTAAAACCTTTGTCAATAATGTAACATTAACTGCCAAAACACTGATAATCCTACCATTAAAGACGCCTCCACTGATTCACCTGTCAGTCATGTAACAGTAGTATAAAGATGATGTTTTTTGATTTTATTTGTTAACTTATTACCTATCTGTCTGATTTTAGCCCTTATCTCTAAAAGTGCAAGCAAAACATACATATGCTTGTGTGTTTGTGTGTGTTGAGGTTACCATCAGGTCAAAGATGCAGCTGAAGGGGATGAGTGCCATGTGACATTTTAAGACTCCCTCCCAACCCTTTTAACTCACACAGACACACACCCACTGGGGTCTGACTGGACAGGTCATCAGCAGTGTGATGCAAGCCCTCACCCTGACTGACACTGCACACACACACACACATGCACACACACACACACACACACACACACACACACACACACACACACAGAGAAAGAGAGCAGACATGTCACTTTTGTGGCAGATGAGATCAGAGATGTTGTGTACTGTAATGAACTATGTCTGTTTCCCTGCAACTCACACTCACACACATATATTCAAACAAACATGCACAAACAAAACACTGCTACTCTGGCCAGGCTAAGTTTGATCTATTTAATCACTTGGTACATTTCAGTTGCTGGTTAAACGCACATGCTCTACATGCAGAGCAAATGAACAAACAGAATCAATTTTCTCAGCACGGAATAATTTGTTCAACATTCACTGAAAATAAATAAAACAAGTAAACAAGTGTTTAGTGTGGCTCTAACTTTAATCTCACTAAATCTGTCTTTAAAGGCATAAAATGGAACAACATGTCTGTTTCTCTTTCCAAACACAGCATTCAAACTTGGCCCCTTTTCCCAGCTTAACTAGACTTAGAAAGCAACTGTGGGTGAGTGAGCCAGAGGTTGAATTAAGAGAGGGAGCTGCAGATTTTGATTTTTAATGTTTGAAATCTGAATCTAAATCAGTTAAAAAAGGATTATTCAGACTTCATTAAATGATGGAAAACCACAAGAATACCAACAGACCTTATTTTGAGCTTCAAAGTGTTGTTTTACTATTGGAAAGTGACAAACATGAATTCAAATGCTTTTATTGTTTATGTGCATTTTTAGTGTTTGTATGTGTCTTAGTCTGTTCAGGTGTGCGATGACCTCAGGACAAGTAATGAGTGATCTACTGTCAGCGCTGCTTACCAATGAAGTGAGTCCTATTACACTTTGCACAAGACAGGTATACTGTGTGTGTGTGTGTGTGTGTGTGTGTGTGTGTGTGTGTGTGTGTGGGCGAGAGCATGTGTGTGCATGGGTGTGTGTGTGCGTGTGAGAAAGGAAGGCGTCAAGGTTGAATCACATCAATACCTAAATGAGATGAGACCTTCCCTTTCTAGGTGCAGACACACACACACACACACACACACACACGTATACTAAATAAATAATTATTTATAGAGTAGACTGAAATATTGGCAGCCTGCTGTTGAGATAGACAGTTGATTTTCAGCAAGAGAAAAAATTTCCTTAGGGATGGAGCTTGCACACACTCACACTCTCTCTCTCACACACACACACACAACACGCAACACATGCACATACATAAACAAATAAGCTTACCTCTGGAGCTACCATTGGGGGTTTGTATACACTCATACAAACAGTAATTACCCCCCACAGCTTAAAAAAGACATTTTAGGCGCATCAAATGAAAATCAAAAATTACCAAAAAAATCCATTTACACACACAGTGCACACACAAACACACATTTATGGCCACTGTGAATAAGTGCAATTATTGATGTATCATTTTAAAGATAATTAAAGTCACTTAGGAAAGTCTTCATTGTATTCATCTAGTTTTCATCGTCTCGGTGTTTACAACAGCTGACTGCTTAGTGAGTTATTTTAACAAGAGCAGACTGAACAAAACACACAGAAAAAGCATTAACATGTGCTATGTCAGTGAATTCAGCTGCCCTGCTCATTCAGAATTCCCATGTCTTCTTTACAATTCTCTCCCTCTCTTCCTGTCTTTTCCTTTAATCCTCCTCCTCTCTCCTGACCTCCATTCACCTCTCATATCTTCTTCTGTTTCTCTTCTATTCATTTATCTCAATCTCTCTGTCTGTGCTCCTTGAAGTGAGATGTCAACACAGAGCAAACATGTACACACAGACACACACACACACACACACACACACACACACACGTATACACACACAGTGATGTGCCATATCATCTGTGCCAATTGCAGTCAGTTTTGGCATCACAGGCAGGCTTGTAAAGAAAATCAAATCATATTCGTCTGTCCTGTCATATTCTCATCAAACAGGTTCACGCAACTGTGAGTGTGTGACTGTAGCTGTGTTTGTGTACAAGTGTATATATGTGTGTGTGTGCAAGGCTTGTTTTTTACAGTATGTGTGTGTGCAAGCATGAGTCCATTAAACAGTTGCACCACCATGAAGCTAGTCAAGCAGTGCAGCTGTGAAATGAGACAAGGACATATTACACCGCAGTCTTATTAACTCTACTGACTTAAGGAAGTGGAGGGAAAATCTGAGAAATAGTGAGTGTACAGCTAACTTGACAGTGTCAGTCAGGACTTAAAGAGAGGCGCAAAGAGGGAGGTGAAAAGACTGCTTGCATATAATCCAGATCCTTTAACTTCTGTCCCTTTTAGGTCAACAGTCTACACATTTTATTCTTTCTTTATTGTGTATGAAGACAACAGCCAGCAGCTGGCTTACTTTACTTATTGGTTTTCCACAGTATAAAAGTCAAATAACCTTAATTTTCAAGCATCTAAGAAGAGGTTGAAAAAAGGGGGTAAGTAAAAAAAAAATTGGCTACTTTTTACATACAAATAAACATCCATTACATTCAAATCCTTATCACATGAGTTTACACAGTGCTGATAGAGAATGCTAATGTTAATTCAGCCAGGTGAATCTCTGTATCTCGCAGTGTATCAAAGTTTTTTTTAGTCTGGTTGTGACAAACACCTTCTTTCTAAGTTATTGTTAAATTTCTGTACAGATCCTGCAGTCTGACTGAGACACATTTCACATTTTAGTTACAATTCAATTAATGACTACATGTTCATCTTGCAACAAAAAACAAATGAGTTAAGTCTCCTTTCTTTCTTTCTTTCTTTCTTTCTTTCTTTCTTTCTTTCTTTCTTTCTTTCTTTTTCTTTTTTTCTGCCAATTCTCTTTTTCTTTCTTTCTCTCTGTTTCTTTCTCTCCCGGCAGTTTTAGTGGAAGCCACATCTTCTCACGGACGGGTCAAATTCGTGCACACACACATACCCCCCCCCCCCACACACACACACACACACACACGTATAGAGGAGGTGGTACTGTATGTATTGTGGCAGCTCTGTGGGAAAAGCCTGTGGGTCTGGCCAGAGAAAAAAGGCAAAAATAGAATAGAGCCGAGTTGCTGCGACTCCACTGGGCCAATTCAAATCTCTCTCCCTCTCTCTAGTGAGACCTCATACCCACAAACCCACACACACACTGGCATGATTCACACTTACGTACCTCAGTCTCTGCTTTGGTTTTCTGTTTCCCTCATTCTTCCTGTTTCACTGTGTGACTTTATTTTGATTTTCTTTTACAGTAATCTTTGTTTGAACCGTGGGACGAGAGGAAAGAAGTGCAGAATGTCACTGAACAACCTGGGGGGAAGAAGAGTAAGCATATGGCAGAAATGCAAGGAGGAGAAGAAATGGAGTTATCAAACACTCAGCGTCCAATTTACTCCTGTTCTCTTTCATCAGGTCTGCGCTCTTCTCACACACTGACAGAGATTACCTTTGTGTGTGTGTGTGCACATGTGTGCCTGCCTGCATGTGTGTGTGTAGTGTGTAAGCTTTTCGATCCTCAAACACAGTCAGGCGATCTAAACCAAAGCTTTGTGTCTGGGAAGTTGTGACATTGAGAGGTCGGGAACGTTTTTCGCCTGAAGTGGTTTCATTTTTTTCCTTTAACAACAGTTTGATGGTTAAGAACATTAGTCAGAACTCAGTTTTTGTTTTTGTTTTCTGGACACTGGAGCTCATCAGTGAGCTCACAGGAAGCACCGGACACTCAGTGGCAAAACTTTGACATACTTCGAGACTCAGTAAAACTTTTTAAAGGAAAACAAACTTGAACAACAATATGAATGTTGCTTCTATTCAAAGCTGCCTGGAGATTTGAGGCATGTTGAAGATTTTGTGACAAAAAATTACAACATACTGTTTGATTGCAACAGTTTTGCTATATGTTCATTTTGGTCACCTAGATTTTTCTAAAGCCAATACAGTTCATATATATTAAATAAAATATCAACAGTTGATAAAAGTCACAGAGGGGGCCATTAGTTTTTTTCACAGAAAAAAATTATAACAAAAATTTCTGCAAGCATTGTTTAGTAAATATGTGGTTGTTTAGTTGTGTTTTTACAACTAAAACATGAAGTAGCAGCGTTTTTTTTACTTCATAAATACATATATTCTAATAAATTATATCATTAAGAGGTAACATCAGGGTAACAAACCTATATATTTGTGTATAATGAAGGATCCTTAGGCTGCTAACACATTTTATGCCCAAATAGTCCCGGAGCATGTTTGGGCTGTCAAGAAAGCAAGACTAAACCATGGCCATCAAGTTATTAAACATTTTATTTACTTCAGAAGTTTTCACATCTTAAACTGTTTTGACCTCTATTAGCAAAAAAGCTTGAATTGCATGCGCTACCGTAAATATTCCAGTGTTACTCACATTTACCTTTGCTTTTTTTGGCCTACAAGCATCTGAATTTACACATCAAGAACTCCCAGTGCAGTGACTGGGTCTAACTGTGAAAAAAATGTAGGTTGACCCAGCAAATGTGTGTGTGTGGGTGTGGGTGTGTGTGTGTGCATGCGCGTGGGTGTGTGTGTGCAATTGATAAAGAGTGCCACACATGATAATATTTGCAGTGAAGAACGACTAGTAACGAATGTGTGTATGATTATGTGTGTGATAGAAACAGGGGAGTTTGTTCGGAAACTGGCCGTCTGTTCTGAAAGTAGAGTATGTATGCGTGTTGGTTCCTATGTGTGCGCTACAGCCATGCGCTCTACTTTCTGAAAGCAGGGGGCGGAGGGAGTGAAGCGGAGCGGGGCGTAATTAGGCCAGGATTTGAACTCTCTTAGTTCCTCCCTGAGAGGGGGCGAGAGGTCATGCCAACTATTATAAATCGAGCTGGGTTGTATATGTGTTCAGGTGAGTCTTTGCTGGTGTGAAAACGTCTAAAAATTTTGTGCCTGTGTGTACATGTGTTAGAGGAAATGGCAGGCATTTAGTGACTGGTTCAAAATAGTTATCTTTTAAATATCTAAATAAATGATACGTTTTCTACTGGGGCAGCTCTGTGTCCGTCATTTATAACCATATTGGAAAGCCACGCCATTTACCAAAGGGAAACTAAAAGTAGCTGCCCAGTTTTTAATCATCTAATTTTAACTGAAACTCTCAGTTAGCAGAAGTTTTAGTGAGTTTAACTATACGTGCAGTGTAGAGCATCAGCATTGTTGCTATGGTGACCTACAGTCTAATGCACTGTGGGTAATAGTTCCCGCTGCCTTACGCTGATTGTAGGAGGCCTTCACCAAACTGAAAGCTGCACTCCTTGGCATTCTTAATTAGTGTGGAAATGAAACTGACATTGTTCTATAAATTACATTTTTTCATCTCCAACTTGCTGATAGCCCATTTAGGGGCCACTGATCAATTAAAGTCCTTTTGTAACCTCCCCTGCACCCCCACACACAAACACACTCATCCCATTAATGAGCGGACGGCTAATTAAGACTCAAAAAAGCAGGGGAGTCACTTCCTTTTGATTGATAGCACCCACAGTCTTCTCTTTCTGCTATTTTGCATTTTAATGTTCATTAATAAACTTTTATTGTTTTGTTAATTATAATACCACCCTCCCCCGTTGAGATAATAACTGAACAGAGCGATTTGTTCAGAAAGATTTTCTGCTACATGAAGAAAGACGACGGACAGATTGGCAGGACAAAGAGAGAAAAGGAGATGAAAAGACGGGAAACAAAAGAGACAGAAAACAAATGAAGTGAGAGAAAGAAGCAGGAAGTGGAGGGTGATGTATGGCAGTGAGAATTTAAAATGGCCCTTTTGCATACTCAAACAAACTAAACAATGCAATTGCGTTTGCAATTAGTGTTTAATTAAGTTTTTAGTGGCATGGCCTTTGAAGCAGCAAGTGTCCACGACAGCTGATTGAAATCTACACAACGTCCTGAAATGTTTGCCCTCTGCTGATGGGGATGCAGTGTTTGGCAGCAGCTAAAACATGAACCAGCAAACCTTTAAAAAACTTTTTTGAAACTTGTTTCAATTTCTTTCTTTTAAACTCGATAGTAAGTGTATTTAAGGTTTACTGTGTGTGTGACTATGCAGTGGACAAACAAATTGATTGCTGCAACATCTAATTTTTTTAATGCTCAAGTACATCTATTTATGTGTGTCTGTGCGTGCATGCGTGTGTGTGTTTGCTCATTTAAATATGAATGCGTTCATGTGTGCTGCGGCCCTAGAGGTGCTAGGCCAGAGACACAAATGATGGATCGTGGAGGCCAACCAATAGTGTCATTACTCACAGGCACACACACATTTTCATAGACACACACACAAATACACACCTGTGTGACACCTGTCCCCCCCGGGACCACACATTACCTATCACCAATTTCTGCGATGCACAAATATTTTATCAGATAAGAATAAAGAGTAATAATTATCAGCTGTTATGATTAATATGTTTCTGCTGTTTTTTATGGAAACACTGAGTAGTTTTTTTAACATTTGGTGGTTGGTGATCATTTAAAACTGGCTGTCAACATTAGCAGGATGCTCATAAATCTTGTGGGACAATAAAAAATCTCTGATTGTACTTGGCAATGTGACTAATAGTGACTTTAATTTGGTTATTTAAATTTAATGACTTCTTCAGTTCAGTGTCAAAACACTGAGCTGAAACACTTCACAAAGGTGAAAGATTCACTGTTGAACGCACATGTGCTGTGGCAAACCATTTAGTGTGTGTGTAGATTTATTTAAATCATCAATACAAGTTCTATGTGTATTTTTTGTGCTCATATGTTTATGTCTCTCACTGAGGCATCTTTGTAACCAAGTGTTAAAGATAGACCAGTTCTTCCCCTGTGTTGACTGATGTTATGGAAAAAAATAAAAATTCAAAAGACTAAACAACATGACTAAACAACATGAATTAAGTTTTAGTGGCTTATTAAGTTCAGTGAGAAACCACTCATATCTCACTTAATCTTCTTTTGCCGGAAAAACTGATGTGATTCATTTGTGTGTGTGTGTTCTTGACGGGGAAAAGTCACCATAAAATACAGTGACTCTCTGAATTGTAAAATGTAAATCAATTTTGTTTCTTGTAATTTTTAGTATTGAATTTAAAAAAAAGTTTCAGTACTGACTGACTGAAAAACATAGATGCATCACCTGAATGGTTTATGTAATGTACCGCAAAATGGTTCAGTTTTTTTGCTAATCAGGCTATAAGAGGCTTCACTTTAGAATTTAATGTAATCATTTTACAAATGAGTTTACAAGTTAAGGTTGAAAAACTAAACAAAAAGTCTCAGAGGCAGACGACTGGGCAAATGGATGGAAGGCTGAAGAAAAACAGCTGTAGATCCATAGTCAGATTATTCTAGTCCTGCAGACAAGTACAGAGAAACAGACAGACAGAAAAGCAGCAAGCCTGGTACAAAGACAGGTAGCTAATGTTATATATAAGGACTTCCAGGGACTTGCTACAGCACACAGCAGAGCACCTGGGGACACAGCAGCCATATGTTTAAGCTTTGTCTTGTCCTACAAAACTCAGGCTGCCCTTCACGTGATTTGTCAAAAGGCTGCGCACGGTGACAGGTACAGGGTACAGGAGGACCCGAGATACCGAGACACACAGCAACTAAAGGAAAGAGGTGGATGGAGTGAGAATGGCCGAGGGAGGTGCAGGGATTGGAAGGATGAAAGGAAAGAGAAGGAGGGAACATGAAATACAGAAGGGCTTCAAGACGTGCAGGAAACAGAGAGAGACTGGCCAGAGACGTACATGGAGAGCTGAGGCGTGTTATGAAACAAAACCGCTTTAAAAGTGTGTCTACACGGTGTGCGAAGAAAGTTAGAAAAAAAGGAAGGAGAAGGGCGAGAGGAGAGAAACAAGGAAAGGAAGAAAGGAAATGATTCAAGCAGGCAAAACACAGCTGGAGCCAGGATAGTTTGTGCTGAGATGAGGGGGGAGAAGGTGTAGGTTAAGAAGCAGAGTGCCTCCAGGCTTCTTTTCCTCTCCTTCTCCAAACTCCCGCTCTCCCTCCATCCACTCCTCTCCTGTCCCGTCTTTCTGTCCCTCTTACCTCCAACCTACCCCACCTTCACCCTCCCCCCTTCTCTCTGTCCTTCTGTGCAGGGGGTTGAGGCGCTGAACAGATTATGGTGTAATTAAGGCGCTAAAGCAGCACATTATCCACCTGGTGGCTTATCCAGTGTGGCTAGCACCGTGGCTAGGCTAATCAGCCAACAGTTTATGTGTGTGTGCATGTCTGTGTGTGTGTGTGTGAGTATGCGTGGGTGTGTGTGTGTGTGTGTGTGTGTGTGTACAGCCAGCAGCATTGGGGCCCATCTCACCTGATTAAGGCCTCTTATAGGGATGTGTTAAAAGCATTAGGTGAGGACAGGAATGTAATTCGTCATGTTTAAAGGCTGGAAATTGAATCAGGGATTAGGAGGCAGCCAAATGAGCACACATACACATATTCAGCTAACTGGAGGGGAGTAATAGCACCACGTCTCTCTTTTTTGGTGTGTCTCTCTTTTGTCACGTTCTCTTTGTTATTCTTTCTTTTTCATCTATATTTTTAATTTCATTTGTTCCCAGCCTGCAACTCTCTCCATTTTCTTGTTGAATCTGCAGGTATGTGCATCTCAAAGCAGGGAGACAACACATCTCATCACACTCTTTCTCTCTCTCTCTTTCTCTCCATTGTCCTCTAAGTGGTTAAATTGAAAATAATTGTCAGACAGACCCCTAAAATGCAATCAAAGAGCAGTACAATGTACTTGGAAAAAAGCTGATGTTATTAGGTTGGGAAGAGTACTAAGTGTATAGTAAAATACCTCAGAGAGTAATTTTATACCTTCAGACTTTATTAAAGCTAATAGGTTTATATATACCTCCCCAAGGCTGGTCAATTCATTAGTTGTAACCGTTAGGAACTATTACGCACACAACAAAGTCAGAGCGTTGAGGCAGAGAGGAGTAGAGAGAGAGAGAGAGTGTGTGTGTGCGTTTGTGACTGCACGCCTCTATTCATGATTTCCTGATATATTTCATTTTTTAAAGATTTTGTTTAGGTCTATTTATCAGATCACTTTATCTGTAAAAACATGAAGGGATATTTTATATTTAAAAATGTTAAATTTTAAATACAAAAATATTTTCAACATAAGTTACTGTAAAAGGTTGAATAGCTACATCAAAACAATAAAAATGAGCATCTTACAAAATTAAGGACTAGCAGGAAGATAGTTTAATATCTTTTGTATTACTTTGTGTTATGTCTGATTTCTTGTACCTTCATATTGCTGTAGAAATCTGAAGTATTATTATTGCAATTAATTGCTAAAGAATCATAAAACTAGGTTTTAGCATGTTATACATATTTAATCATCGCAATTGTAATACTGCAACCACTACAAGGCTACTGCTACTCTTACTACTGCTATAACTACTTCTGCTTCTTCCAACACTACTGCTATTAACACTACTACTACTACTACCTCTAATATTAGTAAAAATAATAAAATGACATTTAATATTGTATTAAAATAAAATAAAATAAATACCGAGCAGTCGGTTTATTTTATGCCAAGAAAAGAAAGACTACATTCAGTTTTAAGTGAGGAAAGCCCAAACCTTACATGCCATCTGACAAATTCCACATGTAACGACAGCTGTGTATGAACAGCCTCATTGTTTTGCTAAAGCAAAAGCATTCAACAAAGAATGCAATCAGAAAACTTGAAAGAAAAAAGAAAGCGGACCCGCAACATTGGAGTGTCTTTGTCAAGGGCGCAGTCTTTTTTTTTCCATACACTGCTGAGTGGGACATGCTGAACAGTATAATGGTGAGTGCTTAAGAGCAAGTAATATGTGTGTGTGTGTGTGGGTGGGTGTGTGTGTGTGCATGTTATTATATGTGAGAGACACCTTGAGGGGGTATGAAGGTGATGATGGTCAAGTCAAAGCCTGTTGGAACTATAAACAAGATGAAGGAAATTAGAATTATGAAATTATTGAAAATTTATTTGTTGAACTAAGATACTTCAAGGAGATAAATACTTATTGACCAATTGGCATTATTGCCCTTTCGACCATTTTACCACATTGCAACAGTTTCACAAACTAGTGCAAAAAAACGAAGCACCAACTTTAGCACATAGTTTCTGTTCATGCAAAACATTTTAACCACAAAAGAATTATTAGTAAACTATGTACATATGTGCAGCTTTGTTTTAAAGGATTTTGTTGTGTCAGTTGCTTTTTTTTAGAATACGTCACAAGACTGTCTAAACTAGGCAGCTGGGATGCTGTTTACAGACGCGAGTTCATTTCCCTTTTTCTAGCAAGCAGTTTCCCTGCTGTAGTGTCCTTAAACAAGAGACTGGACTCAGTGCTTCCCATGAGTACCATTTATATTTAACCTTTCCCTCTGACCTCCCTGAAGGCAATAATGAAATAAGTTACTCTACATGAATAAAAGATTAAAATGCATAACATAATACCTTTTTTCAGTGTATATGTTGGTTCACACATATTAGCTTCTCTATTATATAAAGTACCATAAAAATATTAAATAAATCTGAATTAGTTTTCTAAATTTTTGAAAAAGAAAAGGGGTGTTAAACTTGTCATTACAGTATTTTGAATTATTTTAATCAGAGCATTTCAAATGATTTTCATCACACAATTTATGAGAAGAAGGAAGGACAAGTTTGCCTTTAACCATTCTTTATGTCTGAATCCTCATCTGCTTCATAACTAGTACAGCAAAAAAAGAATAAATTTCAGAAAAAGTTCAATTTAACAAGGATGGAAAGCATCAATACAGAAAGGCTGAGTCATTGTCAAGGGCACCTTTTTTATATTCCGTGCAGGGTAGGACATATGTGATCATGCATCTGCAGCTACTATTAAATGATGATTGTACCATCAGCAGTAAGACAGCATATGGTCCAAAAGTGTTCTGCATTTTTTAATCAGTGACTAAATTCTAAAGATAAAATATAAAAGACAAAATATCTAACATCTATAATTTCTGCATATGTATATTTTATTCATACCAAATGTTGAGGAATTTTTTGAAAAGTCAGTGTGTTTGAGATTCAGCCAAATATGTGAATGTTTTCTCTCATGATCTGTGCATAAAGTATTTGCCAAACATTTAATCATCCAATTTGAATGCGATTCACTAAAGACCATGTCAGCTCATGAAAATAAAAATACATATAAACCAGATACACTCGTTTAGAATGCATTTAAATAACGTTACCAGAAAATACATACATATTCATGTTGTGGCCGTGGTAGAATATATATAAGTGTAAATTTCAAGTTACTGCATACCTCTTCAATTTCTAAAATAATTGTTTTTATTTGTGGCATGTTGGTTAAACATGCTGTAAGTCTGCAACACACTGGTCATGAAGCTTGCAGCACTGTGCACATCATCTGGCCACATCTGTAATTCTATTTTTAGACTGGAATCCCAGTCAAATGAATGTCATTCCCACTAACAATAAGAAACATATTTTACACAGGTGTGACTTCGTTCAAAGGCTGGATTTTTTAAAAAAGCTTTATGTAATTTAGTGGATCAAATAAATTGACATCGGTAGTCAAGATGTTTGGACCTGCTTGTTTACAATATATGTATTCTTAAAGATTAAAAAGTTATGTGTGATATGCCCTTTGAAAACTAAATCATGACAATGAAATCAAATGCAATTTTTATGACTTAGTATGGCAAAGGCTTAAATCTCTGTAGCACAGGGAACTTAATACTTTTCTTTCAAACTTCAACTGATTTAGGAACTAAATGAAAATTAATTCATTAACAAACTATCATTCTGATATCAAAAAGATGTGACCACTCAATTAAATCGATCTCTGTTTCTACTTTAAAGGAAAACGCAGGGCAGCTACTTTGTTAAAATGAAAACATTTATTCATCCACCATCTACTTACACAAAATACAGGAAAAGATTGACGATTATGTGCTAATGGTCAAGCTGGAAAAAGTGTTTTTTTCTAGTTAAAGATGAAAATGTAAACTGTATTAGCAATTATGCAATTGTGAAAGAGAGGATAAAGGAGGACTAAACCTCTCTGGGACTCTGGGTTGGCCTTCTTCAGGATGACGTGGGGTTGCTGGGTTTTATGTGTGCTTGCCTTTGCTATTTCGCAAGCCGAGGCTGGAAGCAGACTTACTTTAGTGGATACACAGCCTGGTTGAGCTTGTGTGAACGGACATTTAAAAATGTTAAGTCTGCCTGTGTTAAAACATAACAAGAAGAAAAAATTACAAATACGTCATGAGGGACCTGTTAATTCAATTTTCAGTTTTTATTTCAATACCATCTAGTTGTTGTTTTATATATTAAAAAGATGAAGATTGTGTGTAGAAAAAAGTTACTCTGGAGCATTTGGTAAAAAAAAGAACAAAGAGAAGAGTTTGAGGCAACAAAAAGTTAATTAAAGAAACATAAGTTTTAGGATCAAATGAAGTGTTGCGGCTATCACTTTGGGTTAAGTGTTGGATGGTCCACCCATTTACAGATGCAAATTAAGTCTTTGTACAACATTGTGACAGGGTTTTTCAGCTTTGCTTAGTCTGATAGACTCATCAGCCCGTTGGTGATGTCATGTTGTGTTCATCCAGAAGTTAAAGACTACAGTCAAACAATTAGGAATCTTCATCAGTCTTTATATCCATAAAGAGGTGCTATTAACATTGTAAAAGAGTAACACAGTTAATTTAACGTAGATTCAAACTGTGCAAATAAATAAAGGTCCTCGCAGAATGGCATTTCAACAATTCAGGTGCAAAGAGTCAGAAGTAAAAAAAAAAACATTTTTTACTTAAAAAAAAGTAACAAAATGTGACACGACTGTTTGCTACCAACAGGCCAATTATTCACCCGACCGTAACTGAATTTACTTATCACAATGTTCAAATAATGGTGACACTAAAATAAAAATACATCTGCTCTATAATTTTCCCATATTAGTAGTTACTGTAGAGCAACTCAGGAGTTACTGTTTTTATATTTAATCACAATCAAATTACTTTATGAGTACTGAGAGAAAGAAGTAGTAATCAATACAACTGAAAATTTTAAAATAAATACAAAAAACTTACTGCCAAATTCCTCATTTACAGTTGCTTTTATGTGCAGGCTTGTTTTCTGAGATCAAAGGTGTAAAACTGGTGTGGTGTTACATATTCATCCTGTTCCATTTATCTGCATGTATTTATTAGACATTTAGCGGCGAAACAATACCTTTCAAAACTAACTGAACCCACAGGAGCCTCCTGACCGAGCATTTAGATGAGTTTGTGAATTATGTGAGAGGTTGCAGTTATCAGAAGGAAAATGTCATCCTGGCTCTGCCTGTCTTGATGATGTAGTGTGCTCTTTTTTGTTTATAACTTCACTTTATGCGTGGTTGTTCTGTAGCTATTCTGGTGCTGAATGTGCTGGATGACTCTGTCTGCCAGCTCAAAGACAAAGAAGGACGGTCATTAGACTATTCTGTAACATCAGGTACTGTACACCTCTCCTTCTCTCCCTACCTCTTTCTTCTCCCTCTTTCTCTCTATCTGTCTCTCTCTCTCTCACACACACACACACACACATGCACATGCTTTCCATCTTTCTTGCTCTAATTTTCTATTTCTTCCTCTACCTTTCTCTCTTTCTCTCTCTCTCTCTCTCTCTCACACACACACACACACACACACACACACACACAATTGCTCTGTGCTACGGTCCGCATTCCATCAAAGTCCAGTGTCATTTCCTGGTGTAGAGCGCCATCTATTGGTTTTACAAGAGCGACCTCAGCTACAACTCAAATCTTGAACTCCCATTTGCTGGTTTTAAAAGAGATAAACATTTCCAGACTCAGCAACACGGTGACGTTCGCAGTGAGTATTAGCTGTGATGTGTGAGCAGGGTTCATAAACATGAACAATATGTAAGTAAATAGAATTTTTTAGATTAAACAAAAGGCCATCTTCTCCAGAAAATTTTGCTCACAGATTTAATGTGTTGCAATGAGGGTCCCTTGTAGAATAGTTGTGTTGCTGAAAGAATAAATCTGAATAATGTTTCACAAAAAATTGTTACATGAATATTTGCATTTGGTCTGCTGCAGATACATTTCGGTCTTTGTAGAAACGTATCAGCTGGAAAAAAAAAACAAATCTTTATGCTTCTGAATGAAAATGCCTTGAACAGGTTCTTTATTTTTAACTATTAAATTCTTGGCTGATGTTAATTACCACAAGGGCAACTCTGGCCTATTTAAAAATTATGCATTTATTTTATATACACATTTTATATTTACTCACATTTATTACTAACTGTGTGGAATGCACTGAGCTGCCTGTAAAAATATAAACTGAGAATGTGTGTGTGTGTGTGTGCGTGTGTGTGTGCACGCAGGTTTTTGGGTGTGCATGAGCATACATATTCCGTATGTGGCTGACTGAGTGCAGTCATTGGCCTAAGTGCAACTGCTTTAGCTTTTTGTCTTCTATTTTGCGAACTCCTACAATAGCCTGTTATATTTGCTAAAGTGATGAATGAGTTTGCCCATTCCATTCTTCATTTGTGCATGTGTGTGTGTGTGTTCCAGCCCTCTCAAAGTCATTGTTTCCCCAGAGAGGGGTCAGTGTGCTGGTCAAAGCTTTCTGCTGCCATGCTCACCTCCCACCACTGACCAGACGGAGGGAGGGAGACTCGTACTGAACAGTCTGAAGCTTCGTATATAACAAAGACATTAAAAAAATTTAAATCAACATTCAATTTCGTCGGTTATCACGCACATTTCAGGTATTCTGAAGAAGTTAAAACATACTCTCACTTGGATTTTGCTCTGATCCAGTTATATCATAAAACTGGTGAAAGATATTTGAAGCTTCATTTGAAAACCTCAGTAGAAGCTATGAATGTCAAAAAATCACATTCAGTGCATTTTATGCCTTTTTATGCCATACTATTAATGCCTGTAATGTAAGGAAAACAGAATAACACTGTGGTTTTTCACTGTTTAACTTTTAAGTTCATTTGTTTATAAAATTACTGTGGTATCCACAGTTCATAAAGGGTAAAAGATATGCAGGCACCATTCTTGTTTTAAGTTGGGAAGAAAGCTAATCAAAGTACTTTATGTCATTCAGTAAAAGCACTCAAAAAATCTGGGTTTTTTTTGTCATGTGGTTACTCCACCAAAATTTCAAATGTTAGGGTGAGAACAGTTGAAGCAAGCAGAAGAGTTGGCTCCATAACCCTCCAACACACTCAAACATACATACACACACACCAACTCTCACACACACCATCCACCCATTATTAAACAGTCTGTCATGGGGGTTGAGTGTGTCGCTACTCTCCCCCATTCGCTCGCTGCCCCTAGAACAATTTCAATTTTAATAGCTTTTACTATGTATCTGAAGCACTGGAGACATAGGAAGAAAGGCAACACACACAAACGTATGCATACACACACACATACACACACACAGCGAGGGAGAAACTAGTCCCCCTTGTTGAAAATAGAGCCATCAAAAATGAAGGCCAGCCCAGCATAGCCGACAGACAGACAGACAGACAGATCCCGGGAGCATCTTGTAATTATCCCTGTGGACGAGTTGCCTCTAGCTGGGCTTAGCTACCCACCCCAGCCCCCCTTTCTATCATCCCTCTATCCTGCCGCTAACCCCTCTGCTGCTAATTTCATCCCAGGGATTAGCCCCCGCTTGCTTGTCTATCTTGTAATATTTCTTGGGGGTGAAATGGTGAAATATCACCTTCTTCTACTTATAATAGGACTTAGTGAGCTGGGCCGGGACTGGCCTGTGCCTCTTTCTGTCCCTCCCAACTGCTATTCAGAGATGGAGAAAGAGGGTTAAAAAAGGGGGGGGAAGGAGAGAAAGAACACCCCAGGAAGTGCCGCTGCTGCGACGCAAGCTCTACCGGGAAGTGACCGCAGAGAAGGTGTGAAGGTGAAAGTGAAAGCGGTGCGTGCATGGCGGCACAGCGCTCTGGTTGTACCTGCAGGGCAATGCAAGCTGTTTTCTTTATGCATAAAAGAGAAGGAGGGAGGAGGAGGAGGAGACACCTAGACAGTAGGGCCACACACCGCATATCCACAACCCCGGTCTTTTGTCTAACTATCCTTCTGATGTTCTGTAGCGTCTTTCTGTCTGTCTCTCCACCAGGCTTTGCCATAACCATAAGTTTATATGATGCTATAAACACAAGTATGCCTGTTTTTAAACATGACTGGTTGTCCTATATTGTCTACAAATATGAATCCAGAGTAGTTTTCTATTGTCTTTCAGGGATTAGGGCAAATTTAATTCAAATTACATTGAATTAGTGAATCATTGAGAGAAAAAATACTACTCAGGGAAATTTTACTGTAACTCTATAATTCCAGTAAGCTTTTTAATTGAGAATAAAAAACTTGGTAAATATACTTTTATATATTACATATAATACTTATAAATAAAAACAATATTGAAGAAGGATCACATCTTTTGGGGGTTTTTTTATTGAGAAAGGGAATTGGTTGGGTGAATTGGGTATATTAGGTCTTTTTTTGCTGTGTTTTGTCTTCTGTAGTTTGCTTTTTAAAAAATTGTTTTGCTTTACTGTGTTTATTAATAATTTTGAGGGAAAAAAAGAGGAATACATATCTGATGTCTGGAGAAAAGAATCAGAACAATCAGATTGTTCACTTAATGATTTCTATGAAAATGATATAAAGACCAAATTTTCCACATCCAACTAGTCATACATATCCATCATATGCCCAGATGTAACTATTGAAAGTATAAATTCTTTTCTTTTATTAGAGAAAATTAGAGAAAATTCAGCGAAAACCTTATGAGTGTGTTTAAACCCTGCACATCTGGACATCCAGGCAAAGAGAAAGACTGTAACAGATGACTGGGTATCAAAAGGTAATGAGTTTGTAGTGACTGACATTATAAGTCATCAAAATCAAATGCATAAATAATCCTGTTCAATTCTAAAATGGGATTTAGTGTGTGTTTCTGTGAAAAATCTTTCTTTATAGCTATGTCTCTGTCTCTTTTATGTGTGTGTGTCTTTACATTTACAAAATCTTTCTGCCCGTGTGTGTGTATGTGTTCGTCCATCTGTGTGTCTCTGCATGCATGTTTTTCTGTTCATGCACTAAATGACCTATAGCCCTCTGTCTCTCTCACACTCCTCTCCATCACTCCAGCTTCTCATTACGGCTGCAGAACCCCAGCCTGTCACGTAATTAAAGGCAAAGTTATAAATGACCAGCAGGCCAAAAACCATATTTCACAGGTGGCCACATATTTATTTATAATTTTTCACCTTTAAATGTGTTTTTTAAGCAAATGAGAACCAGGACACTTTTCAATTAACTTTGGGGGGCCAGTCCCTCTAAGTACCATGGAAGCTTGTTATTGAAAATAGAGTATTTTTGTTATCAGCCATAAATTATTCCTGTGTGTCAAAGAAATTGAAGGAGGTAATGTATGGGCCTGTACTTGCCGCTTCCAGCAGCAGCCGGTGAATTTCCCCTCCCTTAAGGACTTTGCAATTGCTTTTCTAGGGACCACTTCTTTCCATTCTCTAACAGGTACATACATGATATGACCCCCTCCCTTTTTTTGCTTTTCTTCCAGAACCTCGTCCTCTCTTTCTCCTCTCACACTGAGACACAGTCAGATTTGCACTTACACTGCTGGGCAGTTTAGCGGTATATTATATGAGCAATTGGCAGGCAGGTAGGTAGGTAGGTATGGTTCTTTTATGGTGACAGACTGAGAGTGTCCCCCTCTGCCTCATTTTCTCCTTAATTGACCTGCTAAAGGAAAGCAGTAGAGCAAACCGGCTATACTATCACCTCAGGGAGGGAAAGACGGAGAGAGAACGAGCTTTAACAGAGCCAACTCTCTACAAGCAGAGCGAGGATTACAGAAAGTTAAGTCACAGAGATATCAAAAGAGAGAGACATAGTTTGGGAAGGTGCGGACAGTGACAGAGTGGTTGTAAACCTGCGAAAGAACATGTGTTCCTTCTGCTCTCCTGTCCTCTCGGTAGCCCATCACAGTGGGAGATGTGTAGGATATGCTTTGAGGAACGCGTGTGTGCCTTCACAAGTGTGTTACATTTGTTACGATGTGTGTGCACCACACAATAAGGTGTGTGTGCAGCTGTGCCCTCTCCCTGGTGCGTAAAAAACGTCCATTAATTGAATTCCCCTAATTTCCCGTCAGCCTCGCCTTGCAGAGCGAGACGCTTGCCTGCCAGTGGCGCAACGCCACACTTCAGGTATGCTGGATAATGGAGGATGACATTTCTGTCCCACCATGCCTCGGGGCAGCATGTGATACATGGCTTCCTCTATGAAGGTTAAACTCAGCTAACCTGCCTTTGGCGTTTCATTACCCACTTGTTAAATACTCTTTTGGTAATAAAATGATTAAAAATTTTATTGCTTCTCTCAAATGAGGCCTCTTTTCAAAGGGATTTAATGACTTTGGAGATGGATATGTGTATGTGCATGTGTGTGTATGTGTTGTCTGTGTGTGTGAGAGTGCTTTCTGCCTGTGAATGCATGCATGAGTGTGTGTGCGTGTGTGTCCAGACAAGTGCATCTCCAGTTAGGCACGACCAGTGTGTAAAAACCTAATGAGAGTGATCTGCTTTACAGCGAAACCACCATTATTTTCAGCCAAACGACCTGGGCCGTCATTATGTGTAAAGTAGCAATACCTTTTCCCTCTGCTGGGGCACATTCAAATAGACATGTTTTATACATACAGCTCAGCTGTGTCTTGAAGCGAAGTGAAGTATTTACACTAAAATGAATGGGCCTGACTATTTTTACATCACAAGTTAAGCAGCGTGGCTATAGCAACGGGACATAAAATATTATATTCGACCCATTAACAGGAACTACAAGCCTTGCCTTGGCCAATATGGCTCCACAGCGACTAAGCAAATCATTATACCCAGTGTCATTTTGGTTGTAAAATTAGCAGTAAAGGGACTTGAGAAACTGATCTCAAAAACCCAATAAAGCAGTCTCCTAAGGTCTGCATCAGGAAACCAAAGAGGTCATGGGAACCTGTTTTAAGGCCACCCAAAAAAAAATGTTAAGGTGTGATGGAGGAGGGAAGCACATGGTGTTTGGAGGAGTTGAAGTTAATAGAAAGGGCATCTATATGACTTCTGCTTTATCTATACGGTGTTAAAAGAGGATTATTCTTCATTAATCCAAAATATAAAAAGGCCTAAGCATAAAGTTTGCAGTCTTTTAATTTAACATCTCTATGTCTCATATCACGGTTCATAATGCCAAAAAGCCTGCCCTCTGTGGGCTGTGGGTGGGTGGGTAGTTTGATATGCTTCAAGTAAAAAGTATATTGTTTTTGTTCAGGGATTTCCCAGATTAGCCTGCCACTTTTGTTGGGGCTCATTGTTGTTCTGCTGCCGGCCTCACAGAACCTCTGCACTAACAAACACATTCACACACTAACACACACTTAATAAATGGCTGGGTCCCCCTCCCTCGGGCCAGAGGAGTTGGTGCTGGCCGGTTCATCTGATATATCATGGCAGCCCGCTCCGCTCTGCTCCACTGGACCCTGTCCAACACCTGTTCTCCCATCAGGGGATGTTGTGTTGGCGTGGCATGGCTATGCCACTGTACAGATTGGCACTGCCCAGTTGGGGCAGCGGAAAGGATGAAGTATGAGATTCCCAGTAACAAAATGTAAGTGGTAATTAGGAGGGAAGGACCACAGTGGAAAACGGTCATGCTTTTGTAATGTCTTCTGAATTTTATGATTTAAGTACCATCGTGGAATAAAGTGTTATCTTAACATCATTAATTAAGTTAATCTTGAAAAAAACTACATTATTTTAGCGACTTCAGCTATTATTGGTAATATTTTAGAAAATTATCTAAAAAAAAATATCTTACACTGTGTATAATTAAAGTAAAAAAGTTGAATGTCTGCTTTACATTATTTACATTATTAATGAACATTATTGATTAAAAATATTAAAAATATTTTTTTTAATTAATATTAAAATATTTTAATTTTTATTTTCATACTCATATGCAAAATAATATTTTACTTTTAACTGTAATATTTTTTAGTTCCATATAAACTCTCCGTTCCAATTACAACTATGCACATACAATGTTTTAAAGATGTTGATGACAATAATGTATTTGAACCATGTTTCTATTGCAAAAGTTGTGTACTTGATATAATTAAACAGAGGATTTTTACCGCCCTTATTTATGCTGCATGCTCAAAAGGACTGCAATGCCCTAACCCATTGTGGTTTTAGTAGTACTAGTAAAATGTTACCATAACTGACACAACTGATAAACTAAAAACACTGAATCTGGAGCCACAATCATTTTATATCTTGCAAGTCAATCTGCTGTTGTGCTGCAGTTTTGATTCTTCCAAATTTCATAGGACTGCAGCTGAAGGACAGGATTTAATTCATCCACTGTAAAAGCAACCATATTAGGCCTTCTTAACTTTTTCTGGGAAAATGACTTAAAAATAAAGTTAATCTCATGAGATGAATCTATGGTTCCAAAGTATTTAATTTGAGCTCTTTAAAAAGACTCAGCAGAGTCACTATTTTTTCACATTAATAAATCACCAATGGGTGACCTTTAGTTGTCTTTTCCTCACTATAATTTGGTTTCTGCCAGCACCCAGAATTAATGTGGCAAATGGGAGTACAGTAGGGAAATTATGGGATGTGTATACATTGACACTTTTTGGAGAATCTGAAAAATGCACTTTAATACGTTAGCATCCTCACATTGTTTTAAATATACTCCAAAACACAGTGATACAGGTTACTGTAAGACCAGTTATCACATGACATTTAGAACCTAATTATTAATTTTAATACCTCTTACTCACCTGTCTGTCTGTCTGTCTGTCTATCTGTCTATCTGTCTGCCTGTCGGCCTGTCTGTCTGTCTTTTGTGGCCAAAGGGACATTTAGCACAGGGGAGGTTAGATGATCTTTCTCCTTGTCCCATCAGCATGAATAACTGCCTGGGAGACAGAGGAGGTGCTGAATGAGAAATCAACATTTGCATTGCGGCATAAGTGAGACTGTGACAGTCTTGTCACATAGTCATAATTCTACCAATATGGGCAAGTTTCTTTTTTTGCTCCCAACATCATTAGGTTTGCCCTTTGAACATAGATGAAAGAGATGGTGATCTTATGAAGGACAATTAAAGGAGTCTCACCTCTAGATTAAAATGAACATTTTGACAACGGTTGCTCATCTGACAGAGATACTAAACTATTATCACTGTTTACAATCGAGTTTATAGTAAAAATAAAAGTTTTCGCGAAATGAACATTTTATTGCCAATCTCATACAAACAGCTTGGCTTAAAGTAAAGACTACACCCAAACATATAAACATCTTAACTAATCAATAGACCTTTATTGTTTGGCTGTTACATTAATTGTGGTGGCAGTTAAAAGTAACCAAAAATACCTTTGAAAATGTTACAGTTAGTTATGCAGATAAATTATTCGGAAAGTATCTGGGGCAGGCGATATTTTATTGTTAGATTATTGTGATGATCAAAGTCTCTTCTCTTCTCCTCTCCCCTGCTTGTACACTGAAAGTATACTTTTCGTCCAGTAGATGGCGACAGATACATACATACAAAGTTGTATGCACGTATAAAGTTAATGAGTGGTCCGCTATAAAATGCCAAAGAGTTTTAATTTACTTGACCGATACAATTCACAGAGTTAGTGGCACAAATTTCAGTTTATGTTTATGTTACTTTTCACACAATCAAAGAAAGTGGTTAAATCTGGTCATATCTGCTGTCACTGGGAGGAGTTTCTGCGTTTATTAGACAGTTTTTGTTGCTCTGTCGGTGGAGGTAGTTATTTCCTTACAATAATGTTTGATCTCAAACACTTTAACATATTTATTTAACAGGGGTAGATGTTAATTTTTTTCTGAAATTAGAAAAACAGAAAGCTGCACTTCGCTTGGTCTATTAGCCCATATCCTCGGACTAAATTAACAAGTAAAAATAACCAGGTCTCATCATCTCAGACCAATGACTAAATTTATTGCTTAGTTGTAACAGCCAACTGTTTTTTTAGTATTGTTTGATTTAACATTAATATCTAAAGTATCCTGCAACTTTTAAGAACATTTCTTTCCATATTTGTATTGTTGCTTATTCTGCTCATCACTTAAAACAACCAAAAAAAAAACCAAAACACTTAATTAAAATTCATACTGACAATTTGACATTCCAGTTAGTTAAAGCGCAGTAAATGGTAAGGAAGAGTAATCTGGACCATACCATTTTGTGGAGGAGGAGGGGAGAGACGTTTCCTCGCTCAGGATCAGAGGTGATGACACGCGCGACCCCCAGTCCCGCCGTAGGTCTCGCGCCGGAGACGTGATGACAGTCCGTCGGTACAGTTTGCACTCTCTTAGTGAAGAATAGTTACCGGACCTTTTCTGCAGGGTTGTAGAGGTAAGTTGTTGTGTTTTTGTGTGCGTGTGTTTACCATCGTATCTTTGCTTGCAGAGCAGATTACCTTCTGCCAGTTCTTGATGATTAACTGCAGACCTTCACTGTCCGCGCAGTTGGAACTGATGTGATGCTGTTTGGAAACAGGATATTTTCACTGCTCTTGTTAAGAGGGCTTCAGTCTGTGGAGCTGCGACTTAAATAGTTTTTATGTTTCATGGAAAACCTGTATTATATAATCATTTTATGCATCTGTTATCAATTTCTCACGTTTTGTTTTTGTTTATCTTTATGGTTATTTCGCTTATTTCAACTAAGGTCTCTAACCCTAACCTTAATTAACGTTTAGTTTTGTGATCAGTCTGTAAACCAGTGTTATCCACTAAATGTTCTACTTTTTCACTTTCACGTGGCTGATTTATACCAGGAAACTACAGTACGTTTTCTTAAATCATCGAAATCTCTTTGTAAGCAGTTAACATGCTATGCTAACATTACGCCAAATGTGTTACTTTTCTGCTGATATATTTTTGAAAGTCCTTCCAAACTTGTTTTTTTTTGGCGTGCTTAATCTGTTATTTTGTAATATGAATATTTTTCCGGTATAACACACAGGCAGTTCTTACGTTTATTGTAGGTAGACCTTTTCTTAAGTTTTATTGGGCTTAAGCAAGGTTGACTGCCACCAAAGCATTTCTCAGGAAAAACAAAAAAAGAGGTGCCTGCTTTTTGAAAAATTGTTCAACAAAACCAGTTAAACCTTTTCTTAAAGGATAAACTGAAATCTTGGGAATTTGTTATTAAGGAAATTGGCCAAGACTTGTCATAATAGATTCTTTATTTACATGTTTTATTATTTCGGGTGTTTATCACTGTTCATTAAACCACTTATAAACTTTGAAAAACGTGAAAAGGTTGGGTTGTTCATGCAGCTTTGTCTTCTCCTCCTGCTGTTGCTCCTAATACTAAATGCTGTGTCATTTAAGACATTTTAAGTCACGCAGTTACTTCTCAATGCAAATCATGATGACAGGGACCTTTCAGTTTATGATCCAGTTAGAGTTGGGCAACCTCCTGCAGCTGAAAAAGGTTTCAGACTATACTAAGGTGCACTTCCAGCCAGAATTGCATGCCTGTAGACAACACAAGTTTCCCTGGAGTTATGCAAGCTAGGGAGAGCAGAAGAAAGAAAAACTGCTCAAGGACACAGATCACGATAGCAAACCAGCAGGCAGAGTGACACTGAATACTTAGAGCTGGAGCTTCGTAGTGCCTTCCAATCATTCTTTACACTAACTCTGGCACTGTGCGGTATCTAAAAACACTAGCAGCACATATATAGTTTATAAGTTTGTCTGTATTGTTTCGCTGAGGCTTGCTGCTAACAATGTTTTTCTTATTTAACTGTTGCATGCTGAATGAAGTCTCATTATGAAAACTGATGTGTAAATATTGCTGTAGCTGAGTAGACAGCCCTTATGGTAGTCTCTTTCACTAATGTATAAATGTGTGTGCGTGAATCGATGAATACTGACTTGAGTTGTAAAGCACTCAGACAGGTCAGCTAGAGTAAAAAAAAAGCAGTATGTATA
>JAQNCA010000001.1:7544735-7556205 GCA_029783725.1 Acanthurus tractus
ACATGCTATCAGTAGATTAAACATGTCGTTGTTTTTGTGTTTAAAGTATTTTTTGCTCTTAAGAATTAGCTTGAGAGTTTAGGCTTTCTGACCTGGAGTTAAATTGGAGGATTTCTATCACTTATTTAGATCCGTCAGTTCAATTTGAAACTGAAGCCTGTGGTCAGTCAGCTAAGTTTCTTGCTTAGAAACCTCATGGTGAAGACACGACTTTCCGGAAGTTTCATCATCTAACTCTTTACAAGTAGGCAAATAAGCCTGTGATGCAAAATGTTTATGAATTTCTTCAAAATGAGGAATGTTGCTCAGACTTTTTATAGTCTTCATGTTGTAAATAATTCAGAAATTCCTGAAAGACCACGGTATACCGCATAGATAGGATAAAGTATTGCTGTGGACTTACAGTTAATAGGGTTTTCACTTCAGAACTGTTTATTGGGTCTAATTTGTATGCATTTTATTTTGTTATAAACCATGAGATGTAAACTGTAAAAGAAGTCTGTCATTTGGGAATAAAAAAACCTCAGAATACTTGCCTCAGTGTGTCGAGGCAGGTGGGTAGATTTACAATTTGAAAACTGAGACGCAGTCAGTCATTGCAGAACTACAGATGCCTTCGAGTTGTCTGAATGTCATTGCTATTCTTGTCTCCTCTGCTCCTCTGCTCCACATACTATATTTGTATTTCTTTAGAATAAGAACAAGATCTTACTGCTCTTCCTTTGCAAAAAAGTTTAGATTCTTAGTTTTCACATGTCATTTACTTTTCTAATCATTATAAAAAAGGAAAAAAATAAGACATTTCAATATTAAAGCATTCAAAGCACACTTGATCATTCTCTTACTTACTGTTTGACAATAACCCACAAAAAAACAAGTAAGCAGTTTAATTCAAATTCACAGATATTCTGTCATTTGTTACAATAATTAGTATCAATTAAGATAACAAATAGCATTTTTTTATGATGCTGATACTGACCTATTGAAATAAAGCATTTACTCAGGATCTATAACTTTTTTTCAGAGGATCAGAGGTCAAACAGTTAATTGGACTAGTCTGCCAGATTAACTGAAGCTAAAATGACAAATAAAGTGTAACTGCGGGGGAATAACAGAGCAATCCAAAAATATGTGTTAAGAGGGATTTGAAAGTGATCTTTAGGTATTGGTCAGTGATTGATTAATCATTAAAAACCACTGGATAGTTCGCATTATTTTATCAAAGCTCCCTTAATAGACAGCGGTAGTCTAATATAGTTTTAACTAAAGGGAAATCATGCAGAATACCAAAACAAACAAACAAAAACACTAATAATATAACCAGAAATAAAGCTGACTATGAGGGAAATTTTCAGTCAACATTACGTGACGTCAACGTCGGCTCAGCCAATCAGGTCGTTCTTTCTCTGCAGTCCGGTGGAGGTGGGGGGAATATTTTAACTGCGGTTTAAATAGCGAAGCATCCTCGAGCAGAAGATCTGAGATCAGATGTCAGACAAGCTTTACCGTCAGTGTCTGGATTGAAGGGTGACATGTAACGGAATAAAACCACCAAAGGACGTTTGGTGGATCATTTTGATGGCGGACAATTTCCGGAGCGAAGAGCGACGTCGATAAATAATGTAAGTGTGATCTGTAGCAGCCTTCTGTGAGGAAACATTACTGTGCTTACATGCCATGTTTTTAACATTTAGCGTTCAAAATAAAGATTTGAATACCTGTCTTTACGTTTGTTGTGCGCATTACGATGTGCGGCAGTTTGAATGAAGTGCGAGCTGCGCCGCGGACTGCAGAGCCTCACCCCGTGTGCAGATGTTTACATGTCGCCTCACAGGCCACACATGATACTACGAGCAAAACATCAACGTCATGTGAATGTTTTCATGCAACAAAAATCTCCATTCCTTATATTTAAGTCAGCTGTTTCTGGAGAATCAAGTCATAGATATGGACCATGTTTAAAAGCATATTTTAAAAATGTAAGCCTGTTTCAAAATGACACATGCGACCTTACTGTATGCAATGATCTGTCCGTCCTTGTTGCCTCTCAGACAGTAAGCCCGGAGTGTCAGCTGCTGCTAGTCTCATTCATTGGCTTTAAGTGGATCATCTGTCATATTATCATCTGTCTGTAAATCTCTCAGCACCTCTCTCTTTAGTGATTTTACTGTTTTGTCTGTAGTGAGGATTAAGTGTTATATTTAAAACTACTGTTGATAAAAAGTCTGTGTGGAGTTTGACATGAACACGAATCAGAAATAAAAACTGTTAATTAGAGAAAGGTTAATCTATTGTGCTGCTGTTTCTTTAGTGAAACAATACAGCCACTGCTTTGAATGACTGACCATGATTTTTCTCGGGATTGGTCATTACATAATGGGGGGACACTGTGATTGGCTGTTAAACCAAGATTCCCGGGAAGAGTGGTCACAGCTTTCTCTGAGTGTGTATGTGTGAGTGCATGTGTGAGTGTATAAATGGTCTGAACTGGTTGCACGTGGTTTCTGTTGACAGTGATTTCAGACCTGTGGCATGTCCAGGAATGAGCACATGTGCATGGGTGTGTTTTGTGAGATAAAGAAAATAAAGGAACAAGTGAAACAAAAGAGTAAAATAATCATGTGATTACTGTCAAACAGTCCCACTCCCACTGTTCAAAGGATTGACAAATTAGAGGGCCAAGTCGCCCAAATGGCAAACAAAACAATGTATCCACTCCTGTGGCATCTAGCCAGACAGGTAGTTGTGTTTGCTCAGATTTTTAGATAAGCAACTCTATTATTTCTACGCTCTCCCAAATAATGAAAGTGAAAGTTTTTTTTTCTTATCTTCATAGTATTGATTGTTTATTTTATTTTAATTTATTTAGAAATATTACAGTGCAGTTCTTAAAACAGCACATTGATAACTGGATATTTCAAGCTCTCAGTCAACAGTTTTACTGCAAGTAAATTAAACTGTAACAACAAAGAAAGTATAAAGAATTTTGACAGAAGAGATAGAATATGCTTCTTGTGATTTGGTCTTATCTGTGAGCACATGGGTGTGTTTTTGCAGACTATAAATAGCTGTACATATAATTTGATGTGATTCCAGGAAAGGTACTGCGAGACATAATGGAAGAACAGTTTTGTGGTAAACTATGTAGCTTTAGCTGACAGGTCAGAACAAGCCTGTGATGAACTTCTCACGTGAGTCTGATGTATAACAAGATAATCGTCAGTCCTCTGAGCAGAAAAGCCTCAATGTGTGAATCACATTAATTGATGGGTGTTAACAAATGACCTTAGTCATATGGATATTTCTATGTCGTCTGCCAAAATATGAAGCCATCTGTCCCTTGGGGTGTGTGTGTGTGTGTGTGGGTGTGTGAAGGTACAGGGATAACTGAGTCAGCACAAGCAGGTGGCAGGTGGAGATTTTAAGGGATGGTTTCTTATAAATACAAGGCAGTGATCTTACATATGTGTGTGGACAAAGTAACATCCCCTCCTTCTTTCTCAGTTATCACACACCTCTCATTTTCCTGTTAACACTTCCTGTCCTCAGTATTTCCTGTTTTGTTGTTTTTTTCATTTTTCCTGAACATTTTCACTTTTTTTCTTATCCTCTTATTTTATTTAGTTAAAGTTAGATATTTTTTTGAAGGGACAATACTCATAGGCATTGCAACATTTAAATGCTAAATGCAACTAAAAGTACAAGTCAATATTCTCACACACACATTCAAAAATTAATGGTCTGTGGGTCTCAGCGTCAACCTGCCTATTAGGAGCCCAAGGACACTTCCACATGCAGACTTGAGGAGCTGGGGATCAATCCACTGGCCCTCTAAAACCAGGGGCAGGTTCATAGTTTTAAAATGTAAAAAGCATGAAATATCAGCTTATCTTCAAACAGTTTTTTACAGTACTATGGATTTTTTTCTGGATGCTGAAAGAACTCTAGTTCTTTTCTCCCTCTGCTCCTCGAATCAACAGCCTCTCATCCTGCAGCTCAGTGAATGCATCTCCCTGTTTGTTTCTCTCTGCAGAGCCTTGTTTGGCATTCTAGGCAGAGAGCATTAGAGGCTGTGGATCAGAGAGGCTGGCACAGCACCACACGATTACTCTCGCCCCTGATGGCATGTACACATTTCAGAGAGGAAAAGGCTCTTTTGAGTTCATATCATGATTTTTTGATTTTCAACAGGCAAAAATAGCAGAATGTTTTCATATCCATCACCCACATACCAACAATGATCATGACCACAAACTGCCAGCAATATTACACAAGTGCAGAAAAGAATGTGTGAACTCTGTTTATGGTTTCATCCACCTGCCAAATATCTGCGATTGCAGAGTTGGCTGGCCTGTGTGGCCAGTAATTGGGCTCAGTGGATCAATAATGTATATGAATGTGGAGGTTGAATTTTAATGTGGCCTCGTGGTTGCAAAGAACGTCTCATCTGTCAACAGTCTGATCCCTGACAACGAATAGGTCCATTAAAGAACATTTATCCTGCCACTGTGTGATGCTCTGCATACATATAAGGCCTTAAATGTAAATACAATCCTATTGAGTCGACAAAACAGGAAACTTTATAGTAAGTTTTTTGTAGTGAAAATATCAAGATAGATTCTCTTGTTTTTCCCTTTTTTTCTAGCAGTCTCAGACAGGCTCTCTAAAGGACTCTATGGACAACATTCTCTTTCACTGAGATACATGCATGTGTCAATTTTGAATGTGTGTATGCCATTGAAGGAGAGTAAAAATCAAAGAGTGCATTTGGGGGCTCCGCTTATGTTTACATCACTAGGATAACAATATCCTAACCTCTTTTGCAGACCATGAACTATGTGGGTCAGTTGGCCGGCCAGGTGTTTGTGCAGGTCAAGGAGCTGTACAGAGGACTCAACCCTGCAACCCTGTCTGGATGTATAGATGTTATTGTGGTGCGGCAGCCCGATGGCTCCCTGCAGTGCTCCCCCTTCCACGTCCGGTTCGGCAAAATGGGAGTCCTACGGTCCCGTGAGAAAGTGGTGAGATTCAGAGATGACTGCTTCGTCATAATCAGTGATAAAAGAAGTATTCATTCCTTTTACTACCTTAAAAAGGTTCAAAAATACTCCTTTCCATCAGTTACATATAACATAAGGCAAGAAAACATATTGTATTCACCAAAAATAAAAAAAGTGCATTTAAATACGACATGAGAGTGTATTTAAAAAGATGACTCTACAGCACTCCCATGACCATCTGTGCTGCTGACAGTAACTCACATAAGTTACATTAAATGTCAGCATAAAATCTCAACCTTGATGTTGTGTGATTCATGCTCATGAGGTTTGCAACTCATTAAATTACTGTTAATTTTGTTATGCAGGTGGACATAGAGATCAATGGAGAGCCGGTGAGTTTGCACATGAAGCTGGGAGAGAATGGAGAGGCCTTCTTTGTCAAAGAGACTCAGAACACGTCGGTGAGTAACGGTTGTCAGACTTTGTTCGTTTGACACATGCACAAGTGTATGATGAAATATGAGTCATTGACATGAAGGTCATTCTGTCTGAGCCAGAATACAAACTGGGCTTTAGCTGAACTGGTTATACTTTAATTCTTTCCCTTTTGCATTGTGAGTTCTAAATGATATCACCGCTCACTTATACACATGTTGAACTTATTTTAATCATCAGGTTTAGAGGTTTAGTTTTCCTGCCCAGACAAGCCCAGAGAAAGCAGACATGTGCCATCCTTTAAAGGAGTGCTCCTTCAGAGAGCTGCTGGTGGCTTCAAAATGTTTAAACAGTCAACATCATGTATTCGTCACACAGTATCAGTCTAAAGCTGAGGCAAGAAAAGGCAAACAGATTTATCTTAAGGTCATTTTTCTATCGATTTAGTACATAGAGTGTCAGTAAGTGCATCACAGTATCCCGACCCTTAAAAGGGTTAATAATTCTGAGTTACAGATGAAAGTATGAAATAAAAGTTGAGCAATACAATAATTTAAAAGATTTATCATCTCGAAACAACTCACATTAGTTATAGCAGGGCTTAAAACTTAACTCCATTAAGATTCCAGAGGCTGCATACCACAGTGAGTTCTGCTTGTATTTAACTGGCCAATGCAGTGCACTGCTAGATAAATGTAAGTAAAATATAGTGCCAGAACCAAGAAAGCCTATTTTACCTTTTTACCTTTTTAATAAATGTATGCACATACAGGACCATAAGGCAGAAAAAGCATCCATCATGTGAGGATGACTGTGTCACTGACAATGTGAATAGTGTGTTAGTTGTTGATACACAGATACGATTGGGAAACATGCTGCAAATCCACTTCATAACCCTTTTTAAGTCTGTAAGACTACACATTTAGATATGAAATTTAGATAACTGCTCAAAACAAGTTTTAGTTAAATAGTTTCTTATGTGCTCATAATAGATCATGTCCAATGCATAGATATTATAGCAAAAAATAATCTGACATGGGAACATTTCCTTTTGTTTAGTTAACTTATTCTGCAAAGTGATATGCACAGACTGATAAGAGGGATTGATGAGAAGGAGAGGCCAGGGGAGTTAGCACGATGAAAGCTGGCTATGTTTCCCAGTCAGGAATTAACAGCAATATGTCTGAGAAGATCTGATTCTTAATCTGAGGGATTACATTGGTCTAGTGCTGCTTTTATTATTTACTGTCCCTGTCAAAGATTGTAAATCTTTCACTGTCAGTCTGTCAGTCAATCAGTTGGTAACAGTGATGAACTCTGGTATGGATCCCAGAGGATAAGGTGTACCTCAACCATTCATGAAAGTGGAAAATAATTACTGCCTTAGACACATTTTCAGATTCAAACAGACACTGAGAATTATGTACATGTTGTCTTTGAAATGTCCACCACACTGTCTGGACCTTGTGACAAATCCTCTCCTTGACATAGCTTTCCCTACACAGAGCAGGGAGGGCTATTTATAGCTCGGCCAAATTCACCTTCATGTGCAGTCAGTTGCACACAGCCTGCACTCAGGAACTGTCTGTCACTGATCTGTGTACTGGCCAAACTACCAGGGAAGAAGACAAAGATGGTCAGACAGATGTAAAAATAGCGAAGGAGGAGTTGGACAAACGGGGCACAGATAGAAAGAGAGCATAAACAGCACATAATGTGCCCAAGTTAAAAAAAAGCAGTGTGTCTTCAAAGCAGACAAACATGCACAGGATGAACCACTGTCAGATATGGGGGCTTGAGAATTGTTCAGTTTCAAACATTCCATGGGTGTTTTTGTGCCGTCTTTCCGAAACAGTTTATCGTCTCAGCGATCTGAATAGAAAGAGATCAACAACATTTTTAAGGAGCTGTTTGGCATCCGGCCCAGTCTTCTGTCCCTCTCCCACCCAACCCCCCTGACTCTCTCCCACTCTATCACAAGTCAGATCTCAGGATTTGTTGAGGCTTGTAGAGCCAATGCAAGAAACATTAACTAAATGTCCCAGAAGAAATTAACCTTCAAGAAATAGCTTGTGGTGTGATATTATCTTGTTTTGTTCTCTGTACTTAAATGTCTTACAGGTAAAACAATAAAAATGAAGTGTGAAGTGAAGTTTTCATGTTTATTTCATCAGTTTACTGCATAACTACTGTTACTTTCGGTGTGATTTATTTCAGGGTTTAAAAAAAGGGAAAGGAAATAAAATCTCACTAAGAATCTCAGTTATTTCATCCTAACGTTCAGTGATTTTAGTCAATAAATGAAAACTGTATTATTGGTCTGCTGCAGTCAGTGAAGTGGGTTTGTCTCAAATGGTAGTCCATCTGAAAACAGACAGTAAAATATTCTCCAGTGCAGTTTTTTGCAGTAACTGTCTTACACAGTAGTAAAACAAGAGAAACAGGCATGATTCATGATGGAAAAAAAACATTTGAATTAATTAAAAATGTTTTTAGGGTAAATGTTTCCAGCAAGGCTAAATCTTTGAGTCTCTTTTCCGGTCCTGTCATAATAAATTGGGTTGTGTTGGACCATGCTGTGACACGTGAACCGCACAACATGTGTCAGTCTGCACTGTTTGGATCATCTCTTTATCTTTCTCTCTGTGTCTCTCTCTTTCTCTGGCATAGACAGTGAGACTGTGATGAGCAAATCTGTGCGATTCTGCGAATCTGAGCTCAAACCCAAATTCCCACCAGATTATGTAAATCCAAATAGAGAGAAAAGCATTTCTGTCTCATCAATCAGTAACGCTCAGTTTCTACTCTGTAGTGCTGTGGGAGTTTTTTGGTATACCTCATACAGGACATATCCAGTTTTTAATAAACCAGTGGCATGGTTCTGGGGATGCCAATATCTGTACAGTCATCTAAATATTTTAAGCAAATACCTTGAAAACAAATGGCTTTCCCATCAGCCTCAGTTGTACTTTGTGACAAGGGTAATTAGCAAATGTTAGCAAGCTAAGATACTAAATTAAAATGGTATACATGGAAACATTAAGCCTACTAAAAAATTCATTATCATCTTTAGAATGGGCATGCACCCATGCTAGTGTTAGCATTCAGTTTGAACAAAGGCTGCAAACTCTAACCTCATTTTATCTTCATATTTGCGGTTCCATGTGACTCTATTATTTTACATCAAATCCTGTTCATTTCGGTCTGAATTGGAAGGTAATTACATAAGTTTTAATTTTCTCATGTGATCTTCCTATGTTTCTCTGTTGACAGGAAGTAGTTCCGTCCTACCTTGCAACATCTCCCATAATGTCAGCAGGGGAAGAGTTGATGGAGACCCAGCTTGGCAGAGGCAGCTCTCGTCACCACGGTAGGCCCGACTGAAAAAGACATTTTTGGAAATTGTGAAAATGTGAGCTAGTTTTTAAAGATTTTTCCATGCTACTTTCTTCTCTTTCTCTTTCTCTTCACTTAGACACCATTATCTGTGGCTCACTTCCTGTCCAGAGCCTGGGACCGCAGCAAAGTGATGGTGGAATGACCAAAAAGAGGAGGAAGAGAAGAAGGAAGGCCCGTCCAGAAGCAAGCGGAGGAGGAGGAGGGAGAAGAGAGGAGAGCGGGGAAGAGTTCTCAGAGGACGAGCACATGTTTACCATTGACTTGAGCTCGGATGAGGAGAGAGAGGGTGATGGCAGCAGGTCTGTGTGTGTACATTATAGATTTTTTGACTGTGTGTTTTAACTTCAACATGTAAGGTTTCCAAGAATGACAGGAACAACTATTTAAATGTATTTGAGGCAACTGCTTATGGTTGTTCATCTCTTTCAGGTTTAATTAACAAACTGTCGGAGGAATTTGAAAAGCCCTCCCCTCTGTGCCATTTCAATAATGTGTGTGTGTTTGTGTTTAAGAGAGAGATGCTGACAGACAGAAGGTTTATTATATGTCAGTCATCCTGCTGTGGTAAACATAATCTGTCAGCAGTCACAATGTTGTGAGCCAATGAACCACTGCCAATAACTCCTCGCTCTGTTAGACTATGTGTATGTGTCTATTTTTCATGCATGAATGGGTGTGCAAGTGTTTGTCCGGCTGTCCAAAAAAGGGGTTGTGCCTTTGCACCATGTGAATCATAAGAATTGGAATAGAAAAAAAAACCCTGAGGACATTCTGTTAATGCTCAAATTGGAATATGTCCATTATAGCAGTGCGGCATAATGGATGTCATGTCAACTGCGAAACTCAACCACAAGAAATGTCCCATGTCTCATGTCCCCCTTAGGATAAGTCGCAATGATCTGGATGATCCCTTCACACATCCTTAAGTGTCATCTTTGGGCCCAATAACAAAGATTTAAAAGCAAATATCAGTACCAAAAAAAGTAATAAAAAATCCATTTTGTATCTTTTAAATAACCAGAGTTAGTGTGTTAACATGCTACAGGGAAAGGATGACCGTGGTAAACATTATACCTGCTATCAGTGTTTTGTTGTTGGTTTTTTTTGTATTGTCTCTGTGAGCATGTTATCGTGATGCTGTTAGCATTTAGCCCAAAGCTACACTTTTCCACTATAGAGTTTAACTCTCACTCCAAATCAAATGCTCATGAAACAAAGCTGCAGGATGAGAATCAATATAAGACTCTGCACGGTGAGCCAGTTTGTGCTTATGTGTATGCATGATGCACTTTGAAATCCAGCTCTGTTTATGGGACATGCTCCAGGGATTCGTCCTGTTCCCACAGTGTTTGCTGTCTCTTTGAAATACTGGAAGCAGAGTTTTGGCTCAGAGTGTGTCCTTACTGCAGGGACTCCAAGCTTTTCTTAGAAAGCTTGCCACAGAGCAGGGCAGGGAGCATTTCTGTATCCCTTTGAGACATAAACAAATGTGAGTTTGCCTCACACTAAATACTGTACTGCACATTATGTACAAATATGAGATTGGTTTATGATAAAAGGTCACAGGCAAATATACTGCAGAGCTGTTTTTATAAAGCTGAGAGAACTGCATTTGTTTCAAGGTGTTTCAGGACACTATTATGACACTTACATACAAAAACTCAGTATCTTACCAAGTGTATCTGTCTAACTTTTAATCAAATATGTAATTACACCTCATGTAACAGACAATTAATGAACCAGTAACATTTCAGTGAGAAACCTTAACAAGTGAATTTACACTTCTTCCATTAGAGGATTTTTCACTTATTCCAAGCAAAGACACTTTATACATATTTCTTTTTGTTACTAGTTTTCAAAGTGGCATTTTTTTCCAGTGCAAACAGATGACTTGCTTTGCTTTATTTGGACTCGCAAAGACTCTGTGTATTTATACAGGTTGTCTAATAATGTGTTTGTTTGTTTTTGATCAGACCTGCGTATGATGATCAGGGCTCTACAGCCAAGACACACACACACCCTGGCACTGACTGGACCCGTTTACAGAGGTATTATTTAGACAAAAAACACACTTTATGATTACTTCTTCTTGTCTAGTTTAAATGTTTAGCAAACTGGACTCAGTTCTTTCTTATCCTGATCATGTTGAAATAAGAATTTAAAATACTTTTCATGTGCTCACAATGAATAGATAATAATCACGATTTACTGTCTCTCACTCTCTCTTTTCATTTTCTCTTTCTGTTTTTACCTGTCCTCCTGTTTTTTTATCCTCCTGTAGTAATGTGATTAAGGAGTCTCTCTCCATCACTCCACCCTGTGGTCTGTCCATATCCTGTCCTCAGTCGACTTCTCACTTCTCTTCCCCTGTTAGGTATCACATTCAGTTTTTGCCTCTCTGTCTCTGGAAATTAAATAATGCACTAATTAAGGAAAAGCACACACATAACAACTTTTGAATATTTTCAAATATTTTTATTAGAATGTCTTCTTCATTCATTCTTGCATTTTAAAATGTAAATTTCTTAGAAGCACATAGCTTGATGGAGTGTAAACAAATAAACTAAGTGTCTGTCAATTTCCAAGCAGCCCCGATGATTCACGGTCATCAACACCAAAGAGCGACTCAGAGCTAA
>JAQNCA010000001.1:7559329-7570026 GCA_029783725.1 Acanthurus tractus
TTTTTACTGCAGCCGAGGCATGGTAGGAGGCGGAGCCCAGTGGCACGGAGCTCACACACCTGATGGCAATTTGGCCCGTCAGCTCGGCCTTTATATGTCTGCCCAGACAGCAGTTCTATGCCGGATGATTTCCTTTCCTCGCTAGTCGGCACGTGTGTTCTCATGCCAGAAACCTCTGTCCTCCTACCTGTGCCTGCTGACCGTTTTTCTCCTGAAGTGAGTTCTTTTGTTACTTTATATCCTGTTGGTTTTTCCCCGTATGGTGTTTTTTAGTTGTTACTTTCTCCCTCTCATTTTCTGAGGTGATTTTGGGTTTCTCCGCTGAGCGTGATTTTTTTGTTGTTGACACTCGAGACGTTTTTGAGTAGAACTTTGTTGTTTGTTTATTTTTTAACAAACGTTTTTCTCGTTGCAGTTTTGCCGAGTTTTCCCAGCAGTTTTTTCCCCGAGTGGTGATTTTGAGTTTTTTTCTGTTCATACTTTGTAAATAAACTTGTCAACATTCCTTTGTTTATTTATTAACACACAATAGGAAGCTGAAATTGCCAGTCTTATACCAAAGTGAAATTTTACCCCAAATCTGTTTTACAAACACTTTAATAATGTAACATCTTTATACCCTTTGTTTTTTTTCACCTTTTTTATTTTTTATGTTTTCATTTGTTATTAGTGTGTAGTAATTGTTGGTGTTTAAGTTTTGTGTTTTCTGCTTTGGCTTCTTCTCGCACTGCCTCCCTGGTTTGATCTTCCCAGCCTGTATGATGTTTTCTTGCCTTGCTTGCTTAACCTGTCTTCTCTGCCCCTCTCTTTTTTGCATGTCTCCCTCCAATGTTATCGTGACATATTTCTCTTCTTTTACAGGTTTTTCCTTTAATCTTTTGCTTTTTGTTTATGTGCCATTACATTTTCCCCTGCAATTGCCTTTATTATATTATGTTTAATTTTGCATTGTGGGTCATTATCTTTTGTTCATCTGAAACATTTTTAGTCTGTTTTGAATTGTATATGCATGGTTGTCCTCAGGCTTCAGTGGAAAACATCATTAAGAAGATGCCAAAGAAAGGACACTGGTGATTCTCATGGAGGAGCAGGAACAGTGACTCCCAATCAGTAAGTACACAGACATAATTTATCTTCAGCCTTTGTTGTATCTTCTGTAGAGATGCTGTGTAGGTGCTGGTGAAGAAATCTCTGTTGACACTGACTTGATTGTGTATATAATAAGTTTATTACAAAGAAGTGCAGTATCAATCAGGTGTTCCGGACAACCTGATGAGAGCATTCGAAGCCAATGTGAATCTACGAAGTAAAGCACAAACATCTCCCTCCTATAACTCTAGAGGAAGCATCTCCATACATCCCCAGGGAAGCAACATGCATGGAACCTTCCAACCTGCCATACATACTATATGAGGTATTCGCCCTATCTCCTGAACCTAGGGTCTACTCGTATCACAACAAGATGGAACTGTGAGGCTCCCGCTTTACTGCCATAAATTAGCAACATAACTTAGTAACTAGAGAAGATGTTTTGACTCATATAAGGACATAGAGAGCGAAACCAAGCAAAAACATAATGCCCACATCTGTAAAAACATGTTTGGCCAAACACTGTGACCTGGTTGACGCATGTAGGGCCATAGCATAATATACCACACCTTCATTAAACAGACTACACTGTAGAGACTGTCAGAGCTTATGTGGCAAAAGCAAATTAGGCAAACATTAGGAGTCATATTTGTTATGTAACATCAAACTTTTATCCCTTCAGGAATCAGTGACAGAGGCAGGAGGAGACAGCTCACTCACTCTGCCCTTTATAAACAGGTGGCTCCGACTTAAATTTATCGCATTTCTTTTTCAACACTCCTTTTATGATTTTGTAGTTTACAATAATATAAAATTGACTGTTTTTGACTTTCCAGGATAAAGGATGAGTCATCCTCTAGTGATGAGGACTACAGATTGTCCAATCAGGCATCAGAATCCTACCAGTCAGAGCTTCTCAGGAGTTCAGGCAGTGTGTGTTATAGGAAGACTCTTCGGCTCACTTCAGAGCAACTGGTTTGTCTTCCTACAGTTGAAATTATTTAGCCATATGGGGATAAAAACACACTCAATGTTTCTTTTTGTTCAGTTTTCATTCATTCTTTCTGAAATGTCAAATGTAGCAACAGACTTAAGCTCCATTTCCATAACCTGCCATCTGTCAATCTGTCTGTGTATCTGAGCTTGACTGTGCATATGTGTGCGTGTGTTTGCAGGCTAGCCTGCAGCTGAAGGAGGGCCCTAATGATGTGGTGTTCAGCGTGATCACTCAATATCAGGGCACCTGCCGCTGCCATGGCACAATCTATCTTTGGAGCTGGGATGACAAGATAGTCATATCTGATATAGATGGAACCATCACCAGGTAAAAAGAAGCAAGACAGTCTTACCGTCAGTGTAACCTGTGAAATTCATTTAAGAAGGCAAACCAGTTTAGAATAGAAGGTGGTTCACCTTCAGCTTTTCACCAGTGGATGTCAGACTTTACACAGATTTGATGATGCTGGTTTGTAATTGTAACTGTAATTAAGTGTTTCTCTTCTGATTGTGTGGAGTACACTCTCCTGTATCCAACCATAGGTCAGACACTTTGGGTCACATCCTCCCCACACTGGGTAAAGACTGGACCCACCAAGGTATTGCAAGGCTCTACCATAAAGTCAGCCAGTGAGTACCACCTTATAATGAGCACAGTGTTCAGAGTGCAGTTGAAAAAACCAAGGGAATTTGTCTAAATCAGTTTTTATCACACTTATATCACTTTTAGTCATCCAGTTAATTTTTTCCCATAAACTGTAAAGTATGTAATAAATGGTCATTATTCTAAAAAGTTCTTATTTGAACCATAGACCACAGCTTTCAACAAGCTCTCTGTCACTCTGTAATAGGAATGGATATAAATTTATGTACTGCTCTACAAGAGCCATCGGCATGGCTGATATGACACGAGGTTGCTTGCACTGGGTCAATGAGAGGGGAACCATGCTGCCAATGGGCCCGGTGCTGCTCAGCCCCAGCAGCCTTTTCTCTGCCCTCCACAGGTCAGACACAAGCAACATACACAGACAAGCTTCATTAGTGTAATTAGAATCTACACGAGTCATAAAAACAACAGTGAAAATATTCAACAGTAGTATGTAATTGGTATTTTGTAGCGTTAATGAACCATTTTGTAGGCAGCAGCTAAACAGTAATGGCATTATTTGTTGTATTATTATAACATAATGAGTACAAATGCTTATGAACACTCATCAATCAATAATTATTTTTCCATGCCTGTCATATACTTGCACAATAGAAATGACGATAGACAGTGTATGAGAGAGTAAAGCAGGGGAGGATACGCATTTCCACCAATGTCTGCCTAATGCCAGGAGACAGCTAGAGGCTGCTGACACTGAAAAGGTCAAACCCTTAATTATGTATAACTTTAAGCCCAAATATAATTTAAACAAGCAGGTTATGTAAAGATTCACCCCTGTACAGTAATCAGAAAGGGGAGTATTTAGCTATAACCGTTACTCAAACGAGGCTGTAAATGTTTATTTTTGCTGTAAAGATAAGCATTTCATTATGGGACTGTATGTGGGTTGACTAACTTTTGGGGCTAGCTTCAAGTGGCCATTGGCTCTTCAATGTTGTCTTTATTCTTTAGCCTTAAAGGTGAAATTTTTTAGATTTTTAAGCTTTTACTTCACTCATTATTTTGCATCTCTAACTCTGACCAGATGTCTTTCAAAGCTCAGTGGCATGGGAACAGATATGCATCAGAGATAAAACATCAAAACTCAGCTGAATGCTTGGACATTTTTGCCAGCAAATGTGTAACCTGTTTGATGTCATGTCATGTTGTGTAGGGAGGTGATTGAGAAGAAACCAGAGAAGTTCAAGATCAAATGTCTCACAGACATTAAGGACCTTTTCTACCCAAACACTAAACCTTTCTATGCTGCTTATGGCAAAGAGCTACAGTGAGTAAAGCACATATCATCAGACATGAGCAAGACTTTCACTGAATAAAAAGACTACATGAAGAACTTTTAGTGTCTTGATGTCAATTTTATTACACAAGAAAAGTGGTGGTGCTGATTGTGTGTATGTGTATGGATGTGCTTGTGTGTTCTCAGGACATGCATTCCTATAAGCAAGTTGGTGTACCTTTTGAACAGGATTTTCACTGTCAATCTGAAGGGAGAGCTGATACAGGAGCATGCCAAAACCAATATCTCTTCGTAAGATATGTTCTCTGTTTCATTTCATTTTCTAGCATGTTCTGACTGCAGACACACATGTACACCAGTGCTGACTGTCAGATTATTGACAGATGTTGAAAGTCTGCAAATGTTTGTGCCTTTCCCTCTCAGCTTTGAGCGTCTATGTGAGGTGGTTGACCATGTCTTCCCGGTTTTTGTTCGAAATGATGGAGCAGACTTCCTCTGCTTTGACAGTCTCAATCAGTATGACATCTGGAACGAACAACTTGCTGATGGCATCCACCAGGAAGAGGACACAGAGCCGTTTGAGACAAGCTGAGTAAAATCCCATCAGATCCAGCCCTGAGACAGCTGTGAACAAGCTTTTCTCCACATTACGTTAAGGCACGATACCATGGTTAGTGGTTTTTGGGTGTAAGTGTTAAGCAGTTAGCTCAGATTGAAACTGAAGATGCTTACCAAAGAGTAAATAGATACGGAAAATCTCTGGTATTTTTTTACTTTGTCCAGGTGTGTGGCTGTAGTTTTTTTTCAGACTTCAAGCGCTGTAGACACAACATAGCACTTTGTACTAAAAATACCTCATTACATAACATGTAACCACCCAGAACAATCAAAAATACTGCAAGTAGTGTTTCCAGTTATCTTCTGTGCCAAATTCCTTTACAGGTCAGGTTAAATGTGTGTTTTTTTCTGACTGTGTTGTGGCTCTGGCATGTGTCCAACCAGTGTTCAATGACATTTTTCAAGATAAATGCAGGAAAATGCTATTTATTTCTATCAATGTTATTTCTGTATGTTTTTAGATGTTCAAATAAATTTACAACCTTGATATGCTGGAATGTTGTAGATCAACTGTACAGAGTGTATAATGTGTTCCTCTAATGGCTAGTGATCATCAGTGCAAAGACTGTAAATCCGTACAGACTACAGTAATTTATTTTTAGTTTGTAATGTTACCACACAGATCAATATGCTTTTATATAAAACACTTGTTTGTCCCATCACAAAAAAAATGTTGTTGGTATGTCTAATTTTTTTTAGCAAATGTTTATGTTTTTGTTAATCAATCATCTAACATCTGCTTTACTGCATTCATGCAAGACAGAATCAATCTGTTAACAAGGACGTATGGGCTCGGTCCCTAATTAACACCACATATAGAACTTAAAATGGGTAAAACCACTATAGGTAATGGATATCACATTTTTTGACCATGCCACATGCAAAACTATTAAGGGCGGAGAAACTGTATAAAGACTTTGTTATTGCTAAACCAGATGCACTTTTAGCAATTTTATCTTTTACTAACTGCCTCCTATAGCACTAAAAGGGAGCAGGAAAGTGCTAAAGCAATAAATTGAAAAGAAGCCGCTGTAGGGAAGCCAATTGATGGTTTAAATGCTTGATTTAAATTTGATGTATTTTTATCTGTTTACCTCACATCATTTTGTTTAATGTGGTGCCACTGGTCTGTATCATAGGCATCAGGATAGGTCAGCAAGATGTACAGTATTTCTTGTTACATACTGAAGAGCAAAATTAACCCCTATAAAAAATTGCCTTGGTTCATGTCAATGCAAAACTAGGTAGTTAGATGCAGCTTGGAAATAAAAATAAGTTGCTTCTTCTGCTCTCAGAATTTGTACTTTGTATTAATGTGTCACATAATCTAATGTTGTTATTTTACTGTTACAAACCCTGCACATAAATGAACATGTCTAATGCTATACTGTGATTAACTCAAGGAAAAATAATCAGGAAGGAACATTTAACTAGATCTAAAACTATTGATGATTACTTGTTTGATGTGGAGTCCAGTGTAAATGTGTAAGAGGAAAAACACAAAGCATGGATCCTGTTGTAATGTTAAGATGCATATTTACATGAATTTAATGACCACTGTCTGTTGTTACCTCAGCTTTTTTGGAAAGTAGTTTTTTCCCTTTTAAAAAAGGTGAAAGACATTACCCACATAATCATAAAATAATTTTCCCATTTTGCCATTGTCATTATGACAGTTTGAGGATTTGACTTAATTTATTTATTGTTAGCATATCAAACATATGCTTATTATTCAGACTGAAAATTTGCTGACAATCCAAACTTTCTGCTGCAATTTTTTTTTATCATGTGTGACAGCTTAAGATTTCCTGATTAAATGATCTGATATAAGAAACATGAAGGTCTCAAGTAAGCTACTTTCTTCTTTAAAATCAACACAATGTATTTTCTGTATTTATTATTTGAATAATCTGTTTGGTAATCATAACTGAATTCCTTCTGTGAAAGATCTGTTAATTTTTTCCAGTCTGTCTCTGTGTTGACATGGAAGCTGTTTGGTTTGTTCTTATGTGAAGCAGCGTGCAGTGCAAGTTATTGCTAACACTGGTTTAATAATTCAGTGCATTAGACACATTTTTCCATTAACTTAAAGGTGAATGTTACTTTGTGTAATTGTTTTGTTAACCCTGGCAACTAATACTTATTTCTTTGTTTTTTTTTTCCTTCTTCCTTTCATATTTAACAAAAAGTCTTGGCACATTATAGGACAGGAATAGAAAGGGTTCAGGGTGTGATGGGTCTGCAGTGACATTTCCTGTCTGTTTTCTTGAATGGAGGTGTGTAAGTCCTGGATGAAGGAGAGATTGGCACCAGCGGTTGTTCCCTGCAGCCCTAACTGTTGGCTAAACCAGACATGGATGGATGTGCATAGAACAAAATTATTGATTTTCAACATTTCAGTGTAATTTGGGTTGACTCTCCTTTATTGTTATTAAAATGTAATATCTCTAAAAACCTCGTAGACCCACAATCTGATTCTCCAGCAAAGGGACCAATCTGAAAACTACACTGGGCCGGAAGAGAGCTGGAGAAAGGTAGCCTCCAAGGATGGTGTCATAGCCAATTAGGGGAGAAATAATTTGCAGAGACTGAAACTAAGTCAGGCAAGCAACACCAAGGAGGATCATCCCCAGCCAATAATCTTTAACCCTCTTACTCTACTCTTAACAACCCTCCCACACCCTTTTTCTCGCTGAGAGACAGCTGTCCTGGAAGTACCTCTCACAGAGCTCTCTACAATAGACTTATACACGTTTTACAAGTCTTACAGGACTTAAGAAAAAACTCTTGCTTGTTCATTGTTTAGGGACATGAAAAAAAGATCCTGTCTCTGATCTCCTGATGCTGTCTCTTAGCTGCAGTACTGATAATGATACCAGGATTCAGGATTTTAATTCTGTCCTAAAACCAAACTAATCATAAAAAATTTTAAAATAACAAATTAAAAAAACTAACTAAATATTAAACTAGGGTGAGACATAATATAAAAATGTATGGTTGAATCTGGGTCTACATTCCATTATTTTCCCACAGGTGTGAGCATTAATAATGAAGTGCTGAATAGTTGATGGTTTGTAAGAGGGAGAAGCAGCTGGTTCTTATCACTAGGCCAAAATGTCAGGCTGCTGCAGATCCAGAGAGACATAAAGACAGAGGCCTCCCACTCACTCAACTAAAAGAATTCCCAAATCCTTCCATTATGATGATGAGAAACCTGCTATTAGACATTTGATTCATGGCTTGTTGAATGCAATGAGTATTTAAGATTTTAATGACCTTTTTGTAAGTTCAGCAACCAGATCTTATTTTCGGATCAACAAACACTGTTTGTGTTGTTATTATGCACATTTTTATTTATGTAGCTCAGTATTCTGAATCATAATTTGCCTCAAGGGGCTTTTGAAGTAGCATTACACTGGTGGAGACCTTGCACATGCCAAACCTGCTTTCAAGGTTCCTGTGTATATATCCTGTGTTTGTATCTCGACTCTTTTATGTTCATGCTTTGATTATGTAACTCAAATGTATTTTACATATGGTCCATTAACTAAAGGAAGTATGTCTCTAGATAAGCAATGGGAATTGTGCAGCACCCCTTTACTAAAACTGACTTAGTAAATTTCATCAAATTCTTACAGCCAAGCAACCTGATCTGCAGATTCAGATTCAATAAACTCACAGATGATCAGATCTGTTGCGTAGTTTTAAAGCATATTACAATTGTTCAACAAAACATAATCAAAGTACAAATAACCACAGACCAAATATATACAAAAATAGAGGGGAAATTATATCATTTATCTCTTACATGGAACTAAAAAAGTTCATTATTCCTCATAACTATTATTTACTGGCAAAGTTAGTGCTATTTGACACAGATTTGTCAGCAACCAACTAGTTTAACATGTCCCTCTACGTTGAAATTAGGTCGCTTGAGTCACTGAACAAGTGATTCATCAAAAACTGTTGTTATTGCCTTTTTTAAGCCTTTCCGGTGGAGAGGGTTAACTAATTGTCTGTTGCATTGGAGGCTTTCTAAGGATGAAGTATGAGGAGCTAGATTGAGTGAGATCTGGCTATTCACTGGAAGAGTAAATGATGGCTGCAATAGTTCCTCTTGCTCATAATGGCCGCAAAGGGATTCCTTCTCAAAAAAGGGACAAAAAAGTCCATACTCTGTGAAAAAAAATAAAAAAAATCCACAGTTCAAGCAAACATAGGGACTCTCCAAACGTACTGCGTTTGTAGTACCATATTTCTTAATGTGTTACCAATCCTCCTCTGCTGCTCAGCATAGAAACAATTTTTAATTTCATAGTCAACGGACTTAAACTTTTAAAAACCTCCACTTGGTTTAAAGCTGCATGGTAAACTTTTTGTTTAACTTTTTAAACAGAAGGAGGCTTGAGGAGTTTGTTCCATTAAAAATGACATTAAGATTTAATCTTTTTACAACCAGAAACGCTGTTCAGAAACGCTTTCAATTTCACATATGGACATGTCAACACTGTTTTTAGGACAGTTAAAAAAATATTAGTCTGTCCTACAAAGAAGGTATCTCCAAAGCAGCTTAAATTTTATGTTCTTAAAGCTGTTTTTTCCTATCCCAAGATACGATACAATAACAAAAACTATTTATTGAACAATCCCGAAAACAATGTATGTCAGTTGAAACTGCGAGAAGCTTTTTAAGGTTGTTTCACAGTTTTGAATACAAGGAATCATTGTTGTGTTGTGCCATCTTTACCTCAGGCAACACATTTGTCTGTCAGCAGTCGTAATGGAGCTTTTCTGTGAAGCAGTCACCCAAACATGAGACAGCCTAACTTCCAAGGCAACAGAGATGTTGACCAGACAACAGTGACTGTTGTTAGTTGCAACAGAAAAATCCTACACATGCAGCTGTGATAGCGCGAGGGGGAATTAGACACCTGTACTGCAATAAGCCACACAACTTGTAATGAAGTCAATGTTAGTACATGACCTTTTATGTGTAATGGAGTATTTTTTATGTGTGGTTTCGCTGCTACTACTCAAGTATAAATATAAAAATGTACCTAATGTATCGCAATGAAGAAAAAATCCCCTGTGACTGTTGTACTGTTATATATATATTTATATTTATATTTTTATATATATAAAACAAGCAATTTTGAAAATCTAACTTTGGTTTTATATGCGCATAGCTTGACTATATACATAGTCCAGCTCCACACTCAGCAACACAACAATGTCATTGTTTGAATTCCGGCCAGACTGCTCCTAAATCCACCTGGCTGACAGGCTTGTCAGTCACTCTGCAACCTTCCTGTCTCTCTCTCCGTATCTGTCTTATATGTGTATATATATGTATATGTATAGATGTATATATATATAGCTCTATATATGTTTATGTCAAATTGCTTGTTGTATATACGGAGCTATATATATATATATAAGTATACATATATACAACAAGCAATTGGAAAGTTTCACTTTGGTTATCTCTCTCTCTATATATATATACATCGCTTTTGTTGTAAATATATATATATAGACGAATGGAGTTGAGTAGAAAATGGAAAAACTCAAGTCTAGGTACCGACTTTGAATATATATATATGTGTGTGTGTGTATATATATATTTTAGTTATGTAAACTGTCACATTCAAAACATGCTCTTCTACGTTGCTGTTTGTTGGCATGAACTTAGTTTATGGAAGTATTGAATATTTTTTCTGTGTGGTTCAGCTGCCACTACTCAAGTATTAATATAAAAATGCACCTAAAGTATCTCAATGCAGAAAAAAATACCCTGTGACTCGATATAGCTCTTTATATATCTATATACATATATATTTGTCAAATTGCTTGCTGTATATATATACATGTATGTATGTATGGAGCTATATGTATATACACACACACATATATACAACAAGCGATTCAAAGGTTTCACTTTGGTTTTATATATATCTATATATCTATATATATATATCTATATCTATATCTATATATATATACATATATATAAGGCAAGCCGTTCAGGAAATTATATATATAAAATGAAAGTCTGAATATATAAAATGAAACTCCTGGAATATATAAAAT
>JAQNCA010000001.1:7603662-7616144 GCA_029783725.1 Acanthurus tractus
AAAAGATGGTTTAATGCAGTAAATTGACGTCATACAGCATCACAAATACTGTCATGTCATTAGAGTTCGTCATATGGAACAACTGTCCAACAGTATGGACTTTTGTTACAGAATTTGATCCAAGTCTACAATCTAGTACATCTTTTCAAACCTTGTTGAACATATTGTATTTCCTGCTTTTGATAGCAAATTAAAATTAGCAATTACGTGTGTTATGTTTGTGTGTCTTATGTCATTTAGTATATTAGTTCTGTACATATTTATCAAAAAAGCGCTCATGCATTACAATGTCAAAACATTTCGGCTGATAATTTGGTGCATCACATAAAAAAAGGGAAAAGCTCCAAAAAAGTTATGTCAAGAAGTATTTGGATGATCACTATTATTGAGCCTTAAATGATCTATAAGCAATTTTGCTTTTTGTTCTTATTAACCTTGGGTTCAGACATGTTACCCTTTGGAACGCAACCTAGTTAATACACATCAGGTTAAAAAAAATAAGAAGAGAGGACATTTGATATTTTTTTATTTTATTTACAAAACAGCAATATTACTTTTCCAGGTGAAGTCAATGAAATGCTAATCAAAAATTTGATTTATGCAAAATCCCAGATACTATTAATTTAGATACTATAAAAATACTGTAATTAATTTTTAGGCATATCTTTACAAACAGATCTTATTTAAAAGATGTGTGATTTGTTCTCTGGCAGGGCAAAAGTGGCATATTTGGGAAAAAAAAGAGCTGTCAAGGATTCATTGGTTATTTTATGCATCATTTTAAAAAACAAATGTTAACACCTGGAGCACCTCCCTACTGTTCTCTGTGTAACATTTGACTACAGAGAGCTTTTGCACAGGAAATCACAGAGCATTTTCCATGATGTGCTCACTCTGAGAGAAATCTGACCACAGCATGTCTGACTCATCCAAACACTTGATTTTAACAGACCAGCTTGTCAGAAATCTTATACAGGAATGTAAGCAGACAGATGGACACCACGGCCAGTTTTAAAGTGTAATCCCGCAATTCTGTCCCTGTGTCATCAACAGTTCCATGTAAAGGAGATAAAGAAGAGGCTGAACAGGTGTAAGTTCCAAGATTTGTAGTTTTATTAAGCAACATGTCTCATCAGTCTAAATGCCTTTGACTTTAAATTCAGGATAAAATTAGACTGGAATTCTAGAATGCCAATATGTGCCTCCTTTGTAATAAAAAATTAGTTTTACATAGAAAAAAACCCCAAATAACATACAAAGATCATTGATAAATTGATTTAAAACTCATTCAATTTTTAAAAAGTGTGATAGATCCATTGAATTTCTCGCTGTAAAAATAAAAATGTGTGGGCCTTTTTTCTGACCACAGCTAAACAGAAATGTTGAATATATCATGGGAGACAATAGCAATGACTGCTGGCAATTTGCTGCACTGTAAGTAATTGAATACCTTGTTGAAAAAAATAACTGAAGAGTGCTTGCCAAGAGGTGAGAGGTTGCTATGGAAACATATTCAAGGAAAGAAGATCCCTTTGCCTGGTTCTTAACAAAACATCTGACTCAGCCTCGACATTTGTTAGTCCGACATTACTGGCATAGCTGCAAGTTTAAATATATTGAACAGTACTGTTTACAGCACAGATAGAGCAGAGACACACACAGTAAGATGACATGAATCTTATCATGACATTGTGAGTTACAGATGTGCATGCATCGGTTTGAACGCATCAAATTTGAAGGACATGCATAATGTTTTAATAAGTTTAGCAGACATGGGCAAGAAAAGTTGAGTTATCATCAAACTCGGTGATAAATTGAATAACAGACAACCAGTACCTCAGGCATCCTCCTCTGACTCTGCTCCAGTCCATTAGTTTTACTCTGCAGTCAACGGATCATTAGGCCCCATCCGCTTCAATAATGCAAAAAGAGCAAACCAAGCAAACACCACACAGCCTTATCTGCCTCTCACCTCTCAACACAGCGGGACCCAACAAGGTACACAACACATTATCCAACAAATACTGTGTGCAACCACTGCTGTCATAAGCTGTGAGCAGGCAGGTGTGCATCTGATCGACTGCAATTATGAGAACAAGTAAAGAGGAAACAAAGTCTGAGGTTGCCACACCTGAGGGTGGTTTGTATTTTGTCAGTAATCTGTAAAATTTACGAATCTCCACTCAGCAGGAAGAGAGTGCTTCAAATGATGAATGATGAGGGTCACTGGGAACATCTTTGCTTTTCAATACTTTTTTTTTTTTTTTAAGTACAATGATAAACACAAATAAGGCTGAATATCTTGTCAGTCATTAGCAATTGCTTTATTTGTCTCCGGAAATGTAGCTGACATCATATGCAGGGATCCTAATGACAAATGGCAGATAGTGGCAGATAGGTTAGGGCTTTGTGATTTGGCATCCCTGCTGATAGATGCCACAGCCCTGCCCACATCAGGGACGGAGCAGCCAATGAAAGAGCACATTTCAACTTGATGCCTGTGTCAGCAAACCAATGGGAGCGCTGATGCTTTGTTTCCCTGCTTGCATGGCTCTGTTGAGTGCGCACATGTGACCACAGAAGGCGCTTATTGGTATTTAAACATCATCGATTGGGTGCAGAAGTGGACAGCTCCCTCTCTACAGATAAACAAACCCAAACCAAAACATAATGGCTCATCTGGCTCCCTGTAATTGACGCTTTGACGCGTCATTTTTTTTTTCCCTTTCTGCTGAACTCTCCTGAAGATCTCCATCCTCTCAACCGCGCGTCATCTTTGAACACTAACGGACTTATTTTGAGCTCCTGACGGGAGAGGTGCCCTGTTGTCTCTCTCTCTCTCTCTCTCATTCTCCCCCACAAGCGGCATAGGCGGATGCCACCTGTGGCTGATTGTGGATCTAAATCTCCTACAAAAAGCTGGAGGTTGGATTGCTTCACATCCATTCAGCATCCGCGCCCTGCTGAAGAGGTGTTCCGCCGCTGTTTGATCTCGAGCGGGGAAACACAAAGGTAGCCTAAGCCTAAAGCCATTTACGGACTCATTAATTTCTAAGCCGCTGTCAGTGCTTGCTTGCAGACAGGAAGGAGCATGGATAGAGAGGAATTTGCTCTGACCAGTGCGCTGAGGGGATTTGCTGGGCTGGGGGTGTGCTCCTCTGGAAACTAAACTGAGGATAGTGGCTGAAGCGCCGTCACTGACAGCTCGCAATTTCTCCTCAAGCTTCTTTTTTTGTTTATAATTTAACATTTCCGGCGAGGAGGTAGAGCATCTTTTCAATCAGTCATGGGGAAAGAGGAGTGCAAAACAATGCTGGACGCCTTGAACAAAGTGACCGCTTGCTACAGGCATCTGGTCATCGCTCTGGGAAGCACCTCGGACTCGCAGAACCTGCGAGAGGAGCTGAAGAGGACCCGCAAAAAGGCGCAGGAGCTGGCGGTGGCCAACAGGACTAAACTGACCTCTCTGCTTAAAGACAAGACCATTAGCAAAGACGACCGGGCCGAGTACGAGCGCCTATGGGTGCTGTTCTCGAGCAGCATGGAGCTCCTGGAGGTGGACATGAAAAGGTCCTTGGAGATAGGACAGGATTTCCCCCTCAAGGTCCCGACGAGACACCTCATCCAGACGGGCATGACAGGAAGCACCACCACCGTGGCGGCCCGGGCCATGAGCGTGCAGAACATGAAGTATGAGGCGGACAGCAACATCGACACGGCCGACCTCCGGGACCTGCAGTCCGAGATCACCCAGGTGACCCAGATGATGGAAGAGATGGAGATGAAGGTGCAGGTGGCGCCGTGGGCCGTCGAGGCGAAGCAGGAGGCGGGCGCGGAGCTCAAGTCCAACATGAGTGTAGGAAATTCCTCCGTGGGTGTCATCTCCATCTGTGAAGAGGAGCCAAAAGATGAAGAAGGAGGAGGCAACAGGGATGCTGGCTTTGCCTCCATCTGCGCTGTGCTCGTCTTCTTCGTCATCGTCACGGTCGCTGTGGTTCTCGGGTATTTGGTCGTCAATATGTCCTGAACTGTCTAACCAACAGCCCACCCTGATGGACACCCTGCCCGGCCGCCCACGGGTGCACCCACCGAGGCTCAGAGCCAGCAGCTCCACTATAGAGAAAGGAGAGAGAACGAGCTTTATTTGTGGGCATGAGTGGCTGAAAAAATTGCGGACACACGAAGTTATTGCTTTATCTCGGATATGTGAGTGTATTGTGCGAAGTTGAGGGAGTTGCACTAGGCTAGATACAAAAAATATAGATCATAGGCTAGTGTGTGTGCGTGTGTGTGTCAGGCGGAGGGAATGGACCTCGGGCACGATTTGAGGTTCAACTATTTTGAGAGGCCAAAGGGTCGTGGTATTTTTGGAGAGGAAAAAAAAAAAATCATGAAATTACGTGACAGTGTCTGGCCATCAGGATGATACAAACAACACGTAATCCAAGTGGATTAGTGGAAAAGCTCAAGCGTAAATGTAGCCTACTGTTAAGTATTCCCCTTGATGTTCTGCTGATTGATGCTTTCAGTTTATGAATTCCTATCCAGCAAAGTCCGACGTGTTCAAGCGAGCAGGAGACCATCTAGTCCAAGAAACATAGGGTCATGTTGTATGGAAACTAGAGCCAGTGTTCCAGTTTAGCTCCTCACATCACACAGGTTTGATGTGATCATACCTGCACTGTTCAACACTCCTTTTATCACAGTTTTTAATACATTTTAAAAAAAATCTGTACAGCCGGATTGTAGTAGGCATCTTAATTGCATTGAATCACAGTGTGCTTCATGCAGAGCCTTGGGACCTAAAAGACTGCCTACAGTCTTTCATGATGCACATGTTCACTGTGAGCCTGTTCATGTTCCTTGTCAGGGTTTTTTCTTGCAAACAGTGTTGAATGTATACATTACAACATGTGAATAGAGGGGGTTGTACATACACCCAGAGCACTGCGCCAGATAATGTACATACATAAGTATATTTATTATAATAAAATTTTGCAACACTTGAAAACATGCTTGTAGTGTGCAGTAACAGCTCCCAGGTGTTTTTTCTCATGCATTTTTTATATTCACAAGGAGAAATGTATGACTTGAACCACGGATATTATGTGTGAAGCTTTTCAGTTAAAGCTACTGGTTTTAGATGAGCCCAGTTTGCAATCAGGGAAAAGCTTGTCAAACATACAGCAGATGTGCACAGAGATATTAGCAGAGGATTATTTTCTTATACGTAACCACCTTGGTGTTAAAATAGTGTTCGGTTTAAAAAAGGAAAGCAGACTAACACAGATGCTTTAACTCCCTAATGGTTTTAGTCGTAAGAGTCTTTGAAGGTATTCCTGGAATAGTACATAGGTAAACTGAAGGCTGATGGCAGCCAGGGCCAAAGCCTCTACATGGGTGGCTTTTAGACTAGCCAACGGGGTGTGTGGGTGAGGAGGTGGCAGGCCAGTGTTTCTGTGAACTCTTTACAAGATTTCCTACTGAATAGAAATGTCTTCTTGTCAGAGATAATAATCCCCAAAACATAGAGGAAAGATTTAAGTTTACACAAAAAGAGTCTATTGAAATCATAACCTTGTACCATTTTATAAAAAAAGCAAGAACAGGAAATGATAGAATGTTTTTTTTTTTTAATGGAAGATCACATTTTCCTTTCTTCATTGCAGGTTTAGATAAGTTCACCTAAAAAGATGTCATTTCAGTGAGCAGAATGTTTCAGAGTGACGTTTCCATTTGTTTCCCTTCTAACTTCCTCTAATCTTACGACAGCTGAGAAAATGTGGACCCACTGTGACGTATTTTCACAGTATTGAGATAGTAAAGCTCATACATGGACCATTCTAAGAGGGGAAAAAATCACAACATTTACAACTGTTAATGCGCCATATTTCTGAATGTTGAGCATTTCAAAACTTTATTTATCTGAAACATCTCTGTGGGTCTAACGTAGTTTTAATTTGAATTATCAAAACTGGAACGGAGATCAGGGATCACTAATTAAATAAAACAACTAAATTATCAATACATTACAAGGTGTACTGTCAGGAAATCAATCTATCTGTCTATCTGTCTGTCTGTCTGTCTGTCTATCCATCCATCCGTCTGTCTGTCCATCCGTCTGTCCATCTGTCTGTCCGTTTTTGCTGGGCACTGAATGTAAAAGTAAATACAGAAATGGTTGTAGAGCAAAAATCACGGAACAGTCTGTGGTTATGAAAGTAGGAATGTGACAGATTAAAATATATAGGTAGATCATTAAATGATTTTAAGAGCTGATAGCAATTACTATGATGTGTTTCTGGATGCTAACATGTAACTGTAAGGATTTTGAGTCTCCCGTCTGTTCCTGATTCACGAACATCACACTACAGCATAACAGAGTAACATCAGGACAAACACATCCATGTCTGTTATGATCTACACTACAGGTTCTGCTGGTAAACATCAACAGTCTTCATCATTTAACAAATACATCGGTTGAAATGTTGCTTGGATGTGATTCCTAAAACAAAATGTGCTGTAATTACTTAGAGCTCAGCAGTTACACATCAAATGAGCTCTGAGTTGACCGCTAACGATCACCTCCCCCCATCTTTGAGGAGCTTCTCAAATAATTCTATGTGATAAATGGACCCCTGGCATTTGAAGGCCATTTAGCCTTATAGTGACAGGCTGAGGTAATGTCTAATAATCTCAGAGGATCAAATCTAATTAAAGCCACCTTTCCTTTAAAAGCAAAAGAAAAGCCACTGCCCCTGGAGGAGCAATGGATTTGCAACACATGACATTTTTCTTTTATTAAAAATCCTGACAAGTAAAATATTCAAGGGACAGATTAAGATGGCATCCATTTGGAATGTTAAATGTTTATCCAGCAGACTACTTAAATGCTTTTTCCTGTTTCCCACTGTGTTTTTACTTTTATCCTTGGCTGTCTGTGTCTTCTCAGCCTCTCAGGATTAGAAACCTGTGGAGAAACATTAATAGAGCATGGGGGGGGGGGGAAGCAAAAAAAAGAAGCAGATATGCAAGACACATCAACTCCTAAAAGCACTGAGGCCACTGAGCTGAGAGTATTTTTTTGGCAGAACATTGACGCATGAAAATCATTGGCATGCTATGCTCACAACTGATTCACAGCAGGCTGTCTGATATTTTGTTTATCCCTGTTGTCATCTCACGCAGACACTAAGCTTTGCTAACAGTGAGTCATGGAGCTCTTGAAATTCACAGCAGACTTGCATTGTCATCTGCAGTTCCAAAAATATAAAAGTGATTAAATAAACATGGGGAGGAAAGGGAGGGGATTTAAGTAGTGGACAAGATGAACTCTTCTGAAACACTGCACTTTAAAATTCGTCCCCAAAGTTTCAAGAGTGGGAAAGTTCATGCACAAGTAAACTTTAATGCAACTTTGGAACTATTTTAGGCATGTCAAATATTTTTCGTTTGAATCTCTGTTATGCAAGGTGTTTCTAAAATAGGCACAGCTTCAAAGTTTTAGAATATGTGCCTCATTACAAAGATTTGACACAACACAGGTGAGTGAATTGACTTTTCCCTGCAGCTTTTTTGGATGCGTTTTATTTGAACTTCTGCGTTACGGAGGCATCGATCTGCTTCACCCCGTCGCTTGGAAACAAATAAACCATGCAGACTGGTTCACAGAGAGGCGAGCTACACACTTGGCAGAGACAGACCGCTGCATCATCACCTCATCTGGACGAAGATGGTGGGTTTCCAAGGCTGAGTTACCATGGAAACCCTCAACGGACTCTCCAGCTCAAACAGCACAGAAGGTTGAGCAGCGTTATTCCTCACACGCTCTCCATAGCCATCCCCCATGCAAGGCACTGTGAGTGGTGCAAGGACGGGGGTGAGCGAGGTGGATGGATGAGCAGTGCTGAAAGGGGGACGAAACCTGTTTCCTCCTCAACATGCAAATGAAATGTGTCAAAAAAGACAAAAACTAGACTAAGAAGTGATGACCTGCTCTAGTTTGCCTCCTTATGTGAGATAAAAATGCTTCACTCATGTCCAAGTGTTTTAACAATGCCTCTTCTTGGATAAAACAGTAAAATGTTTTGATTATACAGACCTCACCAAACCTAACATCAGCAGATTTAATATCTCTATATATAGATGTTCCTTCTCTTTATCTCTCTCCTTATCTTTCTGCTCATCGAGGCAGAATAGGGAGCATACATAAAAAGGGTACAAATTATATAATTAGGTGATGTTTAACGAATGCATGACTCATAATGATAAACTGCATCATTAAATCTATCATAAAGTCCTGTTTCTTACCATTAACAAATGATTACAGCACTGACTCCAAGTAATAAACTCAAACATAATAAAAACTCAGCTAATAAAATTATAATTTACAATTACTTCGTAGATTAAGTGATATATAAATATGTCACAGAGTAAACTGCCTTTCAGTTACATTTTAGTTTATTCGTGTGTGAAAATACACATGCATCTAAGCAGCAGTTGACGGTTCTGCTGTCAGAGAGGCTCAGTAGGTACACGGCTGAGAAATAGTTTCATGAGACTGTGACCCAGCTAATTTGGTCTCATATACTCATGTATGATGTGCAGTAATTTCTTATCAATTACTTAACAGTTTATTAAGCCTGAACTAATCACATATCTTTAGAGTGACTTTATCATTTGTAAATGACGTGAAAGAGGAATATATGATGCATTGAGGGTGATTCTTGCATTAAACCATTGTGCATGTGGCTATCATTGCCGGGGTTTATGATTAACAGTGATAGAACAAGGAGTGATCACATCCTAAGTACAGAAAGATAAATACTTATGCTGAGGATTTGTTCTCCGTAAATACATGTTCTATATTATGTTTGTTTGTGAATATAATATTTTTTGTTAAATATAATGTGCTGTTTCATAATAACATTTATAGCGACAAATCACTTGGATTTGACCTGTTCCCAGTGCATTACATCACCTCAGTTGTTTAAAATTAGATGGAGGCCCGGATACTAAAACAACAGACGCTTGTTTGTTAGCACTATTGAAAAATAGTGGACCATAGTAACTTTTTATGATTTATCCTTTTAGAGGACGTGTTTTGATAGCAGATGTGCTAATTTCTCATGCACCCATGATTCAGCTTATTTTCACAATGTGCTCACAAACCATCAAAAGCACAAATCAAGGAAGCAGTTTGAGACAGCCTCAGTAAAAACATCAGATTAATAATGAATAAGTTCATGTTTAATAATAAATCAATTCATAAATGTCAGACACAGGGTACAAACCATTTGACAGAGATTATTTCTCATGAGTTATCAGTATGCCATGAAGGACACTGCTGCGAGCAGGGAAGACACCCAAAGGACAGAGGGGGGAAACCCTGCAATGCCTTCAGCACCGACATATGCACGCCTACTGAGAGGGCTGATCATCACACACACAAACACACAGAGCGGTTTTCTCCAATTCCTCTTGATAAATTTATTCGTCAACCCTTGACTATGCTTACAATCTTTATTTGGTCTGATATAAAAAGGCAAATGAATTTCTATATAGTGTGTAGAGCAAACCAAGAGCTGAAAAAGAATGAGGTCCGTTAATCAAACTACAGTTAGCAGCTTAAAAAAAGTCTGCCTGAACCACTTCAAGTCTAATCACCCTCTGAAAGTTGCCTTCTCACTTGACATGCATTGCAATCACAAAAGAAAGTCTGGGTAAACTTGCAACCCTTCATGTCCTGTGTGCAATAAGGCCATTTGCAATCAGTTACATAAAAAATAATCAAGGAACTTTGTTGAGGGTCAGATTTCTTCACATCTGATGACGATGATTGTGACGTAATAGTTTAATGGCCGTTTAACGTGGGTGATCTTTGATTTTTGCCCTGCTGATCAATTGCAAGGTGTTGCTATAATGCTGACCACTGAGGGGACAGAGAGCAGGAAGGCTAAATGCACTGAAAGGTGTTTTAACGGATGTCTGACGTTAATTAAAATTTTAGTATGTTAAATGTAGACCCAGCAACCAGGGCTGATATCACATCAATTGCTGTTTTTTTAGTGCATCTGAGCCTGTCATAACTGGGGTACATTACTGTAGTTTATTAGCTGTGTTGCACCAGTTAATTTTTAAACTGTGACATATAAATGTATCACAGAAAAAAAAAGATATGCAGATTATATGTGATTGTCGTCAGTGGTGCAAATGTGTCTTTGGCACTGAATGCACCACTATTTAATTTTTTTAAATAATATGTGTGAACTTCTTGTTCTGTTTGCGTCGGAGCTAAGCTAGTAAACAATTAAGTTTGCTTTGTTTCCCCTCTTCAATAATTTTTAATTGACCTTAATCCAGGTGGAAGTACAGAGAACGGTAGAGAGAAAACAGAGGTACTGCAGGTCCCACCTGTATTTCCAGGCTGAGTACTTTGTGGAGTGACTGTTAATATACTTTAACACATTAATGGACTGTGCTTTTCAGATTATGGTAAATTAACATGCCTGCTCATATTATCAAAGGTAGCAAAGGTAATTTACTGCCCCTAGAACAGGAAGGGTAAGTCAAAGATGGCTGCTTGAATCATGTGGGAGGGCTTGCCCTTCAACGGGGAGAAGATGATTGTATTTGGGTGTGATGGTGATCTGTAGAGATCTTCTGTATTTATCAAAGATTAAAATACGGTGCAGTCCAGAACCCTGAGGATCCTGCGGCTGAGGATCTGTGCTCTTATCCTTCTCTCCTGAAGTGTGCAGTGGGTAAAGTTTGTCACCTGGAAAGAGGGCAGGAGGAGACAGCAGACAGTTAGTCTATCATAAAGACTCATGTTCATGAAATTACTCTCCCAAGCAAGACAATGAGTAACATGGATAACACGTTCTGATAAATGGCTGGGGGGCAGATGTTCTGTTCTGTCAGCTGTGAAGCAGTGCTGCATTAATGTTAACAACCAGTAACAAGAGCTTTTTCTCACTAAGAAAGTAAGACCAGCTAATCGACACAGCAGCTAAATGACAAAGGTAAGCAGCTACAATCGAGTGACTAGTACTAAACTACCCCAGCTTTTATATTTACTTTATTTACTTTCAAGTAATCCCATGCAAAGTAACAAAACTTCAAAACTTTGTTGACACTGTCAAACTTCCTCACCTTGTCTGTGCCTATTCCCTCGGCTTTTAACAACAGCTGATGTGCTGAGCTAGTCGGTATTTATGTGATCATGATGGAGTAACTGGGATGTCGTATAGAGCCCATGTTTATTGTAATGAAGAGACTAGCCACCTAATAAAACAGTGTGACTTAATTATGCTTTTTAACAGATTTTGAACAACAATATAGCTCTATGGCAAACAGGGAGAAGGTAGGTGAGGTTTTGACTACAGAGACAACATCTGTTATTTTGATCAGTTCACTATTGGTTATGGTCTTTTCATGGGTCTTGCAGCAAAAATATGGAATTTAACTTTACATTCATTAATCATATTACTAACTTTCACTTCATAGAAAATGTACTCTGTGGTATATCTTATTGGTATGCTTCACTGCAAGTTTGGATTTGGATTAAGTGTGACAGACAATCAGTACCTGGCAGAACTGATATATAGTGATCATCTTTTACGATGACAGGGAGCCACTGCTCACAGCCCTCTATGGCACGCTGGCTGCAGAAGTTGTGGAGGTCATTCAGCAAAGGGAAATGGCATATGCGACTGAGCTCATAGTGCTGAGGAGGAGCGATCCATAAATCCCTTTCCTGGAAGCTCTGCAGGATTTCTGCGGGTGAGGACCACTGAAACACACACAGGTAGTGCTTAATGGGTGAACATGTGTGTTTTTTCCCTTTAGTTTGGTTTATTAAATGTTACTTAAAACTGCAGTATTTACAATGTGATCTCCCTCTGCGTTATGGAGAAGACATCGGCAAGAGTCACTGTAACTAGAAACAAACATTGAATAGTGTTTGTATAAATGACCCATAGAGAAACCAGTGTAATCTTTGCTAAACCTCTGTTTTCTTGGACACCTTACAATTTTTAAAGTAGTTGCTCACCATCTAAATGTTGAGTGATAAAGAATCATTTCACTTCCCAAGTGTTGCTAGTATTCCAAAATCCAGTCACGCTGTTTTACCTGAGGGCCAAAGAATAACCGTGCAACCACAGTTTTTGAGCTGTGGAGCCAAAATCAAGTAGCAGCACAGAGAAACACAGTGTTTAATTCACAGTGTCCACTTGTCCTAGCATTACATTACAAAATATTAACATTTAATGACCATTAAAGACTGAGACCGAGTCATTTGGGGCAATGATAATCATGAGTTTTTATTTTCAGACTGAAATATATTTAAACAAAACCTATATAAACTAACATCTGAAAACATGTTTTAAAACTGACCAAAACTTACCCCACAAATAAGTATGACTGCCGGGACTGTGTGCAGCTGCATTCATTATTATTTAATCTATTAATTATTTGAT
>JAQNCA010000001.1:7626622-7636809 GCA_029783725.1 Acanthurus tractus
CTGTTACTTGGGCGACACCCACTGACTACGGTAGCCATAAGTGACCAATATTGATCCATATACAAGGCGCACCGGATTATATAGCGCACTGTTGGTTTTTGAGTAAATTAAAGGCTTTTAGGTGCGCCGTATAGTGCGGAAAATATCTCTGTAATAATCTGTCTAACTCTGATCCCAATGAGACAGTGTTGCGTTGATTATAGGAATTTGTTTTGAAAAAATAAAAATAAACTCACCTTAAGTGGTGATCATCCAAAAATGCAAATCCTCCTGTGAATTTGGTTGGTAGTGTGATTAGGATGTGGCATTGAAAACCACAGGAGAGTCCAAAAAAACCCAAACCACAGTAGCCTTAGGCAAAATGTGAACACTGAGTAAACTTTTAGAGAAACAAAACCCTGATGTTCCACTGCAGTGATCAATCAGCTATTTGACTGATCAGAGTGAGTGGAGGTGGGACACAAAGGGGTATAAAAACTGTAATAAAGTTTTAGATTTGGATTTGCGAATTGGCTGACTCACCCTCACCACCACCATACAAACATGTGGTGATGAACATAACCTCTGATTTGGCCAGAACTGACCCCAGGTCTGCTGTATAAACATCTGCTGTATCTTGGTTGAATTTTAGGATCCATCCTGCAGGTCCTGCTCTACAACCCTGAGTGTTTAAGCACAGCTGAGCAACAACGTAGCTGAATTCCTGCTCCCCACAATGGGAATTTTAATGTGTGAGAACAGAACTTAATGTGGAGTTTCACTGAAAGGTGTTAAAGAAGCCATAAATGCAGACACTCTGCGGTGCCCTGGCTTAAGGCTTAATCACCCTTTGATCAAAGGTCATTCAAAACAGGTTTTATTATATTATTGGATAGGAGTAACCAGTCACTCAGAGTGTCCTCAAGGAAGTGGCATGGGGACCAAACTGGATTTAAGATGAGACAAGATGTCAGCTGGTGTTTGTTGACGGACCATTCTGTTATTTCTGTTTTTCCTTGTAATGCTTTGAATGAAGTGAATGTATCACTAAAGCTGCACTCACAAAATCTGTCAAAATTCAGATACACTTGAGTCAAGTTAGTTAGTAAGTTAGTTAGATTCAAGCTTTGTCTACGTGGCCCAGTATAACAACTCACACGTTGCCTCAAGAGGCTTTACAGTCAGTGCAGCATATGATACCCTCGGCCTGCAGATGCTCTATTTGGAGAAAGGAAAGAAAAAAAACTCCTTCAAAAAAGCCTTTGACAGAAAAAAAAGGGTAAAAAAGGAACAGAGCTCAAGTAGAGCAAACAAACAAACAAACAAACAAAAACTTATTCCCCTTCCAGGACAGGCAGATGTGGTGTAAATAGAATAAACATTGTAAATTAGCAAAAAATCTGGAATTTACAAAGATACATGAAGTAATGATACACAAGTGAAGAGTATAAAAGATTACATTCAAGACTTTGTCCTTAATCTGAAGGTGGCAGATGTTAATGTTTATTGGAGCATAAAGTGTTGGATACATGTTTGATAAACATCAGGGTAATCATCACTTCCATGATGGAAAGATCTGTATAATAATTAAAAATTATGAGTGAAACGTTCCCTCGAATGACAATAAAACTTTATTACAGGTACTTCATCATAATTTTAGGTCACAGCTATCTTGTAACTCTTACTTGATTACTCCCTCAGTATTGTGTATCTACCTTAATTATTATGTGCTTTGATTTCCTTTATTCCTTTTTTTCATTCATTGAATTTATTCTCACCTACTGTAACTTTTAGTCTAATCTTGGGGTTGAAGTTTTTGGATTTAAAATTAAACTATGACAAGCTTTCAGTTTAATGGTGTTTGGCAGAGAATTTATTTGAACTAAATTTTTCTTAGTAGAAAAGTAAATTGAATATCTCTTTGGGTTTTCTAGCATAGGCAATGATAAAATGTGGCTGTTTTACATCTCCTCTCTCTTCTCTGTCTCTGTGTGTGTTTCTATTTGTGGCCACACAGGAGCGCTGTGCTATGCCGAGCTTGGCACCATGATCACCAAATCAGGAGGAGAGTATCCATATTTAATGGAGGCTTTTGGCAACATTGTAGCCTACCTTTACTCCTGGACCACACTCATCGTACTGAAGCCCTCTTCCTTCGCCATCATCACACTGAGCTTTGCAGAATACGCTGCTGCTCCATTCTACCCTGGCTGTGCTCCACCTCCTGTTGTTATCAAGTGCCTGGCAGCAGCAGCCATATGTAAGTTTCACTTTAATCATTTTGAGTTAATAGTTAATAGCAAAATCACAGAGAGAGTCTTTAAAAGCGGCCTTCCTGTTAAACTGCACTGGTTTCTGGATTGTTTGTATTTCAATTGTACGTTAGCAGAGATAAAATAAAGAGTTTTATGGCATCGTAGCTTTCCCACTAAATCAAAGATTGACAAATACTGCATTCTGAGACAGTTAAAAGTATAGTAAAACAAAACTAGTGCAAGTTTTTTAAAGTAAGTTAATCATTTAAAGGTGTAGTACAAATGTTTTTACATTGCTACAAGGGGTTAGGGGAGAACAAAAAAGAGTAAAAAGAAGAATGACAGATGGACTCACAGGGTCAGAAAAATGAGACAAAATAAATGCTACTGTTGCTCCACAAATGCTGGATTTGTAAGTAAGGAACTTTCATTCAGATTGGTTTGCCAGCAGCTGTAGTAATAGAGTAGGTTACAGTAACTACAAGCATGGTGGAGGTCATGGCACCAAAAGTCCAACACTGCAGTCATAATGCTATCTTCATATTGCACTTAGCTTTTGTTTGTGCTGCCCCCCAGTGGCAAAAAGTCCCAAAACCAGTGGCCTACTATTTTAAAATGAATTTGCAATGTGACTTAAAGTGACCTAAACAATCTAAAAATGAGAGCTAACACAGATGGCGTGACATACACTGTATGTTAGGAGCAGAAGGTCAATAATTAAATAAAGATAAAAAAAAGTTTTACGGGTAACAAGAGTTTGTAAATGTTACAACAAACGTATCTTGTAATCAATGCAGTCAATCTCAAAAGTCTGCAAAAAATGTTTCAACTGTATAATGAATTTCTTGTGTCTTCACAGTGTTGATCACCAGTGTCAACTGTTTTAGTGTAAAACTGGCGAGCTACGTACAGAACTTCTTCACTGCAGCCAAACTTTTGATCATTATTGTCATAGTGGTAGCTGGAATCGTTTTGCTGGCACAAGGTGGGTCTGACGATTCTATTGGCCTGATTTTGTTTTTTGCCCTTTGATAAAATGTTTGATAATCATGATTATTATTCATTCATGTATTGTTTTTTATTTGTGTCCAGGAAGAACTGAGACTTTTTCAAATTCCTTTGAGGGCTCTTCTAAATCCTTTGGAGCAATTGGACTTGCATTTTATAACGGGCTTTGGGCCTATGATGGATGGTAACAGTTATATTTAATTTCACTTTTTCCTTTTTAACAGGATGTGTTATTGACCACGCTCCTCTCTAAAGCAATGCACTGCCATGTTGTCATCAATACATTAAGCTCCCTTCCGCATTACTGACTTAAAATAAGGAGTGCTGTGATTGTACTCTGCCTTTCAGCCACTTGAGAGTCTCACACCTTTGACTGGAAATGGTTTAGTTTGAGTGTAGAAACATGGCAGTGCAGTGGAGCAACTCCCAAAGTATATAGACCCACATAAGGGCCTGTATGCGTACTGAAGGTATCAAAGATACTGGAAAGTACTTATTAGGTAGCAAACGGCTCCTCATTGTAATGATGCCATTTTACACAATTCAATCCAGTTGGAGCACAAGTTTCTGGTGTTTACTTTGAATTAAATTTGATTATTAGTAGGCTACCATATCATTACAGTTATATTGTTGTATGTGAATGTTGTATGTGAATGCATGTGAGTGTACTTTACATAAGTTAATATTTGAAAAATTATAAAATTTATGAATAATACTTATATGTTTATTGTTTAAAATTTACATCCCAAAAGTAACTAAAACAGTCAGATAAGTGTTGATACAATGTATTCGAAGGTGCAATGTGTATCTGTTTAATGTAATGGAGTAGCAGTAGTGCAGAGTAGAAGAAAAAGGAATTACTCAAGTAAGTTGGCCTTCAGCACTTCAGTAAACAAACTTTTAGAGGATAAAAGCTTTGATAAAGATTGTTTGCATTACTTATTATTCGGCAGTATGCTGCCTTTAGAGGTGACACATTATTCTTCTTTTTAAATTCCCTTGTTTTCACTTGTTTTCTTAGGAATCAACTGAATTTCATTACAGAGGAGTTGAAGAACCCCCGGAGGTAAGACAAACAAAATCCCACTCATCATTTTTAATAGGTCCTTATACATTTCTGCAGAAGTCCCTTTAGTGTTTAACAAAGTAGGCTGCATTCCCTTTAAAGTGCATCTCAGTTCATACAGGTGAACAAACAAGAGGGCTTTTAAAGTTATTAAACAGTTACTAAACAAACACAATTTATATCCAAAATATGAAACAGCAAAATTCTGCTAGAATGTGAACAAATGTGTTTTAACATCAATTCACCTCAGGAACTTGCCCCTGGCCATCATCATTGGGATCCCTTTGGTGTCTGTGTGCTATGTGTTGGTCAATGTTGCTTACTTCACTGTTATGACCCCAAGTGAACTGCTGTCATCTCAAGCGGTCGCTGTGGTAAGAATTAGTAGTTAACAATTTGCTTGGTTTGAAATTTTACATAAATATGCAATCATGAGAAGTGCCTAACAGAGGCCAGTCATTTTTTGCTTTACACGTGAATAAATTGTGTGTGCTTTTTGGTTTATTCCAGAGAATTGTGCATAAAACAGCAGTAAAAGCTCAGTATTCATCTCTTCGGCTGCGTTTTTTCTGATGGATATGTTTGTGCTTCCTCAGACTTTTGGAGACAGAGTCCTTTACCCCGTGTCGTGGATCGTTCCTCTTTTTGTTGTCTTCTCCACGTTTGGCTCTGCCAATGGAAGCTGCTTCACTTCTGGCAGGTACTGTCACATTATATGTGAAGCACAGAAGCAACTGGATACGTTTTTCTGCCTGCATGACTAAAACTGTGCGGTGTGCATATTTGTTTGTTTGAGGAGGAAGGTACAAATAAACAAAGTTGGAAAGTGAGAGCGAGAATGTTGATGCATGTTAGATGTGGAAAGACTCTGACAGACACGAGGAAAGAAAAAGGAATGGAGCTCAAGAAAGTACAGTGAAAGAATACTCAAACTCTAAACCTATATATGTCTTCCCACAGACTGGCCTACGTGTCTGGCAGAGAGGGTCACATGGTGAAAATCTTATCCTATATTAGTTTGAAGCGCTTTACTCCAGCCCCTGCTCTCATTTTTAATGTGAGTCCTGCATTTTTTATGAGTGTCCTTGTACACTTTTACAACACAACATTGACTTTGGTCATTCATTTGTTGATTACTGTTCGTGACAACTCATGTAGTTTTAACAACATATGATTGTCATATACATGATAACGCTGTAGCAATACAGAAATATTTTAAGATAACACATGCAAGCCCAGATAGATTAGCTAAGCAAAATGCTCTTTCCTTTCAGGTTAATAAAGTATGTCACCGTTTGGTTTCTCTCTTTTTTAGGGTACTATTGCCATTTTCTACATTATCCCAGCAGACATCAACACCCTTATTAACTACTTCAGCTTCGCTCAGTGGGCGTTTTACGGTCTGACAGCGCTGGCTCTCATAGTGATGCGCTTCACCAGGAAGGATTTTGAAAGACCTGTGAGGGTGAGGCCTGCTAGCACGGGAGTTTACAGTTCAGTCTTTGTGGAGGCAGCAAAACTCCTTTATACAGATATGTTATGTTCATCTGAAAGTACAATCCATATCTATACACACATTCAGACTATGGCAAAGCTGACAGTTTCTGGTGCTGTGTTACAGAGAACATGAAAGTGTTATTAACTGATTAGAGGACAGATTAATACTGTCAGCTGGAAGGACTTAACCAAATCAAATTGCCTTATAGAAACCTCAATGTAGTCCTTATTTTTAAGGTTTAACATTTCACTCAACAAACTGTCCTTTATTTGTATCGCCTGCACGTAGTTGATCAGAATTTACAAAAACAACCAAAAAGCAAAACAAACAAACAAACAAAATCCAACAGCAACTCACTGGACTCATAGCCTATGTGTTTGAATTCGCAGTCATTGTGAAACTGCTCATTTGAAGCTGCATTTGCATTGAGGAAAATAAATGGAAAATACCTACATAAAATAACCATGCAATTATCTGACATTATTTTACCTCCACTTGGTGTAAATTTTGGTGTAAATACTTAAAAGCTAACCTTGTGTAATTGTATGCTTTGGTCCTCAAAGGTGCCGATTGTCATAGCAGGTTTAATAGTTGTGGTGTCCATCTACTTAGTCCTGGCTCCAATCATTGATCAACCTGAGCTGGAGTACCTCTACTGCACGATCTTTATTTTCAGTGGACTTCTCCTCTACTACCCTTTCATCTACAGGAAGTTCAACTGGTCACGCAAAATCATGAGTACGTTTCACTGAAATTCAGAATCTAAGTTCAGAATATAAAGTGTTCATTTTGGTCTCAGACAATAGTAGAAAATAACATGGAACTACATTTTCCCAAAAGGTAGAAAAGAAACAAGTAAAGCTCAGTATTGTGTTGCGCTAACCTCATGCTGAACCCCACTGAACAGCAATGAAGTTATCTTTTGTCCTTTGTGTAGGACCCATCACCAAAAATCTCCAGCTGCTGATGGAAGTAGTTCCTCCTGAGAAGAGTGAATGAGAGGGGACAGAACTGACAACCAGGTCAACTCCTGCAGCTCGATACAAAACACACTGAACCTAGTTTTGGAAACGAGGGGGCCAGAAATTTGGTGCCTACAGAGGGTCTGAGCCAAACACTTGAGCTCACTTGCTTTATACAGCAGCATGGATTCAGGTGGGATTTTATATAAAGCTATAAAATACTACTAATGATTATAACCAGCATTGAAAGCTTTAATAAATCATGTTAGACATTTCTTTGTGTAGGTTATGTGCAATAATTATTTAACTGGGCCAAAGATCATGTGATATAGAGTTGCTGGAGGATTTCGCTGGCCATGGGCACAGGGAATAGATTGTGGAAAACAACATGGAGGCTCAGTAGGTCATGCAACAAGATGTGGAAACATGTTTACTTGGTTTGCTCCTGAGGTTGTAACCATTTAAGTTTTTTTTTAATGATGTTTGCATTTTGTTTAATTATGCTCTAACTCTTGTCTTGTGTGCCTGAATGTACTGGAACAGGGCTGCATTGTAGTTGCTGAATGACATTAAATGTATGAATCTTTTTGTGCATAAAATGCACATAAAAAAAAAATTATGATTAAACAATAACCCTACTGTGTCTCTCTGTTCTGACTTAAAATCTGCATTATGCCAGATTTACATAAGGGAATTAGCAGAGGTGCAATGATATCACAGAGTCTCATTGCCTTGTAAATGTATGTATGTTTCATACACAAAATAAGTAAATCCTTTACTGTTCTCCCAAAGGGGACATTCCGGTCTTACAGTAACTAAAAAATGTATTATTATTATTTGTCAGTAAATAAAAAGATTAAATAAAAAAGTTGTACAGATTATTTAGATTAATACTAAAAAAAAAAAAAAACACAACAGCAACTTAAGCATCAACAACTAGTATTATACTAATAGTGCAGTACCCTTCTGAGAAAGTTAACATGGCGATGACATCATTAGCAAGCAAGCAGGTAAGTAAAACGTAATATATTATCAGCAGACATAACAGTCTTTACCAGGAGGTCAGTGAGGACATGCAGCAACAGTAGAGGAGGGTTCCTCTTCTCATAGTATGGTCAAGAAATGTGCTGCTGAATTTAACTCAGCAGACAAAGAGATGACTGGTTGAAGGTTGGATAATATGAATTTCACCAAAGCCATATTTCGACATGAAAAGCATAAGATATTTGAATTTTTTGTCACTTCTTTTCATGTCAGTTCATGAATTTGTTGGCTATGTGTCATGCTCAAAGCAACCAACTTGAGATATTTGTGGAAGAAAAAGGGCTCAGAGATTATGTTTGTAACCATAGTTGTAGGTAAGTGCCATAATATGACTGATTTGATTGTCTCAAGATCAAAGTTATCCACCAGATGTCACTACAGCACCGTTAAATACAACTGCAAAGACACTCCAAGTTTATGTTGGTAATCCAGAGTGTTTTTATTAGTGTTGCAGTCTTTTTGATTGATATTGATATAAAGTAAGTCCCTAGAAATCAAAGGAGATCATTTGATTAATTAAAAGTAATTGTGCAAGTAACTATTTATGTAGGTTAAAAAAATTATTTAAAAAGGAAATAAATTCATAAATTTAGAACTTTATCAACTATGGAGTTGCATCACCATTAAGAGACCCCGATGGAGACTTTAAGCAGTCTCTGTTTAGTAATTCATTTATTTATTCATTTGTTTATTGTGCACCACAGTTAAAGGATGTAACAGACAGACACTTGCAAAAAGACACTGGGAAAACATTCCAGTGAGGAATTCTATGTATTGGGTAATCCCAATGTGATTTTTAGGATATCCGGCAAACTAGCTGAAAATCCAGGTGACAACAAGTGCTGCAGGCTTTATCCAACGAGAGAAGCTGAAACCTGAGATAGAGCAGTTGGTGAACAAGTTTTTGCTCTTGATTTTCAGCAGTATCCTTGCATACGGAACAATTTAGAAGCAATAACAAAGCAGGCTGAAGACTTAACAATAAAGACCCATCAAATTCTGCTCTTGTTTAGGGCCCCGAAATGTTCAGATCCAGCCCTGCTTACAGTCACAACTGTGCGGAGGAGGGGAGACTCCGTGGACCTGCAGCTTTACTTATTCCTACTGAGAAAATCTATTGTTTTTACATCAAAGATTACAAGGAAAGGTATTCAAATGATATAGCCTGATATAAGGGTAAAGTGTAGCGCTGAATTGGGAGAGATTAACGTTTGTCAAATCTTCAAATTTTCGGTCAAATTTGACGATCGACTCTCAAAATTCTGAGACAGGTATAGCCCTAGTTAATTCATTCTGACAGAGTTATGTGTAAAACATTCAAATGGAAATTGTAGTCCTTTATATGTCCATGGTTTTAACACGCATCGTCATCGAAAGCGTCCTCTGTCATCATCAATATGAGTGAATATATCATCGATCAGAGTTAATCATTCTTGACAGACGCCACATCTGTTTTATAGCCTATTAAATCTGTGCAAGGATGATTGATCTTGTTCTAGCATAAATTTCATGTTGTGATAATAGAGAGTATGTTCAAGCAATCTCTTATTCGGCATCGAGTTTTTTGTTGATGTTATTGTCTATCATTTCGACGATTTCCAACATTGATTTTTCGCTCAGAATATAACGTTTGAAAAAAGGGTGTATGAAAACTAGGGAATGTGTCTGTGACTGTATTTAACACATAAATTAAAAAGTGCAGACATTTAAATTGGTCTTTGTGCATTCTAGTCGCGCACAATCTATTACACAGTCAAATTAGGTTTTCCTATGTGCAGTCCCCGGTGCACGAGTGGAGGTTTCCTACCGGAGGTGGCAGTAAATCTGTGCTTGCAGTGATGAACGAAAGGACATGCAGAGAAGCTGCTCAGTAACTTCTGCCACTTTAGACTGGAAGTGTCTCAGAAGCAGCATGTTGGTTGTGTAACCTGTTGCATTTACTTTTTTCAGGGGATTTTAATCAAGGGATGCTGCTGTCCTGCAAATTCAATCTCACAAGCCCAAATAAAGACTGAATTAATGTTTCCAAAAACACAGGGCTATCCTGACAACTGCATGCCAAAAGTTGAAGTCCTGATTTGCAGTACAGAGCAGTAACATAACATAAACGCTCTGGCTTACATCATATCTCCTCCTCCTATATTTTTTGGCTTTTTTAAAATTTAGAGAGAGGAGCAGTTACATTCTGTTTCATCACTCTTTAATGGGCATTGGGTCCCAGGATGAAAGAACAACATTTTTCATTTGAGTCCTGAGAAGAAAAAGTAAAATCACTATGAATTTACACACACACACACACACACCCACACTCACACACAAAAAGGTTTTGTCTTTATGTGGTGTTGGTGCTTTGGAGATGATGTAAGACAACTCTT
>JAQNCA010000001.1:7640628-7651487 GCA_029783725.1 Acanthurus tractus
ACTGCTGGCATTCAAAGCATGGCCGTCTTTCACAAATCCAATCAATTTGGCACCTTGAGTTGCCTTTTTTTTCTGTCTCTCTATTTCTGACGAACACAAACACACGCGCACACACACACATACAAACAAACACAGCTGCTCTCAAATCTTTAAAATGTGGATGTGTTTGTTTGCTTCATATTTCAACCTTTTCCAGGTGTGAACAAGCTGCACCCAAGGCTGTGGGCACTGCTGATGACAAATTGATAATGACTTGAGGTGACCTCTGGTTTTTCACAAACTCTGATATCTTATGGTAGTTTAACAATAAAAATGACTTCAGCAATGACTTCTATGTCATTTAGTGTAGAGACAATTGATTAGATACCTAGATATCACGCTCTATACTGCCGCTCCTTCTCTTCCTTTTTTAGTACGCATTCTGTCTCTTCTTGTACAATCCATCTCTTTGACGACCTTCGTCTTGTTAACCTCTTCCCTGCCTTTCTCTCGCTCACATTCTTTCTCTTTCTGTGTGCACTCTCTCATGCATACTATTCCTCTCTCTCTCTTTCTCCTGCCAGGATTTTCTCTGTATTCCCTTTGATCTTCATCCTCCTCCTCCTTCTCTTGCCTTCTCCTCACCCCGTTGAGGTTCCTCACTAACTTTAATTGAGGAACTTAAAGATCAGTGGCTGATGCCATCGTGAGCAGTCACTCACAGGTGGAACAGTTCATTTTACTTTACATACATATATTGTACGTGTGTACAAAATATTGAATACAATAGAGGTATTTGCATGTTTGTGTTTATACTTTTCAAATTTGTATGCTTATGTATGCACGGCTGTGTCTGTGTTTGAAAATGTCAGGGATCAGGAGCAGAATTTAAAAAAATATACAAAAAGTGGTGCTTGCTAATTGTGTTGCTATGCATGCTCTGCTCTTGCACTCGCTGTAGTTTCTGGCTGTTTAGCGGCTCTTTGATCAGCAGATAGGGAGATAGTAGTGAGGCTGGATATGCTGGCTTATCCGCCTGATGCATGGGTGGCTCCACTGCACATTCTGCACACAGTGGGAGTGTGGACTGTTGGTGTGTGTGTGTGTGTGTGTGTGCATACACGTGAGCAAATGGAAAAAAGGAGAGGAAGAAGTAAATGGGCAGAGAAAGAAGTGCTTAAGGTGAAAAAGAGGAAAAGGTGAGACAATTATATAGAGAGTCAGCAAGAGTGTTTAGGTGAGAGGGGACATTTTGCCTCGAACAAAGGAGCACAAACAGCTTTTACTGGCTGCCTGGCAGGTTCCTCTCTGATGTTTATCCTGCCTGTGTGTACACCTAAACATTACCACCAGCCACTGCTGCTTCACAGCCAAGTAATAATCTCTCAGCTTCCCCGTCAACGACAGTGTTTCTCGTCTGTCTGTAAGTATTTGTGCAGCAGAACACACCATATTGATAGAATAGCATTTGCACTTATCATTTCACAAAGTTCAATCAACACACAGCAAGGGTACTCTGCATTTCCGAATGTTTTGCAAAAATGCAGCAAAAAGAATGACATGAGACTGAACTTGAACTGATCATTTAAGACCGGAGGCATCGGCTGTCTTCCATTCCAGATTTTTTTTCTCAGGCTAGCAGGGTTGTTATGTAATTTTACAAATATCGGTAAATATCCATAAAAACAAATTCCAAAGTTCAAACAGCCTGCTTATTTGAATCAATAATACTGTGTTCACCATTGTCAGCCTAATAGGTAATCCTGTTTTTTTATCTACCTATTTGGAGCAAATCTACAAGCTTTGTTGCTTGTCATCCAGTCAATAATGACCAGCCTGCCTATCAGGGGATGGCTTTTAAAGATAAGAAAGACTCTCATTTATGGACAAATGTGTCCATATGGATTTTCCATACAATCCATCTATAGCTTGTTGCAGAGAACCCGCCATGAATCAACTGTCTTTTATCGACATATGGAGTAATGCAAGTGTAGCTGGGTAATCAGCATGTAAAGCAGAGGCTGGGGTTTGTTACTGTACCTATAAATAAATACATTACTGGAGCTTTGAATTGGAGAATGGTAAAGTAACACCATGGATATGGATTAGGCCATTCTGGATACACCAAACAAAAATAAAATACAAAGCAAAACCACTCTACTGTTTCACCTGTGACACAAACAGAACTATGGGATGTTTCACAGACCATCTTTGATGTGAGCTGCAGGATAATGAATTTTGGAGCTGCACTTGTGCCAAAAGTACTGGCCTTCAAGGAGCCAGTTGCTGCACCAAGGAAATATTTCTTTGCATTTTCACAGGGCTGTGGTGGTGTCCTTCTGTGTCAGGAGCTAAGCCTGTAAAATATCCTTAACCACATCCCTTGGTGAATAAGAGAGAGGTCAAGAGACTGCTAATGTAAGCTGTCATGGTGGATCTGAAAGACTTCTACCTACATATCAAAGATACTCCACATGACAAGGGATACAACACTCAACATGTGATGAGACTATTCTCGGTATCATCACTGAATTGAATTTACTAACCCGTGTTTGATCCAGTGTCTAATTAATTCCTTAAGTTCTTGTGTTTATAGCAGTGAAGGGAAGAGAGGGTACATAGTATGTAAGGAGAGGGGATCTGTCTTTGAAGTGGTGTTCTGCAAATCTCTGGAGGACAACCAAGCCTGAGGCTGGACTCAGGCTGTTGGGAGAGAAGTAACAACCACTTTTCCTCTAGGGGTCCAAATTTAGGGCTCATGATGGCCATGTTTGTTACACTGGATCACTGTTGTTATCTGTTTATATGAAACAATACATTCAACCACAAACAAAATATCCTGAGGCAGCAAAGGATCATCTGATGAAGACTAAAAGTTTGCTTTGATTAAGAATGTAAGACAACTAATAATGCCTTTGCTTGCACTTTTTGGCCCTGCACTGGAGGATGGGCTCTGAGCATTGCTGAAAAACCAGATCCTGCAATCCTCTAAGGTATTACCCTCCCTGTGCCTAAGGAGCTAATGAACCAACAGCTATCTATCTTCATTCTACTGAGGGCCCAACTGTCCTTCCCTGCAGACAGAAGCTACTTTTTGGCAGGTCTTGCAGAGGGGAATCCTCACCTCCTGGCTCTGAAGTATATTGTTGCATTCTTCTGAAAGTCATTTTGAGGTGAAAACAGAATTCAGTGATGCTATTTGTGTTGTCGCACACAGCACCGTCAGTATTTGTGAACATAAAACAACCTCACTCCAAGCCCCAGAAAACAGACGGCTGTGAGCAGCTGTGATCTCAGCAAAATACTTAATTTTCAGTTACAACTGGTTGCACATGGTTTTGTGAAAAGAATGATATCTTTGGGATTAATTTCTCAAGTAAGCCTTCTGATTTGAGTTATATTTTTTTTCTGCTAACACTAGCATTCAGACTAACACAGCAATAGTTAGCATGTTAGCATGTGTGATAATAGCAAGTGTTTTGACCTGTCAAAACAGTACAAGCACAGGTCTAAATTCTAAAGTTGATAGTGGCTCTGCTGTATTTGGGTGATTGTGGCTCTGTCTAATGCATCATAGAGACAAAGGTCTGAAGTCTTTCATTACTGATCTCAAAGTACAACTAAGGCTGCGAGGATTTTTGTAATTACTTTTAGATGTTTCCTGTCATCAACTGTGTTGGTGCTTAATTAAATTCCAGAGGACACCACTACTTATCAGTATTCATCCTCCTCGGACCACAAAATTGGATGAATAAAAAAATAGCCAAATTTAATGACCATTCATGCAATAGTTGTCAAGTTATTTTACTTGGCAGTGTATAAATTGGACGAACAGGCTGAAGGTCATCCTAAATCACTGGCAAGCTTTGGAATTCAAAATCCAGCAAGGATAAATTGATTCAGCTGATGGAAATTTAAGATGAAAACAGCATTCAATAAATGCCTTGGGAATAGTAGTTTGTCTTGATGGCATGTGGTTTTGTTGGATACATCTTGACCAACACAATCTTGTAGGAGACATCTTGACCTACCAGTTGTTGGTGGATGGTTGCATTCTGTCTTGACATGTTTATCTTACGATGATAATTAGTTACAGTAGGACCTTTTACAGCAGACACTTTAATTCTTGTAGTAGAAAAGGGGCAAGTGTTTTTTTATAAAACTTACTCTGGTTCTGCTTTATTCAACTGTAAGTAAGCCATAACGTTGTAGCGTTGGAGCCAGCATAAGCGAAAAAAGGAGCCTGAAACAAACAGAGGTAAATAGAATTTAGTTATCAGTCATTATTTTATATTTACCTTTGTCTCTTCTTTTCTGTGATGTCTTAAAATGTCCTCTATAAAAAGGCTTGTAAAAATTTATTTAACAAAGGATAAACTTCATTCAGCCTTTTCTATTGCACACCTGTTGCTTGCTAAGTTAAATAAATCTACATATACAAGAAAAAAATACAATGCATATTATAATATCTATATTTCTTTCTGCTTTAAGGAAGCAAAAAATAACTTTAAAAAAAAGATTTATGTTTTTCAAGGAACCAGAATATTAGTAAGACCAGTCTGATATCTCATTAGAATTAAAATCTGATTTCAGTTAAACAAAAGCAGATATTATTGTAAAATGTGAAAGAAATATGGACTAGACTTAAAAATGTCCAAAATAAGACACTGCTATCAGCACAGAAAGTAGTGTACCACGGTGTTGTGGGTTTCTCTGCTTGTACAAAGATAGTTTTGTATGGATCATACCATGTCAACTCCAGCGCTCCTCAAAATGAAACTTTAAGCTTACCACCCGTTGCGGTCAAATGGCACTTAAGCTTGCATGACGTTTGAAATTCATAAAAGCTCTGTTTTTGTCACTTTCTATTGAGGCTAAACACATCAGCTCAACTTTTGTCCGTCCAGTCATCCACACAGCTCCCCTCTCTAGCGGTGGTTTGTTCCTCACTCCAGCTGATCGGCCCAGGATTCCCCGGTGGCTCTGTCCGTCGTTGGCTTTGACGGCTCTATTGTCTCAACGTCGATTTAAACGGTTTTAATTTCACAGTGTCAGCGGCCGCTCGTGTCGGCAAATCGTTCCTCGTCTGGTGCGACCCCGAAGGATAATCTAGCCTGGGTATTGTCTGTGTGCTTGTCAAAGCCAGGGGATCTGAACGCAAATACGAGGCCCTCACTCCATCCCCGGATTCACCTGCTACGCGAAGAGGCTCACACGGAAGACCGACATGGGGGACACGGGGAGCGAGGGCAGCAAGCCTCCGAGTAACGTTAACGTTATACCCCCGCGGTGCCCCTGTGGTTTCTGGGGGTAAGTTAAGGCAAAATAGCTCTCAAATGTTATTTTTGCAGGTGCTTTCCCTCTCTGCCAACAGCTAGCAGAGTCGTTAGCCACTAGCTTTAGCAGCTCAAACAAGGATGAGCTGCTTTTCTTGTTATTACCCCCCCTTTCCATTGTTTTGTAGCATTAGCTGCTAGCTAGCGCCAGCTGGCTTCGGAAACCCTCTCAAGTAGAGGCAGAGAGCAGGAAAGGAATGTGGGATTATCACTTCAAGTAATTTGACAGGTGTGACAGCGCAGATAAATCGGCTAGTTTAAAAGAATACAGTTCAGATATTGAGCCGTTGGTGAGAAATACCACACAACACGTTGGTTAAACTAAACTAGACACGGTTGGAAACTAGCACTGCTGGCTCTATTAGTTTAAATTAGCTAAAAAGCTGGCTAAACTATTAACATATGGTTGTAGAAACTGGCAGCAATATTGGCACAAATCGACACGGTATGTGTATGTGTAAGTTTTCCCTATGCACTACTTCACATGAATACATATCAAAGTGTCAATTATTTTGACAGTTTGACAAAGAAAAGTCATGAATCCATGATCTAGTGCGGTTTTAGGACATTTACTGACGAAGACTTGAAACGATTTGTCAGGCAAGCTTCTTCATTACAAATCAGTGACATTCATTGCAAACAAATTCTTAATGATGCCTTACCTAAAGGTTTGTTTACTATTTGCATTTGGTGGGCCCATAGGTCATCATGGGCCATGTTTGGTACAAAGGTCCCACTTAATATAGACTTACATTACTTTGTTTGCATACATTGAGGGCACAATGAAGTTAAGTCAGTGGACTTTACCTCTTAACCTCTTTTGTATGTTTGTTTGTTTGTTTGTTTTTTTGAGTCCTAAATTTTAATACTGCAAGGAACTTGAAGCTTTGTGGCTCCCAACCAGGCCAGTAAAGACTGCATTCTTTTGTAGATTCTCACAGTTGCTTTCTGGCCTCTTTATGTTACTCAAATAGCCTATGAGTGCTGCCTTAGTATGCTAAAGCATCTTTTACATTACTTGCATGTCTATCCCTATACTCATCCTCCCCTTCTGAGCATGATGCAGGAGAACCTATGTTGCCCTAAAACTTCTGACAGGTGAAAACTCTCTCAAGGGCTAGTGTTAGGTTTGCTAAGAGCTTCTTTAGAAACATGGCTGTGCAACATGTGGAAAAGGGCTCGTTCCCTTTCCAGATATTAAGGAAATTATTTTTTAAGATAATGAAAACATTAGTAATGTAATAATGACACCATTATTGTTATTTCAGATGATTATATACTGATTAAGACATACCAATGAATATAATATTCTATTTTTATCGTATTTTACATGAAGAACCCCCTAAATCATATGCACCATACACATCATACGGACCTGTGGAGAACAGCAGCAAAGTTTGTTTCAGTTGTGCTGAAGAGTAATGACTTTACATATTATTCAGTTCTGTAGTGTTTTAAAGGAAGACCTCCTCCGTCGTCCATTTTTAAACTTATTTTAGATGAAAATTATGATCTGGCCTGAAAAAAAAAAAAACCTTATATTTTTTTGTTTTATTAGGGATTATTCCAACACTGATGCTGATATTGAAATTCTGGATGAGTTATCAGCAAATATACATGTTTATGCACGGATCTGATGCCATAAATGAATCACAAACCTTGTTCATGCCACCAGTAATCATAAAAGGTTATTTAATGCCTTTCATAGGTTGCATAATTTTGTGGAGGAAAAGGGTATTTTTGAAATGTATGTAAAGTTAATCTGTACTACACTGCTGTATTTGGTGATCACAAATGTGTTTTTGTTATTCTTTTGTCCTTTTTACAGCAGCTTGCTTTGACAAGGCCTGTGATAGATAAATAAGCCTAGTTATTTATAATCTGCTCATGCAAGTTTTACATTATCAGTTGTCTTTGAACGTTGTCGAGGTCAGCAAGTGCAGCTTATCTCACAAAGGAAGGTAAGCTTGTATCTCTGTCATATACCTCTACTTTATTTCCTTAATAAAAGTAAACATTACTAAACACAAAGGCTCTGTTAGTTGCTACTACTAGGTTTTGTCATTATTATTTGTAAATAAAAAAAAAAAATGTAAATAATAATACCAAATATAAATAATACCAAATATAAATAAAATTTAAGCAAGATTTAAATTACTTAAATTTTATTTACAGTGTCATAGAGGACAGCAGAATTTTCTATTCTGGTACATGCAGTATATATTTTGTTATCCTGTGTAGATTCATCTTTTGCAAATCAGTTGAGAGAGAAATTATCTGTAAAAGAGCCAAATTGAAGTGTTCATTCCTTTACTACCTAAATTCCTGAATTAAAGGAAATACAAGTCTTGTTTGCCTTTTAAAGAAGTGCCCTGATGATCTACATCGCTGGAATTGGCCTAATACATTTAGCAAAACTAAAAAGATAGTTAGCTAAGTGAAAATAGTGAGTCACAACCTTTACCATTCATTTTGTATAATATCATGATATTGTTTATTTGTGTCACTTATGCTGACTTGTGCACCTTCCACTATAATTAAAAAATAAGTGATTTGGAATTAGTGTGATGGATTTGTAGAGCACCCCCCAAAAGATTCTTTTGCAAATGTTAAAAGAGAATGGCTGGATTGCATCAAAATTACTTTATTATCACGTTATTATCCCTATAATGCTATTCATTACAAAATGTTTTACATTAATTGGAGAATTAATTGCATGACTTGCAGAGGTTGCATTGCAGTCTACTTTTGACCTACATTCGTTGCAATTTGAGGCCATAGGGAGTACTTGATGTGTAGCCTAAACCTTTAGTTTGGCTTTTTTCTCTGTTGTAACAGAAGCACAAAGATATCAGGGATGTTGACAGGTTTCTAATGTAGTATTTGCCTCTGATCGACAGGTGGATATTTAGGGAAATCAAGTGGGTTCTGTCAAAAAACAAATATATAAAATAAGATAATATTAATAATATTTTTTTAGCTTGAATATGGGTTGTGTTCATCTACATAAGAAAAAAAAGTTTTTTTAGTTGTTTACCTTCAACCATTTTTCTTTTCCCACTCTTCTCTGTACGATCATACAGTAAAGTACATTTCCCTTTCAGTAAGTTAAGCAGTTTGCAAAGGGACAAAATTGGATAGCGTGGCACCTCCGTGGCTCATTGCTGTGATGTGAATATGAAAACACTTTTCAATCATAATAGTTTAGAAATAAAACTCCAAGCTTTTCACCCGCTCATAAACTGTGCCTGATCAGAGCAGAATCTGGTGTTATTCAGGGTGTTTATTCCTCCAGAAACACCAACCTCTCTTCCAGAGATCCCTGTGTCTCAATTGCTGTCTGCTGGTCTCTGTCCCTCAGCTCTACCCTGTCCTCCAAGAATTTGCAAAGCATTGCTGTACACATTTGCATGTTTATTAGGAATTTGAATATTGACATTAGGAATGAAGCCTGGCAGCTGATGTCTGTCATAGTGTTGTCACTCCCCCCTGTTTTTTGGAACAAACCAGCCTCCACTGTAGAGCTGGTGGTTATTACTTTCCCTTCAGCCAAGATATGCCTAACTATGTAACGTGATTATCCCAACATATTGGAATATTGCCATTTTCATGATGCTATTGCTGTTTTTTAAAATTTATTTGTGTTTTATCATAACAAACACACTGGTATTTTCATGAACAACAAGCCTTGTGTAAAACCGTTGCCCTTACAATTTCTATTTAAAAGGCCAATTAAAAGTAAAACCACTGGAAATCTTTAGGGTGCAAATGTAGAACTTAAGTATGTTTTATAATCACACTAGAATAGCATAAAATACAGGCGAGCCCTTCTCTGTCAACATCTCCTTTTAATTCTGGAAATAAACATCTTTGTTTGGTACCTAATTCAACCATGTGCATGGGTGATAAAGTGTCTTTGAAAACTCTATTAACAGACTTCCATCTGTATTTAGGAAGTCATTTTTCATTGCACAGCCCATGCCACTTCACTTGCATCATTGAGGCGACAGAGCCCATCTTACTGTCTTTGTCAATCAGATGTTCTCATTAGTAACGTCAGTGGGCCAACTATGAAATAGACTGATTGTGTTCACTCCCTTGAAACTTCATCCAGTTTAACAAGCATAAAGTGTTTTCTTTCCTGCATGCTTTTCCCCCCTCTCACCTTTTTTAAATCTGTAATTAATCTGTGATTTGATTGCTACTGATTTGTAAGGGTGATGACAGGATATGACTTGTTTACCCAGTCTCATCCTCCTCCCTGCCAGTGTCTTGTGATGAGGTTTCTCCTCTGCTCTAGCTTCTTCCTTCCACCTTTTTCTTTTATACCCAAGACGACATACACCAGCAGACTGACAACCAACCCCTTTGGTTGACTGCACCTGACCCTACATTTAGAAATGAGGACAAAGGTGTGCAATGAAGCACCCAAAATAAATAGAATGTGACTGATAGCAGCGACCGTCACGCTCGGTGCGCAGACAGTAAGGACGAAGGCTGTAGAGGAAATGAGAGAAGCCCTCCAAGAGGAAAGCAAGAGCCATCTGTTGTGAAAGAGTTCTGTCACTGAAGGCAGCAGGGCTTATGTGGTCAACCCCATAACAACAGCTATTTTAGTTCTAAGATCTTTTTCCATGATTTGTAAGGGAAAATTACGTTTAGTAGCAGTGACTTTTTTTCCTTCTAAATACATGAATGGCTCAACTAATAGAAGCTTTTGTAGCTGGAAAAGAGGAAAGGTGAATGAGGTCAGTAATTTTCTATTTTGATGCCTCAGACCAGATCACGGTTAGCTGTGTATATTGTTAACAAAGAGACTAGGTGGCTTCAAATTCCTATAAGAAATCTACTCTTTGTTTGACAAATCAAACCCATATTTTCTCCCATACTCACTTTTTCTGCTCCACTGCTACCACACTGTACAGAGTAAGTGTTTGGTACGTAGAGACGACTGACCACCTCTAACCCTAACAAACAACAGCCACAGTAAGTAGTGTTTAACCTTAAGTAACTATAACTATAAGTAAGGGGGAAAGAGTCTAAAACATTGTTTTCAAAAAGTTTAAAAGACGCATAGAAACAGACAGAGATCCAACTCTGACATAGCATTGATTTATCAAGTTTCCACTGTTAACATGCAAGCTTACTCACAAACTATGTGGCAATATCTCAGAGATGACTATTGGTAAAATGACTGATTAAGCTAAGACAAATATAGTACTGTCTGAAAAGTTGGAAAGTCTTTTACTTAAATGTAATGCAGCTTTAAAAAACAAAAAGACAAACCCCACTTAATCCATACCACTGTATAAAAATATCCAATTCTTAGGTGATATGTGGTCCATATTACAGTATAAATTTAATTCTCACATATCCCCCAGTCATAGTTTTGATTCAAGATGGCCTCTCTACATTTGTAATGATGTTTAGTGTGTTACACCAAAATACACCAAATATCCATCCATCTTCTTCCGCTTATCCGGGGTCGGGTCGCGGGGGCAGCAGCCTAAGCAGGGAAGCCCAGACTTCCCTCACCCCAGCCAC
>JAQNCA010000001.1:7652378-7664258 GCA_029783725.1 Acanthurus tractus
ACCCGACCCCTTTGGCCCCTCCTGCAGGTGGTGAGCCCACTGGAAGGGGGTCCCACGTTGCCTCTTCGGGCTGAGCCGAAGCCCCATGGGAGAAGGCCCGGCCACCAGGCGCTCGCCATTGAGCCCCACCCCCAGGATACACCAAATATTTATTAAATAAGTTGATAATTCTACTTCTACTTGGAAGTTTGATAATCCTGAATGGGTGGCAGGATATATAGAACATGATCTAAATGAAAGTCACACTTCAGCTGATGTGTCCTCCTAGCTAGTCTGTTACTTAGACTATGTCAGCCTTATAGCATGGCAGCTTTGGATTCCGTAAATAATTTAATACTGTTGCCTGGATTGCGGTTTTCATCTTTTCCCAAGCAGGATCCCAGATGAGAATTTAAGTATGAGCTTGGGTCCTGGGTTCATGGAAACATGTTACTCTTTCTGTGTTGGATATCTACCAGGAAAAGCGATTTTTTAAAAACTCTTATCCAATCCATTTGATTAACACACATTTTCCTCCCCCCTCTGCTCCTTTTCCTCTTTTTCAGGTCGAGCAAAACTATGAATCTCTGCTCAAAATGTTTTGCAGGTAATCTCTTTTTCTGTGTGCTTGTTTGGTTGACAGATCATGTTTTCATCCACGGAGGGCTGTTAATGCAGGGAGGGGGAGGCAAGGAAAATGGGGAAACAAATCTAGGAAAAGGAACTCAAGTATACAGTAGAGTGCTAGCTCAGCCCCCACTCTATTAACTGTACATTCATAGTTTTAAAGAAAAAGACATTCAGAACTGCACATCTTGTATACTTTGCCTCCAGCCACCTGGGGTTTGGAGATTTTTTTCACTAAGATGGTAGAATCCATACTGTTGATAGGCTAATGTACAAAGTGTGAAAACTATTAATTTTCATACAATGCACAGTTAAACTTAATCCTGCTGCAACTCTACATTAGGCAATAGCTTTTTTTTTTCAATAAAGTGAGACAATCGTCCTTACCAATTCAAAACTCTTAAAAAGACCATATATATTACCGTCTCTAAATTAAATCATCTTAAGACTATACTAACTATACTATACCATTTGACATTATTTTTTACAGATATTCAGAAGAAACAGCCAGACAATGATTGTGCTCCACAAGCCTCCTCAAGCTCCAACAGCAGCCAAGCAGACATCTTCTGTAATGAAACAAACAGCAGCATTAGTCAGTCACTGATGTCGATGCCTGACACATCAGAAGATCCTTCGCTAGGAGAGATGGGAGCATCATCTCTACCTGCTCAGGATGGTAGGACCACAGTTAATCAGGCATAAATGAATCTTACTGAATTTCTTTTCAGCTTAAAATGGTGTTAAACCAGGGCCTCTTAATCATTTCAGATGAGCAACGTCCCTTCTACCATAGTTCCTTGACAAATGGGTTTTTGTTACATTTTTCTTTGAACGTAAAAAGAGTGGAAAACTTTCACCCTTAACAGTACAACAAAAAATTCTTTGTAATCATTGTTTAGTGTGTTTCAATGCACAAACAACAATATTTGTGGGTTTTAACCATGACAGAGTTTTATTGTTTTTAGTCCAGGGCATGTTTCTGTAGAAGGCTACTATTAGTTTCTGCCAGCAAACACAGTAGCAGCTGCAGTGCCCCTGCCCCGGCTATATTTGTCCTCATGGCACAGATAGAGAGAATAATAGGAAAGGGTATCCATTCAGAAGTGAAGGTTTGAAAGGACACCCACAATTGGCAGAGCATCGGTCATCGCTACACAGTGACAAGGTTATTTGTGAAGGCTGATCCAGGGCAGGACAATAAAGTGGCCATCAAATGAAAGTGTGGAACTTGAGAAAACATTTTCCCCACATTTACCAGCTTCTCTGCTACAGCGAGAGCTCAAATGTACAAATATATGTTTTTTTCTGATAAAAATGCACCTCAAGGAACTGGCTTGTAATTCACCCACAAACTGACAACTCATTTCTTTATGATGACTCATTTGTGCACTATCAAGTCAAACTTCCACGAGTCCAACATTTATGCTCAGTAAGAAACCCTCTGAAATGAATCACTGAGTTCCCATCAGCCTCAGCTTTGAGACTGATGCTTAAATATTAAATATTCTATGTTTCGAGACGTGAAAAAAGTCTTGTTATAGAAATCCAAGCTATATTTTTTAGATGATTTATTATTAGATTATTTATTGCTCTGTTCTAAATCAATACAACCCGTAGACATTTAATTGCTGTACACAAGTACGATAAAATCTTACAAGCGAGAAACTAATGTTCTTATGTCCTCTCTTTTTCTGCTTATTCCATATTCTTATTTTCTGTCTCTGTCTTTTTCTTGGTGTATTTCTCTACAGAAATTTCCAGCACAGACACAGTCTTCAGTTCACTCTCCACTCCCACAAAGCGCTCCTTTGAGTCAGGTACGCCACAGCTCTACCATTACAGTGTTCATTACTATTTTTTGCACTGTGTTCTCTTCATGTTCACATTAAAGCATAGCAATGTAGAATCAACCAGCATCAAGGACATTAGATTGAATTAAAATGGCCTTTTAAATTATTCTTCCAGTGCAAACAGCAGAGGGAGGACATTTTTTTTCAGACCTATTTGGATGAGATATCTACTTTTTACTTACTCCTTTAGAAATTCTTAAATTTATTAGCCGTTATCAAATAACAATGATGACTAACTTAATTATCATGTAAAACTTTTAGTAAAGTAATTGCAAAAAGGACAAGTCCTGTAAAGCCCTAAATGAGGGTTGTCCAACTCTGAGCCTCAATGCCAGATGCTGTCTGCTCTTGTTATGTCACCTCAGCAACGTTTTTCAGAAACTTGACATGTCTTTGAAAACAACCTCATTTTATCCACCTTGTTATTAAACCTTCAGGAATACAAAAACTTAAACCGAACATGAAGTTGGAGTTTTGGCAACTGGGCAACCCTTATTTTTGAGCCCTGTAAGATAAAGATTAAAAATTGTAAAGCTCACACAGAAGGAAGTGTTGTATCTCAAGGCACTTTATCATCACAAGAAAGTTCTCTGTTTGATTCTACTGATATAGACTTGAATTGTGAAAGTGGAAACAGGTTGTAATGAAGCACTTCCAATAAAAGTGAACCATTTGTACAGGCCGTAGCATTATGAGCAGTGCTGATTAAAATTAATTGAATGAGGCAGATATCTGAGACACTTCAGATTTTGTTCTGGGGTAGATTTTCCCCTTTATTATGCTTTCACCCTTAGGTGAAACAACCTGCTGCACACGTACACGTGAGCACTCACACATGACTTAAGACAACTGCCGAGTAGGCAAGGCTTAGTGATGGTGTGTGACCAAGTTGATCCCTTGTCTAATGCAGCGGGATCATGTGAGAACAGACATGTGCACACAACACCATTTAAACATTTTGCTGTGGCTGTACAGACATTTCACCTTTTACAATTTCTCTGAATGGAGGCCTCTGCATCTTAGTTTAAAGTCTGAATACATTTTGACTGTGGTTTGTGCAACAAATTAACACTGTCAAATTAGTTTATAGTGCAAGTGTCTTTCCTTCAATTGTCTTTTTCTTCATTGCCGACTAACATTTCAATTTGACTTGTTAGCTGCTGTAAATCAGCAACAGAAATTTACTAGGAAAAAAAGGGCTGGCAAGGAGGAAACTGTTTTTGTTGTTATTTTTTACTCCATAACATACAACTGCACATGCGCAGACATACAACTCTCATGCATATAGGGATCGATGGGGCAGGCTAAAGGAGATCTGGCTGCTCAGCTTGGCCTAGTTCTCAGAGATTTATTGAGTGCTGATCAGCATTCGCCTGGCCAGGGGAAAAGTCTGCAGGATTGATGAGAAAAGCTGAGTTGAAATTCCTGCCAACCAGTGGAACTTGCTACATGCTCTTTTTGTCTCAGGTGCTGGGTGGACTGTAATCTAATGCAGGAGAGCCATTAATCTCCTAAGCACCTATTTCATTTAAAAGGCATTTTTGTTCCAGTGTGCCATCATCTTTTCTTTCCCAGTTGCAGACTGCATTTAATCAGAGATGATGTCTTTATGTATTAAATGAAAGTTGCTATGGAGCCTGTTATTGGATGCCCTAAGTTTTCTCCTGAAATTCTAGTCCAAGCTGCTGTCCTAGACACACAGGAGATAAATCTGCTTATTATTATTAAATGGGCAGGGGAGTAGTAAAAAGTGGAAAAGGTTTGGCAGCAAATATATTGGTAAATTAATGATTTAAAACCATTTACAGCAGGTTCATTAACCTTAACATGCTTTTGTATCTGTCCACAACAGGAAACTCATTTCTTCATAGCTATCTAATCTTTTTAGTCATTAGTGTTGCCTATTTGAAATACAGAGTGATTTTTTTTCCTCATAAAACCTCAAGCTAGGTATTTAAGTAGCAGTACAAAAGACATTCCTCACATTTCAGGTGATCATTATGCAGTTTTTCACCTCATTTTCAGGAGGTTACCTTTCGATGAACACTGGGCTATAGACAGATGGCATCGTAGTCTGTAATTGCATTGCTTAACTAAGTTATGCCGGAAAGATAAAGAATGAAAATGTCAAATACCCACTATTCAGCTATAAAGTCTTTACTATTCCTGTTGCATTTAGCTAACGACTTTCATAGCACTGACAGTGCATACAGGAACTTTTTGGTATGTTAAAAATACACAAGTGTTAATTGCAGCTAAATGGCCTATTCCTTTCTCTTACTATGTGCATGTCACTATTTGTGTCTCAAGCCTCAGAATCAGAGAGCGACGCTTCACCAGAAAAGAGAGTGAGAGTTGCCGTGGAGCCAGAGGTCGAGGATTCCTCATCGTCATCATCATCTTTGTCTGCATCATCATCATCCTCATCTCGCAGCGGTCCCAAACAGCGGAGCCGCAAACGTTGCCATCGTTGCCAAACCAAACTGGAGCTGGTACAGCAAGAGCTGGGTTCCTGTCGCTGCGGTACGACAATGCAACTTTGTATAAACATACAGCAGGACACATATTTTAAAACAGTCAAAGGGTTATTCACACATGGGAGAACACACATAATGAAGAGGTAGCTGTAAAGTTTTGTGTTGTGGTTTGCTTTTGCATTAGGTTAAAAAAAAAAATTTCAATAGTAAATAATTTACCTTATAAATACAAAAATATATGTTGGCAAACTTTGTGAGAGTTTTGTGAATTTTAACTCTAGAGCAGTGATTTACATCTACTACCTCTGTGTGTGTTTGTGTTGAAATGTCTATGACTAGAGTGCTTTTTCTGGCCTAGGGGAACCATTACAGAAAGCCTGAATGTTTCACATTGCACATAAAACATAAGCCAATTACTACAAACACTAATGCAGTTTAAACCAATACTTGGCTTGCTAATCAACTTGTTTGCATACAAATTAAAGTACTTAAAAAGTCACAGCTCTTCACCGCTTAAAGACCATCTGCTTAAACCCACGCAATAATTTCTAAATTGGAAATTGACTCGCTTTTTTTTCCACCAGGCGCTGCTTAATGCATGGGCCATCTATCCTAAATAGTCCAGTGCTTACTATGAAAACATGCTTTTTACAGACTGAAGGGGAAATGGTGGCAATTACAGTGATTTCTGACTATTGCAGTAATTGCAGATTACTTTGCTAATGGTTCTAGAGAATGTCTCACAGTGGAAGCCAAGAAGGTCTGATAATGAGTTGAAAGCACTTTTCACATTGTGAATGGTTGAGAAAAGACAGCTTCAGTGGAGTAGCTGATCCAATGTTGTCACACTCCGTGGACTTATGCTGTTACATGTTAACTGTAATATTCATGACAACTTGTTAGTGTGACACAGCGTAAAGTCACTGGAACTTTAAAAAGCTAATTAAATCATACAGCTTCTGCCAGGCACTTCCCCTTGTCTCAAACTTATTTATAGTTAAATAAATGAACCCGGTTACAGCTGTGGATTTACGTTTAAATAACAGGTCTAAAACGTAGGTGTTGATAGTGGTATATTTATTTTTTTCAGTTGCTTTTATTTACTGGAATGATTTAGATGTAATGACAAAGGCCACAAGAATCAGTAGATTTTTCCTTTTAAGTGCTTGAAAAGCATTTTGTTTTAACTACTCATAAACTATACAGACTGTGGTGTTGGGTCTATGGTTTTATGTGTATGCTCTTGTACATGAATGTGAACTAGGTCAGCTCTTACTCCTATAGACAGACGGGCATGGAGACAGTTTTCTGTACATTTAATACCAGAAGTAGCTGTCCCCTTCAGCCCTCCAGTTATGGTCAGTGTCTAGCAGCATCTCTTAGAGAGCTCCAGTGTTACTCAGCTTTCTTCCTTCCACTCCATTTGTGTGCTCAGTAATCACATGGGTTTTAATTGCATAGCAACCAGCTATTAAACCGGGCTTTTAATCACTGCTCATTGAATGCCAGCAGTGTTATTATGTGTATTAATGAATGAATTGAAGACGATGAGAGCTAACGAGCTTCTCTGAGCTTATCGAGCCTCCTACAGTGGCGGGGCCTTTTGTTGAGAGTGCTACAGCAGACACAGAGACTCAATGAGAGAGATGAGGGTTGTCTGCCTTTATTGAATGGAGTCAAAAGAGAAAGCTATCAACTAGAACGTCTTCTCTGGCAACAAAGCAGTATATATTATGTTGTTGGACATTCAAAAGGACCACTTGTACATATAAGAGGATCATCTTAGGTATCACCTCACACAGTAGTACTTACTTTTTACCGTTAGTGCTAGAATAGTAAGACCACATGCTAATTATACAGTTTAAGATATCCTTTTACATTGTCTATCACAGTCATATGTGTATATTTGCTGAACTTTCCAAATTAACCGCTTTTCTTCTTTTGCACCAATCCTCCAGGTTATGTCTTCTGTATGCTCCACCGGCTCCCAGAGCAACATGGCTGTCTGTTCGACCACCTGGGCCGTGGTCGCCAGGAGGCCGTCCTAAAGATGGTCAAGCTTGATCGCAAGGTGGGCCGCTCGTGCCAGCGCATCGGAGAGGAGTGCTCCTGAGTGGCTTTTCCTTCCTAAGAATCTTGGTGTTCAAAGGTTATCTTAGCACTAAAGGGGATAAGATGATTTATTTTCTCTTCTCATTTTGTTTTTAAAAGACATTTGCAGGTTTTTTTGGATACAAACCTCCACCCCCACCTTTTTTTTTTCTTAAGATATTATGCTCACTCTTTTTTGAAATTTCACTGTTAACCATGCCTTGGTTGGGTTTTATTTTTTATTTTTTTGCTTTTTTTTGCTGGATCATATCCCTGCTGCTAAGATGCCTTTTTGAAACACCCAATCCCAGGAATTACAGAACAATATGGAGGAAAGGAAATTACAGTTTTTTTCACTTAATTGCAAGTTCCTGACTACACAAGAGTGACCAGAATAAGAGCGAAGAAAGGATGAAGAGAGGAAATTCAATGCTTTATACAAATGTTTGTCCCAGAAGCCAGTTTGAGACTGTACTCTTTACCTCAAAAAAGAAAAAAAATCAAAGAGTGATGAGAAGGAGGAAGAGGAGGAGGAAGGGAATGCTACCCTTTGTGTACACTTCTGCTTTGGCGCTGTTAATAGACTGTGCTCTTTACCTCAGATCAGACAGAGCTGCTTTGTACTCTGCACCGAGCATAGACTTTGTGAAGCAAATCGAGCTACCCGGCCTCAGTTTAAGTCAGTGTCTTAACCCCTGGCCGTCCACTACCCCTAATCCTAGACTTTTAGATACACAAAATCCTGTTAGTCATCCACCTCAGGTTATCAGGATATGAAAGCTCAGTCCTCACCCCCCTCTTCCACCAATTTGCATTCTTCTCTTTTCTTCCACAGGACACTTTTTACTGCTTTGCTTAAGATTGTTTTGAAGGTGCTCCTGCTTTGTTGAGGAGACCACTGTGGATGATGAAACTGGGATGATGCCGTAAGTCCACCGTTATGCTGGTGGGATTGAACTGGTTGTCTTTGGATTGCACACAGACATTAGGATGTGACTGATCAAGACTTAATTCATTTGTGGAATTTCTCTGTCTTCCTCTTCTTGTCCCGGTCTTTATCTCTTTATTCTCTTCAGCCCCTCCAAAATGAAGACATGCATGATGTGCTCACATGCATTCTCCTCCCTCTTCATCTCACTTTCTTTTTCCCATGTTTCTTCCTATTGATTGCTCTAATTTTCCTTTTTTCAACCTCACAGCCCCCCTCTTTTCTTGCTGTAGAGGAGGGAGTTGGCGGCTGGGGTGAACGGAGTGCTTAAAAGTTAAAATCAGCAAATAATTACTTTCCAAATGTTTTCCTGGTGGACTGTGGAAGGAATGAACATGCATAATGAATGAATATTCTGTATCTTAAAGAAAACATTATTTAACCCCTTTTTGCGTTTCACTTACACTTTAGTGTAGAGCTCCTTTCTTTGGTTGTAATGTGGTTCTACAACGGGAAGATGAATGTGGAAATTTCAATACTTTTGTTTCCATTGCTTTATGTTTTGCTTCCCCTTTACAACTTTTTCTTTTCCTGAGAAAGAATAAACTGGATTAGACGAAATTTGAGCATCTCTAGTGTACTTATTGACATTATTGATGGGAGGATCAAGAACCATTTGGGATATTGAGTAGTTTTACTTTTTTTGGTCCAGTTTGTTTTTGCAGTTGCAGTCAGCACATGGAATTTTAGAAGTGAGATTGACATATTTTGCATGTTTGTTTTTTTAACACTGAATTAATGTATGAGGTGAGGTTGGTTAAGAGTTAAAACCTTCTTGCAACATGTAACTGGCTCTCTTCCATGTCTGAGCATCCTGCAAATTTTTTTATAATGATATAAACGTCTATTTACTGCTCACAGAGGGCTGCTATAAAGCTACTCTCATTTACTTAACAAATCTGTTTGAGTGTGTTTGTGTGTATGTGTGTAAGAACATGTTTGCTCGCTAATGGAGAATTTTAACTAAAGAGGCTTCTGATGGCAGCAATGAGCCTTGTGGGCTGGCTGCACTAATTAATGTTGTGAAAAAAGAAAACATGTAGCTGTGATCAAAAGGCATCTTCAAACGTCGAAGCTGGCCAACCGCCAACACGAGCGTAATCTCCCACACTCCTCCTTGCCCAAATTGAGACAAAACTTAAGGAGTTAGCACCTAAACATGAAGTTCTTTCTCCTTCATCAAGGTGGATGAAACCTTGAGCAGCCTTGCAAGGTTACAGATAGCATTTAGTGCTCTTAAATCTTGCCATTTGTCCTTGGTGTAGTACTGCTCACGTCCCTTGCTCCTCAGCTTGGGTGCTGGAACTCACATTGGGTCATCTGACATGCAGACGGTGTCACAGGAGATCTGTATGACTCTTATTGGCCTTGACCTTAAAAGGAATTAATATTTATTTTCAGACATTGATCATCGTGTGTTGTAGTTGCTTTTTTTGATTTACATTCTTTCAAATTTGGCTGAGGTATGTTTTTGGTGCGAGTGCTTCTCATACCTTTTATAAAGTCCTCACTTTGTTTTGGATGCCAGTGTCTGCAGTGTATTGTGTTTCGTTCTCTTGATCATGTATTGACACACTTGATGAGCTACAGAGCCCAAATATTACTCCCTTAAGATTTAATCACCAAACACAACAGGAAAAAGCCTGATACTCTATGTAAAAAAATGCATAAATGCCTTCAGGTGTGTAGACCATGTGCATCTCCTCCAAAAAAGGTATCGAGCTGAAGAAACTGTTGTCATTTTTGACTTGCCACTCCAGGTGTCTCACTGCTGCTCACTTCTGAAACTATCTTTTAAAGAAAAATTAAATAATTAAGCTGTCATTAAATAATCAGTATCAAATGCATTAAACCCCACGCACTCCTGCTGGTTTTTATTTTTTTTTAGCATGCATCATGAGTTAATATATGTGTTCTTTAATATTCTTGGAGTGTAACTCAAACCCAAAGACACATTAAGCATAATCTTCCCCCCTTATACCATAGCTAATCAATCCCGTACCATTCATTATGATCCCAACCATCATTAGCCACCACAAACTGACATTATTCTGCAGGAGCCTCAACAGGCGTGCTGCTGACATTTGGTTAGGTTTAAGAGAAAATTACCAGCCGAGAAGATCCAATCCCAGTGTAGCCATTACTGTCAGTTGGTCCTTTCTGTGCAAGTGACCTTTAAGGAACAAGCTGACTGCACACTTCTCTTCACTGACTGGATGACTTCAACACAGTGAGATAAACCACTGGAGAGGATGAGACCTTAATGAAGAATTACTGATGAACTGGGAGGTCTGTGTTTCAGTGAGAAGGCCTCCAATGGATGACAAAGAGAGAGGCTCAGAATGATGAGCTCAGTTTTATAAAGCTGTGCATGGTAATCTAAAAAGTTGCTGTGAGTATAATTTTCTGCTTTAATTTTATATCATTTTTAACTTCTGAAATGTATCTCATTTTAAAATAAGTCTTCAGAATTGAGAGCTGTTATAATCCATCTTCAACTATAATTTACTGTGGATTAAACTGCTTCACATTTGCTGTCATAGTTTAAGGAAACTGGGGCCTAAACTGTCTTGTTTAAACTTTACTTAGAAAAAAGACTCCACTAGACACACTTTGCAGGAGCTTCTGCTGGTTGCAGATATCGATATCTTCAGAGCTTCATATTCAACCTTTAATATTTCCTTTGCAATGTTTTTCTGCTGTTTATTTCACATAGTAATGTTGATTTCATATTAGACCTCCATGAGACAAAGCCTCAGGGTAAACAGCACATTGCCTTGATTTAATAACTTGCACTAAGTAACCATTAACATAAGCACTGAACTTTCTGTGTCGATTTCTCATTCCCTAACCAGGCCTCAGCATCCTATGGTGTGTCATTTTCCATCCAAACAGGATTTTCCCCATTAATGTGAAGTCACCGTGTTCCTCTGTGCTGTGTGTTCCACTGTAAAGCCTCCTTTATTTGGCTGCCTGGGTGGCCGCCACTATTGATTTTGTGTTTCTCAATTCTCTAAACAGAAGCCAAAGTGAGCAGCTTGTATGGATCTCTCCCCTCTCGGTGTTCCTCCCATAACCTTCATTTTTCTCACCTTTATTTCTAAACTGTCCCCTTTTAGCTTTCCTGTCTTTCTTACTCAGTGGTGTAATGTTGTGCTCTACTTCTGGCACTGGTATGCTCGGTCTGTTTTTCATGGGCACTGAGGTTAAAAAAGTTGAATCCAGTGTGGACTGAAGAAGCAGCATTGACAGCTGCAGCATAATAAGTAGCCAAACATAGTGCTCACTTCGTGCTTCAGTGGGTTTAAAAAACACTTTTCCACTTCTTTTTGTTCCCAAAATTCACCCATTTATCAACTTTCTGACATCTTATTAGAAGATTGGTAACTGTATGCTTCTCTTGTGTTTGTATTTAGTGCAAGATGGCACTTCATGTACTTTTCCAGTTAATACTTAGGTTTTTAAAGAGTTTGCATAAACATTAGGGACACCAAATAGCACAAAATGCAAATTTTTACATGATGTAACTTTTATAACAACTCCAACTGAAAACTCTTACTTTGCAGGTGTATGTTTAGCTTTGAGCTTTTTTAAATAACAAAATTATATATATATAAAACAGAAAACAGTTAATGTCATCATGATAATTTAATTGAGGATATATTGGATTTGACTTTAGACATTTTATGTAACAGACTGCTGTATAGGTGTTGAGTTAACAGAGCATGGTCAGTTACCTTTGAGGTAATGACTTTTAGCTGTGTGATGGGGACGGGAGGATCCAGTGCTCATGGAGCTTGACCACATGACAAAGTCAGGGCATCTTGCCTTACAAATTTTAATTATTTTTTAAAAACTATTGTAT
>JAQNCA010000001.1:7707295-7719718 GCA_029783725.1 Acanthurus tractus
TAACTATTAAACCTAAAAATGGCAGCATCAAGGCGGTTTTGGTTACAAACCACAGTTTGGTTTGTAGTTACTGTAGCTTGAATGTTGCAACTGAGAATATTAATACAGAAACCTGGACTTTGTTTTTATGAGAGCTTTGCTGCATTCAGGACCTGTGGGAAGGCCAAATTGCCCACTTTTACATAATGTTGCTTTAATAATCAGACCTCCTAAAGTACACATTGCATAAAGTATTAGCTTTTTGCCTGGGTTTGTTCCAGTGATGCACTTTGAAATATCATAGTTCCTCACAGGCCAACAGTTTTTAGCCCTGTGTGCTAATATTAAAAAGTTTGATGAACATGTTCATAAAGCTTTCATAAGCCACTGTTTATACAAAGACAAAAGTCTTTCCAGCTCCCTGCTCATACTGTAAGGTGATGGCTATGAAACATGCCAGCTTAGAGACCTAGTCTGCTGATGCACTGTTAGCTTAATCTAGCATAGCATAGCCTACTAGTTAAACTTCATCACTACAGTCAGCCTGTGCTATCAATAAATCACTCAAGTTTATTTGTCATGTGTAATCAAATGAAGTACAATGGCTTGTATCCAGTGCATCTACTGGGACAAAACACAGCGGCTCTGTGGCTCAGTGCAGTTTGTGGTGCTTTAATAGGACAATGGCTGAGATGCCAACTGATGAGAACTGCTGGGATGTGTACAGCTAACTTCAGTCTTTGATAGATAGGCCACAAGGGAGGTCGAACTTGATATTAAACATGTCTGTTTAGAAGTTGTTATAAAAAAAAAATCAAATAGTAAAATGTACCTATACAGTAGCTGTAAAATTTTTACTGTTTTATGTTTATCAGGAAAGCAAGCCAGAGCTCCTTACACACACAGTGAAACAAAACTGTGAATGTGTCATTGCTTAGAAGTGTTATACTGTTATTATAATATACTTTGCAACCAATCAAATTGCTTTGTTTTGACTATTGGTTTTATCAACTGTTTTAATAATTCTACCACAGAATTAAATGGTGCTGCATTTCAACTTCCAACAGCACACTGCGGAGAAGAAAGGCTGTCCAAACACTGTCTGAAGCTTCCGGCCGCAATGTACAAGCACGAATAGATGCTCAGATAAATTACTTAAAAATCTACCACATGTGCAGCTGTGGTGTTGAGGAAAACATCAGTGAATCATAACTTGACACAAAAACCTCTGAAAAAACAAATAATAAAAAAAAACAATCAAACACAAAACTTGGCTGGGACAAATGGTGGAACAAGCATCAAATTAAATCTATGCGTTTGAAGAGAAACAGAAAATAATTAAACTCAAATGTTATTGTATTGTAAGGAATCAAAAAATGTTACGTCCCAGGGCAACAATGGTGGAAAAAAGGACAGAAGAAACAAACACACACACACACACACAGAAAAAAAGTTGGGTGATAGAAAACACGGACAACACTTCACCTATAAGAGACATGAATGTTGTAATTGGTAACCAGGGATTTACATGCACTTTCGTCTTCCTTTAAGATACCCACTTCTCTAATTGCTGCTTTTTGTTTGGCAGTGAAGGCTCTGAATCCTTGCCCAGGAAAATATGCTTTTTATTGGTGCCAAATTGAATTGAAAATTGTTGATGCAATATAAATGTGCTTCACCACGGTATCGGCCCACTGCCAGAGTGTTGATGAATGTACTTTGGCTTGGATTCACAGCAGATACTACCCCTTGACATGTTTGTGGGCAACTTGGGTTAAATTTTAGTTTGAGCTGTTGTCCTTGAGCTCGACAAGTGATTTTAGATGAAGTGTTTTGTCAGAGCTAATAATGGTAAGAGAATGACTTTAAGGTTTCAGTGTTTGTGTTAAGTGAATTAATTTCTTTTCTTTTCTTTTTTTTTTACACATTATTTGTAGACATCTCTCCTCAGATACATATTGTAATGATCAAGCGGTACCCTCTGGGATTGCATAATAAAACCCGTTTGTTAGCGCCAAACTCTGCAGTTCCTTGAATGGCCACTTGAGGCTGGTGCCAGAAGGAATTCAGTCCTCCTTGAGACCCATTAAAATGCTTAACTTTCCCACAGAAATAAACATGTTTACAGCCTGATACAAAACACTGTTTTGGACTCCATGGCTATTTCCTGTTCCTGACAACTATACTGTGGGTGAGTTTTATAAACTCAATCTTTCAACTTAAATCAGGGTTTAAAGTTATGCATAATTTAGTATGTGACTGCTTTGAGTGACAGCAGCTGATAGCTGTCTGCTATGTGTCACACAGTCATCGGTAGCAATGTTTTTCCTCCACAACTTCACCATTTTATCCAAATGTTGTTACTTCTGGCTCCTGTTTGTAGCTGCATTTCAAATGCTCACCCTCCTTGATGCATAGGTGTGTATGTGTATGTACGTGTGTGGGTGGACATTTCTAGGGGAAGTCAATTGAGAAAGAGGCAAAGCAAGCACATTGTTGTGTGTGTACATGCAAGTGTTATATTGCACCTCTTTCTTCCTCTCTTTCACCTTCCGTCTACTATTCTTATCTCCCTGTTTGTGCCTGTAAGCAGTGCCGCTGAGTTATAACCAATGTGCAGACGCCTACTGTCATTGTTAAACGTGTGATCTTGTGATAATTTAGTGTAATGTGTAAACTTCGTGCAGATGCATTTAGACCTGATTATGCATACTCATGGCTGCGTAATGTGCACAAACAAAAACACACATTATTATGTTTTTTTTTTTTTCACTTCTTCTCTCATAGGGGGGAAACATCTATTCTCACCTGTCCACTGTCATTACGAAAGCCGAGTGATCTATGAGATATTTTCTTTGATCTTACTCGTAAATGGGAACAGACGTCACGCTGCAGCCGATATGGCATCAAAGTAGACTGAGAACTAAAGATGTGAATGCAGCTCCTGTCACCATGAAGGTTCTGTACATTTTTAAACAGTTAAAAAAAAACCCACATAAGTTTGAGCAATGACAAAACCACTGTGACTGAGGGGACGAAGAAAAGGCCCACCTTTGAAACTTGATAGGTCACAGTAAATTGTCTTTGATTGTCTTTTCACTGTCCTTTAAACACGGCTCAGAGCTAAACTGAGACAGATGTAAAGCCGATCACTGGGGAGGTGCAAAGATGTCTTTACACAAGGGAACTGATCACAGAACAGCCATTATCAAAAGCTGCAGGAGGTGACAAGGTCAGAGAATGATGTGCTCTCTTCCTGGCTGGCTTTCTTAAATACAATAAGCAAGCTTCAGGGGAGGTTTTATAGGACATGTCCTCCCCTGGACACACTTTTAAAATATTTTATGTCATTATTATGATCTATTAGCATATTAAGTAAATTGTAATTCTGTTACATAATTGATGTCATGATTAAGGATGTGCATGTGTCTTTGGATTAAATCTCACAGAAAAACCCAGACCGTGACCATAATTTAATTGTGATGACTTCAAAAACTCTAAAAGTTTCTGTCTTTTAAAAACACACAGTAACTTTCTCACATTATATGCTTAAGCTTTTGAGGATGTATTTAATAAAATTAAATGAATAAATTGCATTTCAGTTTAGGTTCAAGCAATAGGACACTAAAACAGTTGACTCCAAAAGGTTGATTCAGTTGACTCCAAAAGGCTAAAAAAAACAGTCAGTGTTATAAAAAATGCAACTGCTTCATATATTGTATTGTATTAGTTTATAATTATTTTTTATCTTTTTATTTATTTCCCTCTCCTGTCACACATACACAGAGACTCATGAAGACATGCTAATTTTATGAGGCATTTAGCAGAAATGTTATTGCAAGAGTAGGGAAGAGATGATATTAAAATCCTGCTTTCTTTCTGTTCTTGATGAGGGAATACAAAGGGCAATGCTTGGCCCTCTTTAACTCTGAAGGACCATTGTGTATGTATGTATGTTTGTATTAAGTAAGCACAGGACAGATGTGGGACTGTTTCTACATTTTACTATGACTGCTATGGGTCTGGACATCTTCATAGATATGACGTTTTGTATCCAAAAATGATATCACCATGGTTGCTCCTGGTCCAACAGAGGGGAGGAGACACTTTCAATTCTGGTAAGATCATGTAAGAGTGAGTCATGTATCTGTAAGTTTATTAAAGTAAAGGGGTTTCAGGATGAAGGAAGGTCAATAAAATGCTCTCACAAATGCATGTTTATGTGTATTTAATTTAAGATTACCAAAACACTCATCCATATGCACGCACACACCTGTGCACGCACACGCACACATACACACACACACACACACACACAGAAGCACAGGTTTACTGATTCTCCACAGGACTCATTCCATAAAGTGAATATTGAATTACCTGTGATGCTCCAGCAGGAGAGTTTCATGGAAAGAAAATGTAGAGCAAGGGTCCAAGTGTATTGGATGAGAGCAGGCGGCACTCTGTGGTCTGCTGTGGTTGTAATAGCCTCATTATTCATCTGTGTGCTCTGCTTATACACCCAGCAAAGCCTAAAGGAGTAAAACCAGAACCTATTATACACACAGGCGCAAGCACATATACACTACAAACTCATACACACATAATTTTGTCCATATCCTTCAGCAACCAAAACACATCCTATATTTTTGCAGAAAATCAATCTGAAACTTGAAATAATTGACTTTTTGGCCAATGGGTGTCAACAAACACAACTAGTGGAAATGAAAGTGAGATACCATATTCTTTTTGTGTTTATATGGCAAACTTGTAAGCTAATAGGTGCTTATTTACACATCCACCAGTTACATCGCAACATTATCACTCTTTGAATTCATGTTTATTACCATAAATGAATGTGCTAGTAAGATTGCAAAACAATGAGCTGAGACTCATATTAAGACGAGAGGAGCTGCAAAACTATTCTCCGGAGGTTCATCAATACGAGCCATCCCTTTCAAATTGCATCATGTTTTCACATTTTGAGACATTAACATGATGAAAAATATAGCTTAAACTTTAAGACATGGTTCAACATCTAAGGAAATGTTCTTATTCTCTTACTGAGAGCAACACAAGGAGACTAATACCATATGCATACTTATGTATTAAAATAAGGCCACAGCTACGATATAAAGCTGGTTTGCTTAACTTAGCATAAAATAATGGAAGAGGGGGAAACAGTAAATCTTGCTCTGTCCAAAGGTAATAAAATCCTAATTAACATATCATATCTCCTTGTTTTACCAATGTAAAAGCCAAATGGCAAAACGACAATTTATTATTTTACACAGATTTATGAGCTTGATATTTTCTTGGCTGTGTCTTGTTGTCAACTGATGCCAATAAACCAGCTGAGGTTTCAGGAAGTTACTGTGGCCAGCTCAGAAACAGGCAGTGTCAGATATTACTTCTATACTCATTTATTCATATTAGTCACATACTGCACTCTGGAGTGAGCAGTAAATTGAGATTTTGAGCACTTATTAATCATCAACATTTTGTGTCGTCACTGAGAGCTGAAGTGTTGTTTAACTGTAATTTTTTTAAAAAAAAATGTGATGCAAGTTTTATTTAACCGCTGACACGTTTCATACATGTCATGGACACAGTTCTTTTTTGCTCAAACGTAATGTTTTATCTAGCAAACACTCTTGATTTATGAGACAGATGTAAGAGTGGTATTAATCCTCTCATCCTACTCTTGATGAATAAAGATGGGCAAATTTCACAGTGGAAGGTCGGCATATTTCCCAAAACGTCTATAGTTGCAAAAAAGTTAATATTTCTGAAGCCTAAAACTTAATTGCCTTCCATAAAGATGTACAGAGACACACATATACACACAAACATTGTGTTCCCACAGTTATAATATAAGCTGTTTGGGAATAGTACTATATGGAGGGTTGCATAAAATAAGGACTGTTGGCGAGAAGCCTTTGTTTGCCTGTGATCAGGGGAAATAATACAAGTACAGCTTTCGGGGTAAGAGTAAGCCCAAGCTGTAATTAATCCATTTGTCAGCTGAGTGATCTCTCTGTGTGAAAGTCATAAGCCTCTTGTCTCTGTGACTTTGATATTCACAAGTTAATTGCCATGGTAACGCTGCAGGCTGCTGTTACAGTGAGTGTTTGTGGTGTCGCTAGAAGAGGACGTAGACTAAAACAGTTGACTCATACAAACAAAAACTTTGAACTGTTGGTTACTCTTATGTTGTTGGATACAATCAGTCTTTGTAATGATGAATGTTGTAATTTACTTTTTAGAAAGGAGCAACCTTTCTCCACTTGGCCTTGATCAAAAGCGATTTCTATTTAGAAAATACCTGGAACTGTTGCATTCATTAGACGCAGATGAAGACACCAATGCGGATTTAACACAACATAGAGCTTTTTCAATTTTGAGCTGTGTTGCGCTGTCGTCTTGTTAAGTATCTGTCAGGGGACACACTGGTATCTTTGCATCCTCCATTTACATTTTTCCCAGCAGTTGTTTAACATCTGTGCAAAATGATGACTACAAATCTGCCATATCTGTTTTATTCTGCTGGGATGAAATGGGAGATAAAAATACCTCTTAATTTCCATTTTAACTTAAATGAAAACATCTCAGTGTAAGACGATGTCATTTACTGTCACTTAAAGCAGTCTTGTGCTCTTTTTTCGGCCAGAGAAATGAAAAACTGCCAGGTCACACCAGCTGTTGATGGAGGAGTGCTAGGGTTTCAGTTAGATTACAGTAAAAGAAACAGATATCTGCTCCTGGAAGGAGACAGGACATGAACCACGGTGTTCTGTGTTGACAACAACCACACAGTCCTTAGTTAAAGCAATACAGTCTGCGACATTGATAGGGGTGTACTCAGGCGGGACAATAAATTATGATCCAGAGAGTCTGAGAAGTATCTCCTCAAGGTTGGAGGCAAAGCACAGTTATAACAGTTATGGAAGCATATCACATAACATCGTGGTGCCTTTGCAATGAAACAGGGTGCAGCATTTTTTCACAAAGTGTTGTTGTCTTATCGATGTACGGCCTAAGACCAACACTGTCATGATACTTTGGCCTTTGCTGCTGAGAAAGTTGCAGAGATGGCAAGAGGTTACTCATCAGGAAACATGAAGTGGTCCTCCCAGAGTTTCAACAAACAACATGTTGTTGTGGTCAGAACAGTCTTGTGAGAGCTGTACTCAGACCAGCCTCTGAACTGAATCCCTCTGGTGCAGGTAACTTCTGTTTTTCTGCTGCTGTTCATGTTTGAATCAAAAGAAATTGACTCGTCCCTTTAGAAAAAGGGCTCATTTCCAGTCAGTGAGCCTATGAGTTGCTCTCGAAGAAACCTCATGGTTTTGTCATTGTTGACTTGACCTTATTCAGTGTATAGACAGTCGGAGCAGAGCAGCTCAGCTAATTAACACTCTAAAAGGGACTTAATCAGATGCCAAGTGCACTAATAAAAATGAAAGTCATTGGGAAAATGGCAGGCTCCGCAGGGGGATGGGGAGGGATATTTGAAGACACATGCATGTGTGTGTGCATGTGCGTTTCTGTGTGTGTGTGTGTGTGTGTGTGAAAGGGACTGAGTCCAGACTATAATTTCCTTAGCCAAAGGAAGGTAGAGAGAGTCTGTATGGACAAAAAAGCAGGACATTTGTGTAGCTGTAGAGAGCTGCGTTAGACGTGTTAAGCCATCTCTTTTAGTTAGGACACTGGTTTGAAATGTAAAATAAAACTGGAAACACCAGATGATTCTGCCATTTTTATCAGGAGAGACAAAATGATCTATGATAGTTAAGTGTTGTTACAAAGTCTTTGTAGGTTTTGTAATCAAGGGGGTCTGCCCTGAGCACCAGCAGGACAATTGAGTTCAGACACTGGTGGTGTTGGCTGATGATTCTGCAGAGACTGAGAGGCTAATGAAAAGGTGAGACATATGAATCTGCAAATCCTCTTAGCAGTGGGGTGAGTATTGGAGGGGTGCACACAACAGCAGATTGATAGGTAGAAGTAGAAAGAGAATCATATTTGAAAAAGACCACAGGAAGATGATAGGCCAACGATATGGGTGTGTAGCTGTGCCATTGGACAAATGGGACCAGATGACAGCAGCTGGCATCAAAACTAAAAACCTCAGACCATGAAGATGAGGACATTAGGAGTGTGGATGCATAAGTGGAGTGAAAGGCAGTTGGTAGGAGGAATAACTGCAGGGATGAGTGTGCAGCAGTCTTCCTGACTGAATTAGGGCTCAAGCTACGATTGTCAAAAGTGATAAAACGAGACTTTAAAATGCATTTGAGGATTTCAAAAGATCATAGGCTTAATAGAAAAGTGCATGTTGACGCAAAGATTGTTAATGAATGAACATGAATGAACACATGGGAATTTTTCCTGCATAATTTTTGCTTCAAGCTTCCAAGGCATTAGGCATCATCGCTTTGTATTTAAATCCTACTCTGACCAATTTAAATGGTCACAGAAAAGCAGGCAGCGAATGGACATGGCAGTTGTAGCCTCAAGCAATGCTTGAAAGTGCATTTTATCCGAAAAGTAATGACCATTCATTGAGAGACAATGACCTAAGTAATGGCTGAATTTTCCAGATGAGTTGGGAAAGAAACCAAGCTGGAGAATGAGCCGATTATATGAGAGTCCAAAAGACAGAGCCAGAGAAACTGAAAGAAATGTGAAAATGTGGAGGTGTAATAAGTCTGTAGGCTATGGCTCAGTGCCTGTAAGAATTCATGGCAATCTAGAAAATATATGCTTGAGTAAGTAAATTGTATGTGCATATGATTTTGTTTCATCCCCTCTCTTTGCATGTGAATGTTTAATCATTACATGGCATGTTAAGCATGTGTTCTGAGTAAGGGTTTTAAAAAAGTAAAGCAGTGGTGATGGTCTGTGCTCATGTGCCATTCTCTCACAGTTCAGTGACTCACATCTATTAACCACACCTCATGTTGCTGCAGTTTGACCAGAAGTTGCTTATAACAAAAAAAAAAACAGCAGATATCCACATTAAATTTAGTGTGCTTCTTTAAGAAATGTAAAGATATTTAACTTTATCAGCAAAACTCTTCATGTAAACACAGCAGTTGAGCAGAATTGCATTTTCTTTTAAGTCCTCTCCGGGGCGTTTTAAAACAAGTTGAAACCAGATGAGTGTGAGCACTTTTATATGCGGCCTTTTCAAAATCTGCTGTATCTCACATATGAAAGAAAGTCCCTCTTTTTCTGTCTTACTCCATCCTCCTTCTCCTTTCTCAGCTTCCTTTTCTCCATCGTCACTATATCTCCTGATCTCTGCTATCTTCCTGCTTTCTCTTCTTCTGAATCCACACACCTTCCTATTCTCTCTATGTCCTTTTTGCTTCATCTCTGCCTCTTTCATGACTCCCTCATGTCTCATTCCCTTACAGCATCCTACTCTTTCTCCTCTGTGCTGGCTTTGGTCTATTTTTTTTTTCTTTCTCTCCTCATTCTTAAGTTTTCCTACCAGTTTAGACCAGGAATGAAGTTATTTTTATGGCAAATGACATTGATCACTAATTAATTCAAAATTAATGGGAGTGATGCAACCAAAGGAAAGGGCAGGAAGGTCAAATCAATGGCGAAGTAGCATTAGGTGATAATTACATTGTAAAGACATCATGATTATGTTTAGGATTTGAAAAACAGTCATTGTATATTTCAATTAAACTGTAGTCTCCATGTTTGACTTTTTCATAGATATTTTCATTGTCTGATGTGTTTTTTGAAACTAAAACAAACTCATTATATTAACTGGTATATTAACTCATTATATTACCTGGTATTGCTGAATTTCAATGATTAATTAATGTCTATATATGGGCTTGCTTTTTTCTGGCGCTACATTATTGTAAATATGATTGTAATTATGTTTGTTGATAACATAAGATGGTAAACCAAAAATCTAGGCAATAAACAACTACAGTTAGGGATTTCTCAATTAAGTACATGTTCGTTGGTTAATTCCATGTGGATCCACTGGATGTCTTTATATCAACTTCACTACCATTCAACTTTTAACACAGGGCCTGTACCTTTAAACATCACTGCACATATACAGATTAACCTCAACCTCCACATTAGATCAAAGTTTAAAGTTCATGATATTTACTTGCCAGTTTGGATTATTGTTTTTCCAGCATTGAAAGGTAGGAAGTCAGATTTCACAGCAAGTTATGAATCATATGTACATCCATGGTTGAGCTAGCATAATGCAACAACATCATGGAAAGCTTTAAACAGCATTTATAAATACTTATAAGGCTGCGACAGTCAGTTCAAAGCAAGGCATGTCCAACTGGTCATTTGGCAGAGGGGGAATTGAAGACACACTCAGGGGCAGACACAGCACTGGCTGTTTGGTAATGGTATGTTTATTGCCCTGCCTGTTGTATTCACCAGTCAGAGGTGATGCATATGTATTGTCCTCAGTGGTCTTGCCTCATGCGGCGTGTGCAGCATGTGAGAGTAAATCTTCCTCCTTTAGTTTGCATACTACCTTGTCTGCCATCGCAAGCAACACAAACACCTATTTTTTCACTGTGTGATTTATTTATGAATTAAGTCTTTTTAACTTTTTGCTTACATCCATTTCCCACAGAGGGAGAGATGGCAGGGTTGATTAATTGTACGTTTTGGCGCGCCCTACAGTCACAAAAAACACGCACACCCGCACGCACACGCCCACACACACACACACACACACACACACACACACACACACACACACACACACACACAGCCTCCTTCAGGACATTTGCATAGACACTTGCTCACACGTATACGGATGCACATGACTATATTACCTGAGGGACCACACACAGGCACACACAGGCACACACAGGCACACACACAATGTGGAAAAACACAATCAGTGAGAGGATAATGTCACTGTTGCTTCAACCTTTTTCCAGCAGAGAAGACTTTCCTCACAGGGACTGACATATGTGAATGTTTAAACACAACATTTTCATGCAACTCGCTCCTCTGTTGAGACCACTTCGTGTGTGTGTGTGTGTGTTCATGTCTGCATGTTTGCAGTTTTCACGATGTACTATACCAAGGTTGCTGATATATATTTAAAATATGTATCGTATCTAAAAAGCAAAATGTGATGGACAATGGTATACACAAAGTGTGATAAGTATATACTATTGGGGCAGCATACAGCATGTTTGAAACACAACTCAATTCAGCAACAATAACTCTTTGTTTGAAACAGTATTTCCAGAAAGCCATTATTGTAAATTATATCAACTTTTAAAAAATCAAAACTTAGATTTCTAAAAATTTGCCCAGATGGGCGTTTCTGGGTCAAGCACTACTTCTCTTGACACCTCAAAGCACATTTACACTTCAAATCTGCAGTTTTCCCATCAGTTCAGGCATTTACAGCCTAATGGCAGACAAACACCACTGGTCGTGATAAAGTGTGATATTTTATTGTTAATCTTTTAATCTTTTTTTTAATTACCTGACTTCCTCCTTCTCTCTCACCATCATGAGCTGGATGGCCTTTTTGCTGTAATAAAACTATATTTTGGTTTGGGAACTTGCTAAAATGAGTGATGCTGTCGTTCATGTTATCGTCCATGTTGGAGAATAGCTTCAGAGATCAGAATGGATCGGACGCGGTTGTGGTGGGAATCTTCTAGGTGTGCATTTGTATAAACACTGTCATAAACACAGTTTGGGTAAACCTGTAGAAAATAGCATTGTTCTTGGTGAGATTTTTTCTTAATAAATAAAAGCTAAGAAAACTGCATCTCATGCTCTCACCCTCAGTGGGAATGGCATTGGTATACTTAAAATTAACCTGACACACACAATAAGTCCCTTGAACTTTTTCTGAGAAGTTCACTTTACCTCAAGTGAATTCAATTTTTTCTTTTTAAACGTTTTTCTGAAAAGGATATCTGGGCAATTAAATGGAACTCAACTGGACTTTATTATTTGTCTGTGAAGACGTTTCGCCTCTAATGACTTTGACCTGGACGAATGAGAATATTCACAGATATCTGAAAAGGATCTTTGTAGACAGTTGACACACAGAAACTTGCAGCCTATCAAAGCTAACAGCAGATTTGGTTATATATATATAAAAAAATGCAGGCTTGTTGTACTTGTATTGACTTTGCTCAATATCCTTCATATCCCTTATAAAAAGGCGTCACCTTAGCTCTAATACATATGCACAGTACATCAAGCACTTGAAGGAAAGTTAACACACATACAGACATCTCGCTGGACTCAGAGTATATACAGTGCAACAGTAAATAAACCCATAAGAATACACACACACATTAACACACACACACACACACACACACACACACACAGTCAAACACACTCACAGGTCCTGTGGACGGGCTCTAACTGTGAGTGCAGGTGAACTCGACTTTCCTCTTTCAGGTT
>JAQNCA010000001.1:7750065-7771721 GCA_029783725.1 Acanthurus tractus
GCTAATTATCCATTGCTCATTACAACTGACACATCCAACAAGGGCGGAGCGTGTTAGAGAGCCGCTGACACTGCTGCTGACTGCTGTCAACACGCAGGCCTCTCTGAGAGAGAGAGAGAGAGAGAGAGAGAGCTGCTTACGTCTGCCGATTCTGTTTTTCCTTGTTTGTTCGGATCTGACTCCAGCCGTCTGATGGTCAGAGGAATGTTGAGCAAACTCTTGAAATGTCTCCAAAAACACTTTTTTTTATATAAAATGAGAGGACGAAAGTAAGTTGATCTTATGAGTAGGCAAAAAAAACATAGGATAAAAAAAAACATCCGTCACACTTGAGGGTCTTTTTAACTTTTCTTGAAAAAAAAACAAAAATAGTGCACATCATAATCTTTAGTTGGACTGATAATGATTTCATGGACACAGAAGTCAAATATGCATAAGTTAAACACGAGGCACATATATATATATATTTTTTCAAGGATCATGACGTTATGGTAAATGCTGATGAATCCACATCCTCCTGTAATCTTATCGCAGGCTTGGTCTCATATTACCGCGGCAGAAAGAGCGATAAAGTCATCCATATTGCATGACAAGGTTCGAAAAAGGAATGCCGTGTTCAATATCATCGAGTCAGTTTTATTGAACGCTGTGCTTGTAAGATCTCTCCATCGAGGAGTGGAAGGCATTTCTCTCTCACTTACACAAAAGCAGAGTGATGTCAAGTGTTGCTCAGTTTTGTTCACTTACAGGCGGCTGCATTAAATGACCTGTATGTGCAAGAGCTCATTGACGGCAAATCAATAACGTTCGTATTGACCATAATCAAGATTACACCTCTGGCTAAAAGTAATCCTGCCAATTAGGCCATTGATTATGCTTTCAAACAGGCAATCGTTGTGAATAGACATTTATCTAATCTTTTCACCTCTTTTTCTTCTCAATTCACTTCATTAAATTGCTGCTCCACTCTCCCTCATTTTTCTTCATTTCTTTTTGTCTGCTTTGTCCTTTTTTTTTTTTCTTCAGTGATCTCATCTTTTCCTCAGCCAATTTTGTTTTTATTTTGCTTTTCTGTCTTATTGATCAGATTGTAATTTTTCACTTGCCTGATATTCCCTCTGCTCTTATGTTGCGTCTCCTACCTTATTTATTTCAGCTCCCTCCATCCTCCCCTCTACTCTTTTACTCCCATTTACTGCTGATGTCTTCTTTTTTATTTCCTTTTCTTTTTAATTTGTTTCCTGATCAAAGAAAAAAAAATACTGCCCTCTTTTATACCAACCTGTTCCCATGCATCTGTCCTTCTCCTCTTCTCTCTGATCTTCCACACACTCGACACCATGAATCAGCAAAGTAACCTCCATGCAGGTGCTGAAATGATATTTACTGCTCCTTCTAGTCTTTTACTCTTTTAATCACGTATTTAGTCTCCCTCTCCTCTCAGCTGCTTCTGCCTATCCCTTCATCCCTCCTCTAAGTGACAGATAATTAAAATGGATATTTCCATGCACAAGTTTATTCAGTCTTCTACAGTATGTCATCGTACACCTGTCATCTTACACCTGTCGCTTTAAGTTATTCAATTTGGCCTCTGTTTGTAGTCACTGTTGTTTCTTCCTTTTTTGTCAGTGTCATTTTGCCTTTTCTGCCTGTTTCCTCCGTCTTCCTCTTCAGAGGTTGTATCCTGTGTGCTTGCGCATGTGTTTGTGTATGTGTGAGTGCCTCAGTGTGTGTGTGTGTGTGTGTGTGTGTGTGTGTGTGTGGGTCTGCGTCCGTGCCAAGCAGTATTCCCCGATAACAGGATTACCATCTTAAGCCTATTCACGGTAAGTGAGCCAGTTGGATGGATAAAGCACTGTATCGTCGACTCCACTGGCGTTACATCAAGAAAGAGTTAGAAAAATTGTAGAAGGCAAGCCTAGCAAGCTCGTGGTGGGTTACTGAGAGGGAATATAAAGGATTCAAACTCTGAAGCACCTCAGAAAGGAGCAGCGGCAGAGAGGGGGAAGCCTTGAAAGCTAAGCGTCGCTTTAAGTGATGTCAAACAAGGAAACAAGGAGGGATTTAACTTTTCACTGCAGTGTTTTACTCACCGGTGGGTAAATTACATATGAACACAAATATGAACACAGTCATTTGAATCCACAAAACATGAAGATGCAAAGGTAAGCGTGCAAGGCTGAAATATTATGACTTCATGCATAAAAAAACATGAAATCATTTATGGAATAATATGAACAAGAATGAACTGAATCTCAGGGACGCTGTAATGCCTGAACAGTACAGAAATGCAACACCAAGATGTTTCTGTCTTTTGATTTTGTTAATGATGTCTTCCTTAAAAAAGTTCAAATCTGCTGGGGAGGATAGAAAAATGGCAAGTCCAAATGTTGTAATCATGTTTCATCAAGTGTTATTTCTTTATAAATATTACGTTCATCATAAAGCTTTTAAAGAAAAGAAGAAGGTGAGGTTACTTAGATTACTTGAACTTTTCGTTTACCAACTAACTTTGGAGAGTTTTACTTACTTTCAGCAGTATTCCAGCAGTCTTTATTTGTGTTTTGTTTCGTTTAGTGTTTTTTCTGCCGGTAAAAAAAGTAGCAGGCAAGTCACTGTTTATTCCAGCAATTACAAAAGAGACATTCATAATATTGAAAATGACCCCACTTAGAAGACATTTTGTTTATGTTATTCGTAATAATATAGCAGCACAGTGCACTCAGCCTTGACTCAGCCTGCATTAAAAGATTTTATCGTTAACGTCTTTTAAAGTGGCTTACGCGGGCTTTTAATAAACCCGTCCAGTCATTTAACTCAAAATCAAACCATTTGAGGAAACATTTAGTCAAGAGGTTCATTATCTCCCTTGTCATATCTCAACATGTTTACAAGGCTTGTGAATGAGGCAGGTCAGTATGAAGGCAGATAAAATGTAAAGCCTAAGCACACCTCTATAGATGAAATCCTGTGCAAGAAAAGGCTGCAGACATGCAACAGGTGACAGAAAAAAAAGGGGACAAGATAAAGAGATTACATTAAGTTTAAGGAGAGCTATATTTGCCTATAGCTAATGTGACTGTCTCAGCCTCAGATTTTAATCTCTAACTCATTTAGATGTCTTGATAAGATTTCCTATATTTAATTGAGAGAGATCAAATCTTTTTTTATGTAAAATATATGATTTTAACACTAAAATGTCTAAAAACTGCAATATTTTTGCTATACATTTTGTCAAGCTGTGCACTTACATGATCTCAGATGTTTCCAATTATGTTTAAACCAAAGAAATAGGTAATTTAATTAAATGTACAGTCTGTTTCTTTTCTTCTGTCACTAATTTCCAGTAACACCAGTCAGTGAGGAAGGAAACATGATGTAACGTAAAGGGAATAAAACACCAATAACTCATCTACCTGAGTCAGTCAGATAGATTTTCTTCTGCAGTGGCTGCTGTTAAGTAACACTCAGTACATCCCATGACCCCAAGCTACTTTATGACATTGGCAAAATGTATCTTCTGTGTTCATTGTCCTGGAAGAGACCTCTAGTGGCAGAAATTACCTACAGTGTGCTAAAATGAAGAGTACACTGAAAGTAATAGAAATAGAAACAGAGTGCTTATGGCATCTGGTTGGATCGTTTATACAGAATGATACCAATAATGAGGTATTAATGACTTAGTGTATTAACAACATGATTGTGTGAGAATATGAACCACTCAGAGGCACAGGAAGCTGTTATTTTGGCTCCTTGTGGTGAGAGGAAAAACACTTAGGACCTCCACTGTAACATTAAAAGTCTCCTTCAAGACAGCCCTTGTTGCTGCCTTTGATCTATTATCATTACACATGTGTTACAGCGTGAAGCGTGAGCTTTTTTTGTTTATTTGTTTGTCAGTTTTGTCTCTTTCCGCAAGATAAATCCCTGATGATTTCAGTTGGATTTCAGCCTCTTAATTGCTCAGGCAGGAATGCAAATGCGAATGCGGAGTAACAGGTGACCTGTCCAGGTTGTTACTCGCATAATAATTCAGGATCCGATTGGGCCAGTCTGTCTACATTATTTTTATCTTTTTTTTTTTTTGTGACTGCTGTGCTGAATATTGATAACACATTAACATAAGGAGCAAGATGTAAACAACCGTCTCAACCTCCTTTTCCCAGGCTAAATGCTAATTCAGTATTAAGGTCTCTCATGTATTGTTGTGTAGTGTTGACACTTTCCAGTTTAGACAGCAGGGCAAAAAGGTCCGACAGCCATTGGACCATGTCTGCTGGATCCTGTTGTGATGTGTCACTCCGAGGGAAGGAGTGAGGAGACTCAGAGACAGATCAGAGGAGGGAGGGAAAGTGTGTGTGTGTGCATCTGCATTCATTTGTGGGTATGCGTGAACAAGGCAAGATATACGAGAGACTACAGAGAAAAGCAACATTAGACTTGAGACGGAAGAAGCAGATGTAGACAGAGAAAGAAAGGGGAAGCCAGAGAGAGAGAGAGAGAGAGATGAAGAAAGGAAATAGAATAAAACCTCACACATAGATAAGAGAGACGGTAGAGAGACATTTAGACAGACAGCTGCAGGCCACTGACCTGTCAGTATGGTTGACACACATTAGCCTTCTTCTCCCTCATCACTTTCTTCATCTCTGTTTGCTTTTCTACTCCTCTTTTCTCTCCTTCTGTCACTCTGTTCACGCTGCAGCTGTACCTCATTTCTTCTCAAGCATATCATCACTGTCTCTGATCCACTTTCATCATGCATAATTAGCTGTCCTCCCTTCTCCCCACAATTCAACACAGATTTGCTGAATTGGATGCTTGAATCTGTTGCCAGTTTACACAGTGACATCCAATGCAAACCACTACAATAGCTTTGCAATAAATCCTACTTTTGTGAAGCTCATAATGTTCAGGTCTTGTGGATATTTTGTCAGAGGGATGTTGATTCAGCTCTATCACATTTGAGGCTAGGCAAAGAAAAGTGTATGTAACATTTTGTCAACTTTCTTATTAAAAAAACTAAACTTTATAAGCTTCATAAGGTTAGGTTTTATTGCAGGGCTGTGGTATTGGATTTTGTTGAATTTAGCAAATTATATGTACCTGTAAAATGGTAAAATCTCAAATGTGTTTTAAAATAAAAGCAGCACAAAGGCTGAAACATCTTTACCACCCATTCCATGTCAGTGCAAACAAGGCAGCGGGATTCAATTCAAGGACAAGTTATTATTGTTTATGGTCCCGTTGATGCAGAGACTGCAATGCATCAGTTGGAAACAAATGCTCTGTTAAAGAGATTTATTGCGACTGATGATAACCGAGCATGTGACCACTAATGGAAAATTTACTTGCCCGTTGGGCTTTGGTCAGTGTTTTAGTGCATTTTTCAATAACCACAGAAATGAATAAGGCCTTTTCATCCCATAAAACACAAATAAAAAGCGGTCTCCAATTTCCTCCTGCAACACTCCGGCAAGGCTTTTCTTCTATTCTCTGCACTGTTTCTGTTCTCCTGTTGAAACATCTGTGTCCTAGACAGCATACAGCTCCCCAGCTGAATACAGAAACAGCGAACAAAACCTGCTGCATTTCACGTCGAGCTGGATCCCAGGGGAACCTAAACCTTTCCTTCACTTTACACTTCTAACCAAATGTAAGAGATAATATTACAAAAGACTCTGACTCTACAAATGTATCTTCTTCTCCTAGCAAGTGTGTGTGTGTGTGTGTGTGTATCTGCGTGGGGGGAAAAGTGCTGAGGGGATTGTCTGTGTTGTTTTAATGTGTGTAAATGGGTGTGCGCACTTCGACACAAGATCTAACAACAGATGCTTGTTTGGCTTTTCTGTACTTTGTGAAGAAATAAAAAAAAAGATGGGAAGTAAAAGAAAAAGCTTCCATTGAGGGATAAGCTGAGGGAGAAAAAGAGACCAAGAGAGATATGCAGACCAATCCATCGGGACCTGAATGGAAAAAAATAGAGCCGCATCACACGTCTATTGAAGGAAGAATGGAGAAAGAGGTGCAGAGGGAGAGCAAAAGAGGTCAGGGAAGGAGAGCCCAGGTGATGGTTTTAAGCTGCTGGTGTCACAGGCAGATATAGGCTCCGTTGCTGCCTGCCTGTCATCTGCATCACACACATTATCCCCTTTATTCGCAATATCACCTCTTTCTATTTCGCTTCATGTGCCTCCCCGGTGTAGCGACTCCCAGTGTGATGCACTTTTTCTCTCCCCATCACACAGCTGCCAGCGATGCCGTGTATATCATTCCCTCTCCTTCTCGCCTTCACTCGCTGAATATATAAAAAAAGAAAAAACTATATCTCACTTCCACATTCAGTCTTTTTTTTTCTCACACACATGCCCTCTCCTTACCGACTGTGTTCCGCACCGGCTCTTACTTTACACACTTTGTCTTTCTGTTTCCTCGCATACCTTCCTGATACCTTTTACCCAAGATCTCCTTATATAACAGCTGTATTTTTGTAAGCTCGTATGCCACTTCCATCCTCATTGACTTTCTGTAATCTTTTGAGTGCAACACATCATCCTGATTTCATTTTTGAAAAAGAGGGACACATCAGTAAACATGCAGTATCTGCTTTTAACTGAAATGTATTATCATTTTACTTCCCCTGTTCCAAAGCCCCTATCACATAATCTTACTATTAAAAATCTTCTGAACTTGAGCCTTATCTTAATGGTCCTTATCCTATGAATAAAATGCTCCCTCCAAAAGCTGAAGCAGACAAAATATCAGTTTTGTTTTTTTTTAAGATTTTCACTTATCTTTTAATCCTTGAATGGAAAGGATAAAAGCAGAGGAACACAGATGCACACTTCATGCTTGCTTTCCCTCTCCTGCCTTTTCTGTCTCTCACAAAGGCCTGCACACCCACGTACACACCCATACACACACATACACACGCACACACACATGCATGCAAGCTGGACTCGCTAAAGCATGGAGAGAGAGGGTTCGCTTCATTGCTCACCTTGGCTGGTTTGATCAATGGCAGTCTGCCTCCTGCAAATCCCTCCCACAAACAGAGCTGAATAAACAGACAGGGAGCGTTTACACAGACCCTGATAATCTGCTAATCCATATAACCTGCTTTCTAACCAACACATACACACTCAGTCATTCACACACACACACACACGTGGCAGGGGATATGGACGCAGATACTGTGTACATATCCAGGGACACAAGCAGACAAGTGTGCATGAGAGTAGGAGATGTGCAGTTCTACACACAAACATTTGCATGCGTGCATAAACAGACACACACCGTATCAGTGACTCTTGCCCATTATCCTCTCTGACCTCCTCAACAGGACATGGTTGATAGTCTCGCCGATGTTGATAACAGGCTGAAGGGTTAATAGGGATTAATGGACTGCACACACACAGTTGCGCGTACTCACATGAGAGCGAGAAACACATTTCAATGATGATGAGTTTACAGGCTTTCATATATCTCTGAAAAGTGTGTGTGTGTGTATGTGTGTGTTTGGGTGTGTGTGTGTGTTTGTGTGTGTGTGTGTGCGTGTGTGTGTGTGTGCATGTTTGTGCATTTGATTAGCCGAGTGAGAGTATCATGTTGCTGTCAGCCATGCAGCATTCCCACGGCTTGATGGGATAATTGAAGCGTGAAAAAGCCTTATAGAGTGTGTCAAAACTCTCAGTGGTCCGAGTTTAGCATCATGGACGCCATGAGTACAGCGCTTAGTGTCATTAACTTCCACTCTGTAGGGCAGACGGAGATTTTATCAGTGAGGAAAAAGACATGGCTGCAATTATATATTTGATTAGTTATTCAGATTATTTAATGACCTGCCCAGCAAAATGAAGACTCGTTCTGTCTGTGTCATTTATGCACTTTATTATGTCATTCAAGCTGCTAATGTAGACATACATGTCGACAGCAACTCTGAGAAAGGTCATATCTTACACAGTGTTCCTATATGTGATGCATGTGAACAAGGTTTTAAACTATGCTTCAGTGTGTGTTGTTGTGTTTGTTGAGCTCTGACTTTTTTTCGGATGTATTTTGACACAACCTAAGAACATTTGGATCTTATCTGTCCAGATCCTGCTAATTCTGACAGTTTTTTTTTTTAGGAAACTTGCAAAATAACCAGAACTTCTCATTTGTATCAGGCTGACATTAAAAGGGTGTCTTGTGGCAGCTATGTGACCACAAACCAAGGGCACAAATTTGATTTAACACTCCCAAATAAAATAAGAAAATGTATCATTTGTAACGTTTGTTCGGAGCATCACACAGAGGTTCTTTCCAATGGACCAGACTTTTGGTTTAAAATAACTACATGGTTAAAGTCAGGAAAAACTTCTAGTTTAAGTCCATCAGTTATGCTAAGATTAGGTTATCTCTTGAAGTCATGGTAGGATGCCAACATTGACTCCTGGATGGAAATGGGACTAACAGTCCAATGTCAAAGTCAGTCAATCCACCCACTCCAATTTCCTCTTAGTGCAGACTTCAGGCCCCATAACAGCATCATTTAAGATGTCTTGAGTTTTCCTTCCAGGGGATCAAAGTCAAAACTCTGCTTAAAGGCTTTGTTACTTGAACATAAACATGCTGAAGAGCTTCGACCTGAGCAGACAGGGACTCACTATTAAAGAACTACATGTTACTGTCTTTGTTTGGATTTGAGGACAGAATGTTCTATCTCTTACTATTAAATTATGAATAAAGTACTTAAATATGAAGTATGTTTGTGAGAACAGATGTCAGAGTTGGCACTCAGTTCTGCGTACATTGTGTCATGTGTCAAGTTAATTGCTAAGTCGGATCTTAAAGTTTGTCTTTCATATTCTCTCTCTCTATCTGAACTTTTCTCTGTTACACTTTGACTGATTCAGTTTTTCACACACGCTGCTTTCACCGACAACATCTTTGTCAATTTAACATTTTCTCCTCCTCTGCTCTTTTCAGGTACGGTGGACCAAGACGGCAGGCAGTGCATCAGACAAGTTCCAAGAAACATCCATCTACAACGAAACGCTGCGCATCGAGGGCATCCTGAGGGTGCAGGGGGGTCGCTACTACTGCAAGGCCGACAACGGGGTGGGGGTGGCTGCCATCAAGTCCATCCGCGTAGATGTGCAGTGTAAGTGGGCAGGGTGAAAGAGGTCCACTTCTAGACCACAGTTGACTATCACTAAAGCCATTCCCACTGATAGAGATTACTGCGATGGGGAGAGATGGAATGATTGGAGTAGGAAAGATGAAAGACAGACTGGATGGATGATGAGTTTTCAGGTGGGAATGGCTTCCAGGAGTATCTGACAACTAATGGTGGAGAGGATGAAAAGCAGGATTAGAGGGAAAGAGGATAAATCAAAAAAGGAGTGCAGCATTTGGAAAGCGTGAAGATAAGAGAGTGTGACACATCAAAAAAACTAGCATCTCAATCTCAGTGCTCTCTCGCCTATGGTGTGCATTGATGCACAGCATTGCTAGCGCAGGTGTGTATACTCCATTAACAACAGTGATTAAAAAAAGGCAACTGTTTTGTCAGATACTCTTTGGAAACAGTGAAGTCTGTGGGACATGGAGAGTTTTGTAACAGTTAGTCCAGGCGGCTCGGGCTCCCTAACCACTGTTCCTCAGGTTACCCACTACTTGAATAAAGAGTAGAAAATTCATAAACACAAAGCCAAGTTTTTCGCTCTTCAGACTTTAACATCTTCAATATTTGTTTGTTTTAGCTCTTCTATGTTTTGTGCCTTCAACAGTTTCTGTGTAGCTCACAAATGGACAAATACTTAAAAGATCACCTGTCCATTTCAAACCTCGTCAGGGATCTCATAAACTGTTCCTCTAGTCTTTGGGCTCTAAAAAAGGGCCCTTGCTAGAGTAATAATACAGACTGATAATTATGAGGAGCAGTGCTGCATTGTAGGGGCCCCGTGCCGCTGCTTGTTTCACTGCCCCACTGTCCCTGTGAGTCAGGGGCCAGGTCATGGCAACAGGTTGATGCACGTACAACTATAAACCAAACACATCAACATTTTTTTTTACTGCCCTCTTTTAAATCCAGCACTCTTAAATCCCTGCCTCATCGGTTACATCAATTTATTGCATAGATTATTGCATCCATCCTTCATTGATTTAATTATTTTAAATGTGGGTTGAAAGACATAAAGAACAGAACACTCATATTTTAAGGATCCTCTAAAATCTATAACATCCATTACTTGCCTTTCATTTACTTAATTCATCTCCTCTTCTGCTCGGCTTCAACATTGTCTGCCACCCTTGCTTTAGCACCATATCTCCTGTACCACAACACACACACACACACACACACACACGCTCACCCCATGCTTGTCTCTCTCTAGGATTTGTCACTTACACACAGCCTCTTAATGGGGCTCTGCCTCCCTCCTTTTTTTCCCTCCTCGCTCTCTGCCGTTAGTGTTAGTTCTCCCCAGGCGCTGGCTCGGCCCCTGCTGGGGAGCTGGTAATTGCAGGGGGCCTGGGTAGTAAACAGGTTGTATAGTGTGTGTAGTTGTGACAGGCCTGTGAAGCTAACCAGCTCTGACGGCCAATGCTTGTTCAATTCCCCATCCCCCATGCTGCATTAGACCCGCCGGCGGCAGGTCAGCCACGCTTCTTACACAGGATGACTTTAGTGCTAGAACGATGTAACAATTAGCCCAGGCTACCAGGAGAGAGAGAGAGAGAAAGATAGATGGGAGTGGAGGGAAAGACAGATGGGAGAGTGAAGAAAGAGAGGAAGGAGGAGGAAGAAATAGTAAAGAAACAAGCAAAGACCACTGCGGCTTAGTGCTCCTGCAGCAACAACAGCAGGTAAACTCAAAATATCAACAAGCAATGTTAAAATATATAAAGGAACGGATGAGCGACAAATTAAAAGACAAATAACATGATTTCTTGACAAGGTGTCAAGCCACCAAAATCTCTGAAACTGTGAGGTTGTTCAAATATTTCCAGAAGGAGATCATTAGGATAAAGTTAACTGTGAAGCCTTTGGCAAATTATTCACCTGGTGTTATTCTCATCAAGCCTCATGCTACAGCAAGTCTGATAAATTATTCTATCAGTACTAGCCATTTAACTTTGTTTTTAACTGTGAAATGCATCACTTAGTGATTTAGAAGCCATGTTTGTTGACTGGGGTCAGAATACTTAGTTTTACTGTAACGTGTAGCCTGGTGGCAGTTCAAAAGGCTTAAACCATTTGACTGACATCTTTCCTTAGCGTTTGATAGTCACTGAGATTGCTGCCTGTTTGACTGAAATGTTCTCCATCTAGGCTGCACTGTGCTTTTCTGGCTCCAAAGAGCTGACAAGATGGCAGCTAGTTGTAAGCACAAACTCCAGGCTCCAAGAAAAGCTCTGTCAAAATCAAGCAGGAGACATCATGAAGTGTCCATGACTTGTTACAGACATGGTACATGAGAAACAGAAGAACAGGCGTGCTTCAGGCGGGAATGTGGTGAAGGAAAGAAAAGAAAATGCTAATTTTTATCTTGCTTGATAAAAACCTGTAAAGAATGCCTCCTATTTCAAGGAAAAAAGCAGGAATTACATGGAATGTTGATTGACTGAGGAGGAAATCTAGTTTTTCAAAGAAGCTAAAATCAAGCAATCCTAATGGTTGTTGGTGTGGCATAATAACAGTAAATGATGGTGATTACATCTAATTTCTGTACACAAATCTGTAAAAGTAGCAGTGGCATTTACCATTACAGTAGTAGGTAGAGTAGTTTTTAACAGTTCTGACATACTGCAGCTGCAGAATGGAAACATTTAAGATCAACTTTGACCTCAGTTGTGACCAAAACACAGAGGAGTGGAGTTAGCAGTGTACATCTCTGACAGAAATGAGACTATTCAGTTGCCCCAAACTCCACCTCGGGTCTTGCTAATAATCCAGTTTAGCACCACAGACAGTGCAGAGTCTCAGCACCACTGCACCCCATCAGCAACTGAACGCAAGCCATTATACTTTATTTCATTGCGTGTGATTAAAAAAAAAAAGAACTTGAGTGATGGACTAGAGCTTTTTCACAGGTTATGAGCTTAGCTTAACTATAGTGGTAACTGATAGGCTAAGTTTAAATAGCAGCAGGCTAAGTTAGGTGTTTAGGCTATCATGCTGCACTGCATTTGCATTCCACTATGTGCTAGCTTCTTCATAAAAACAATAGCCTGTGAATGCTTCATAAAATTATCAGTAAAACAAGTTATGCCTTTAACTGCTACATTTTCATACTTGCCAAAGTAGGTTGAAACTCCCTCCAGACCATAATTTTGTTGTTTAATTAAGGTGTTTAGATTGTCGTAATTTACATTTGAAAAGTGGGGAAATGAAGTAGAGGAGAGGAATGAGATGAGAAAGACAGGTAAAGCAAGAGACAAAAAAGAAAATCAAGACAGTTAGGAGGGGAAATTGAATTTAAGAGGAAAAGAAAGATCTGGGGAGAGAGATGCACATAATAAGGTAGATGCACTCATAGGCTTTTCGATTGAATGCATCCAGAAGACCAGTCATTGGACCAGAGGGCAGAACATGTTGTTACCCGCACAGCTACAAACATGAGCTCCAGTGCTCTTTCATGCTCTCTCCCTCTTTCTCTCTCACTATGTTTCTCTGAATCATACAATTTCAGTCTTTTCCCCATGTCTCAGCTTTTTAACAGACATGACCAAAGTGCTGAACTTTCTATTTACTCCCTCTTTTTCCATCTCCTTCCCTCATTTCTTCTTTCCTGTTGTCCTCTATCCTCCATACTTTCCTTCCTTCCTGCCCTCCTCTATGAACCACACACACACACACACATACGCAGCAGTGTGTGATGAAGCAGTTTTTTCAGTGTTTGTGTGTGTGTGTGGAGTCAGCTGGGGTCTCTTCCCTCTCAGCTGTGAGGCTCAACAAAACACAGCAGTGACTGGCTTAAGGTCATCTGCCCTGCATGAGGCTTTAACTTTCATACAGTCGCATGGCTGCACACACACACACACATCCTTCACACATTCATTCACATGTAACATTCACACATCTTTACATTCACATACATGTGCATGCACACTACAGTAAGACAGATACACTTCGAGTATGCATGCATTCTTACACATGTCAAAGACGCACACACACTCAATAACCTTAACATAAACTCAAAGTGCAGTGTGTGAAAGCAAGAGTAACAGGATGGAAAGATGAAAAGCAGTGAAGATGAATAACAGGTTGACTGTCATGGACAGACAGCAGAGAAAATGAGTGAGGAGTTTAGGCGAAGAGGCATTTTCAACATTCTGCTTTAAATTAAAGGCACAAACAGCAAAAGTCACTCGCATATTTTTTAAGCCAACTCCCTAAATCTCATTCCACCATGCTTTCACTTCCTGACCCCTCCCCATCCACACACAGACGCCTCTTATGCCTCCTTTTCTCACTCACACACATCATTTATGTCTCTATACCCGAATCAGGCCTGTGAAATAGTTATTAATTTAGTATGTATTTACTTTTTAACCTTAGGAATATTTTAATAAAAAGTGTGTATGGGATAGTAAATGCAAGTCATCTTATATTCAACATGCATTCACTTGCAGGACCTGCAGTCAACAAATTATAAAATTTATGTGCTTAATGAGCAAACACAGGTGAATCTCTTCCTCCCCCCCGTCAATCTTCCCTTTCACAGTTTCACTGAAAACAAAAATCACTTTTCTATGAACCTGCAGCCACTTGCACTGATGCCCCACTGATGCAAAACCCTTTCTACTCAACAACACCTCATTAACCTCACATTATATCTGCAAACAACCGTCTTATCCTGTTAGACCTCCTTCATGCGGGGGTTACTTGTATCAACCAGCTGACCAGTGACCTGGCACTCTAACCACGGAGGCAGTGGGACAGTGAGCAGGCGGGGTTTAACTTTGAATAGCCTCTACTGATGGGATGGACTTGGTTCAGAAACCCAGCCAATGGTACTGTAGTGTAAATAGATAAAAAAAAAGAACAAAATGGTAAGTTCTGTCCCGTTCATATGACGTCCTCTCTTTGAATTCATGACTCTCCTCTAGTTGCAACCAGGTAAGTGGATGAATGTTGGGGTTATGTGGCAATAAGGGTGAAGATGATGATGTTCTTGGTGTTAATGTCTTTGTAAGGTTAAAGATGTGATAGTGAAAGCCATTTTTATCAATCCACTGTTAACGTTTGCCTCAAGATATAGAAAAAAAAAAACCAGAATGATCTCCTTACCAAAAAGCAGCAGTTCTCAGTTGTGGAACTACAGATTGCATAAATTTAACTGGTATTATGCTGCCGAGAGGTCAATGAGTTGGCTGTCTGCTGCATTTGGTGCTGTTTTGTAGCCATTTGTCAGTATTTCGGAAAATTGTTACCATTAAAAGTATGCTTAATTAGCCAACAGCATTTCATGTTTGCTGTGTAACTCTAAATGTAGAGAGAACCACCAGTAGATTAGTTTGACACAGTGTGACGGTGTTTGTGTGTCACCAACTGGCACCAACTGCTCCTGTGATGGTGAACAACAGAAACAAGTGGAATGAAATACATGAAGAACCTATGTTTTTTTTTTAACATTGGACAAATAAATATGAATATTTAATGCAACAAGAAGGTTGAGGTGTTTGAAGCAAATACTGTTGATCAAAAATAAGCACTCTGTAAAGCTGGTACAAAGCTGAGGAAACTGTATCTAACCTCCTGTGGCACTGGCAGTAATGGCAGTATAAGTCAATGGAGTGTGAGACCATGAATCTCCAAATGTACACAGGCCCTTTCACAGCTATGGCAGTTATCATCGTAACTGTCACTGGCTATAGGAGTCGATAGAAGAATGTGTAATCTTTTGAAATAGTCCCAGTGCAGTAATACAAGTGCTCTAGAATCTGTGCTTTTGACAGCAGCATGCACACACACACACACACTTTCACACCCATAAACAGCAGGCTAGGTGGCATTTAGCCTGTCCTGGTTGGGTCTTCTGTCACAAACACAGGCGCTGTGCTTCAGGGTGACACCAGGCCTGGCTGGGCACTGATGCTGCTGGCACTGAGTGGACACACATTATGCACACACACACACAAACGAGCGCAAACACTGGCCTGCGCTCACACACTCTATAGAAGGCAGGGAAAATGTGGTACAGACAGGTAAAGGCAGTAACAGGTAGTTTGAATGAGGCTTTTATCTATCAATGGGATCCAGGCTGAAGCTGCAGGGTGAATCATTGGGCCTTCACACTGTTGTTTGAGTCACACAGTGTGACAAAAAACTCACACAAACTTTCTTCCTTTTGCTCATCATCTTTTTTCCACATTTCTCCATCACGTCCTCTGTTTATCTTCCTCTCTCTGTGTTACTTGTTATTACTCTCTGATGCTATTTCAATCCATATTTCTGTTTGTGCATGCCTGTTTGTGATTTGCTTGGTCTGCTTGTGTTTTCTTCATCAGTCAGCCTCGTCTCTGTAGGATTTGTCTCATCTACTTTCTTTTGCAAGTTTCATCCCCTGTCAGATTTTCGTATTCTGGTTGTTTCTATGAAGTCATGGTCATTGTTCCCATGCTAGACTTGTTATTGGAGAGGCGTATTTTGATATATAGTTTAAAGAGTTGTTTATTTTTTACCCTTCCTTCACAATTGACCTTCACACCATGTTTGATTCGGTCCATTGCACATAGTGAAACACATACATAAAAAATGTATCAGACGATGTTAGAGTTCTGGTGATCTGGAAACTCTGTGTGGGCCTGGGGAATTTTCCCACACAGGCAAAAAGAATTTCTGTGTGACTCGGCTCATATTGTGTGTCAACTCACTTATGAACTCGTTGCTTTTCTCTTTTCTCACCGGATCAATTGGTTTCTTTATGTTAATGTTTATCAAACTCCTTTCTTGGCAACCATACTTAGAGAGCATTCTTTGGTAATGACCATGAATTCCTTGAACAGACACATTAACGTGAAATGGAAGGGGTCACTGAGGGTGCAGATTGTAAAGTGTGTGTCCTTCACACGGTCTACAGTGTGCTTTGTCGTGGCATCAAAACTACAGGTCAAATGAATGAAGGCTCTTATACATTCAGGTGTATTGAGGAGCTAGTAAATGCAATAACACGGCGCTGAGACTGAAACATCAACAATCAAATATTGCTGCTATCGGTTCAAAAATAATAATAAAAACATTTGGTGTAAGAGAGGTTTTTATAACAGAAAGAGAAAAGTGTCGTAGAAGACAGATTCAGTGTTGGTAATGTACAATACTTGTGCCTTGTGTAGACTAGACTCAAATACAGTATTTGCATCTCTTCCTAAAGCACCTTTGATGCCTTCTTTTGTATGTCATTGCTTGATTTCTGCCAAAAGTATTGATGTTTGTGGTTTTGCTTGGATTTTTCTGCTCCGTGGTTTATTGAGAACTAACCTTTGTTTTGCCTGTTTTGATCATTGTAGTCATCTCTGAAAGTTATCAACCTCTTTTTTTATGTTGTTTGTTACTGGATGACAAGGTGAAAACTGTGTCTGTGCAGCAGGACGTTGAATTTTGAAGATCATTTTTTGCTCCCATCAGTGAAAGGACAAATAAATGTATGAACTTTTTGTAAAATGGACATTAATTGAAGTCCAGTTATTTTATAATTGGCAGAGTAGAGCTAAAAAGATATATCCAAATTTTTACTCTCTGACCTATAATAGATGTAGCCTTTGATTTGTGGACTCCACATTATCTGACTTGACACGCTTGTTACACTTGACATTAAAAACATGCTGTGAGTATTTAAGTCTAACAATTCCCACCATCAAGGAGAGAACACTGCATGTTTTCCCTTTTATGTAAGATGAAGTGCTGTGACGCTTGCCTTAAGCAGCCTCCCCTGTCTTATCTGGCTGCTCTGCTCTGCTATGACACTGTTTTTTTTTATGCAACTCACAGACTAGCTCCTGTGCCTGCCTTGTGTGTGTTTTGTGTGTATGTGTGTGAGAAAGAGTTGAAAAGTGCATGCTGTCCACATTTTGGTATCAAAAAAATAACATTCTTTAACAGCAATAGACGAAGGAGGTGTATCCTTATGATGTTTTGCTGAATATTAATCGCTCATAAGTTTTTGTCTTATATAGTATCAGAAAAAATACATTTGATACATAGGCATTCTTACTTGAGGCCATGAAACACTGGGGAAACCACCAATGAACACACACACACAGCTTTTTGTTTGTAATGCGTACATTATTATACTACCACACAGATAAAACAGGTTGTAAATTATCATACGTAAAGGAATGGAACAAATGCACTTAAGGCCTGTTAATTTCATACAGACAAATGAATTGACAAAGTGACATTTTCAAGTATATTTTGAATTATCAAGGCCAATAATTAAGTCTGTTTAAGTTTGGTGACAGCAGGGAAGAGTTAAGGCGATAGTAAATGTGGCTTACATTAGCATAGTACGCTGAAAGCTAGTTGGCCTTTAGGCTGTTTGAAACACAGAGACACACACATGTAGACAGGTAATGATCCACTGAGGTTGAAACAACAATCTGGTGAGAAGTTTTTGAACAGCTGGAGTAGATAAACTGCAGGCTGATGAGCTGATGAGAGGCAGGTGCACGGAATGGGAGAAGGGACGATCTGATTACAGACAGGTGTGTATGATGAGCAGCGCCGTGAGCCACAAGAACAAGAAGGAGGGACCACGCCCTCGCCAGCACACACACACACACACACAAATTATAAACACAGGAAGAGACAGACAGAGAGATGAGTGCAAATCTCCTGGTGGTACGATCACAGTCATAACTGTGAGTGCTGTAAGCGTCACCGTGCTTATTATTCACCTTTCACTAATGCATGTGGAGCCATTAAAGCAAGAACACTCCACTCATATGTAACTCCAACATGGGCTCATATGCATTTATATATGATGCATGCACACAGGAGTTCAAGCAGGCATAAAGCACAATACTCCAGCTGGCATGCAGAGCATTAAAATATCCACACTTGCAGTCTGATATTCTCATTGGCAAGGGAATTCTTAAATCAACTACAAAAATTTCATAACCTTTTATATTAGGTAAAATGGGCAAATTGGCTCACTGATTTGCACTGTCTCCTCACAGCAAGAAGCTGATTATGAACTTACTTAGAGTTAATCATGTTCTCTCTTTCTTTGTGGATTTTTTTCTCCCTGACAGTCCACAGATGAGCAGGTTTGATACAGTGGACACACTCATCGATCAGTGTGTTATTTGAACAGGATGCAGGGCTGGACTGGGATTAAAAAAAAAACAAAACATCAGGCCGCAATTTAGTGTCAGTTATGGTCATGTGTTCAAAAATACAGAAATATGCATACTGAAGTGTTCTTTCAAAATATTATTTCTCCTTACTATTTATTCCAGTAATATATCTTATAACAAATTAAACCAAAACAACTAAACACAGAAGTGACTTCATTCAGAGTTAAGTCAGTTCTGAGGGTGTGTAGCTGCCCTGTGTTGTTTTTCCTTTGACTTACCAGTTTTATTATAGCCATATTTTAACTTAATTTCATTTTTTTACTCTTGCCGATCAGCTTGCCGGGCCATCAGGAGTCTCACCAGGAATAAACAACATTAGTGCAACACAGCGGTTTGAAGAGAACTGCCAGAAATGAAATGAAGTTTGAATAAATGACCTTCAAATAAGCCTTAAATAATTATCTGCCCCTTAACTGCACAGAGAAGGTGAACTCAACAGACCACAGATGGGATAAAAAACAACAAAATGAACTTGGATATTTACAGACCCACTCAAAGCCTGTTCCTTTGAAACCATTTTTAAGAGAGGCCCATTCAGGAAGTCCTCTCACTGCCTTGGTGGTTTCAGAATGGCACATAAAGGTTTCTTTCAAATGATTTTTAAGTGTGTTTATTAAATTTAAAAAAGAACACTTTGAAGTTTCTGAAGATTCAAAACGGTTCATTTACCTGTTTGTTTTTGCGCTCTTGTTTATTTATCACGATTTTTTTCCCATGTTTTTTTACAGCACATGTTTTTAACAAGTTTGTTTCACTTCAGTGTGTCTCTTAGATTTGACTGTTTAATCTTTTACAGAGATAAAAGTGTTCTGGGTTTTTCAAAGTAGTTGTTTTTTTATGATTATTTCTTTAGGTCGGTATGAGCTTTGTGACAAACTTATAATGTTGTTTTAGTATTAATTAGGGTCTTCTTAGATTTGCTCTAAAGCTTTTACTGCTGGCTAATCTTCTACAGATTATTACAACTGAATTGTTGAATAAAGTCAAAGAAAAAAAAAAGATTTAACAAAACAAAGTTACCAGAAGAGGAAAATACCGTTAATCAAACACTTGACAATACTGACAGTGTAACAGGAAGACATCAAATATTATTTTAGAGTAGCAAATCTACTGTAGCGGGTCCTATGTTCCCATAGGTTTTATGTTCTTTAGGATAATGCTCTGTAACTTCACTTAAACTGTTCTGTTATGTTTGGTCAACCTGAGCCTCTGAGACAAAGTGATGGCTACCTTTATGTAATCGTCTGGCTACTTCAGTTAATACAATCAAAGGCAAGAAATGTTGTGAAAGTAGTCTGATGTGGATTTGTTTTGCTTGTCCTTTCACTTGATTTTTTGTTTTAGTTGCATTTCAGCCTGTTAATGCTGAATGCATTAAGGACCCATCGACAAGGTGGGCTCAAAATATCATTCATTTCAATCCTACATGAATGCACTGCACTTAAAAATGAAAAACAAGATGTTTTTTTAAAAAAAACATTGTGGACATGAACTTGTTGTCTGTAGCAGTAGGTGCGACCCTGAGAGCTAAATAAGTCTGCCACTTTCTGAAATACACACATTCAGGCCTGAGACCTCACTCTGATGTTAATTCTTCAAAAATATGTTTTCAGCACTGAGTGTTCACTTGAAAGCCGCAGCTGAACATCCACATTGTGATTTGCACATTGTGAGCTGTCAGGAGCTATCTGGGGCAGTCACTACCAAAGGCTACATACTTAAAAGTAAAAATGTTCCACTTAAGTGATATATGGCGCTGCTGAACAGTAGTTCAGTGAGTTTAATATGGTGCTAGTACTGTCAGGGTTAGGGGGTCTTGGTCCCACTGGGCCCATCTGCCAAAAATGTAAGCACTCATACAGTAGCAGCAAGACACTCTGGATGAAATCATCCATCAAACTGCAAACAGTGCAGGGACGACATGTTGACTGGATTATCTGCTTTCATAATTATTCTGCCTTAATTTAAAGAAACATGTGGTCATTACATTCTCAGTCAATGTGTAGAAATTGCATAAAAGTCCATGATTTTATTTCTGTCAACACTGATTTCAAGTGAAGACATAAAAAAAAAAAAACAATATTAGCTGAAAGCTGGATAAACCACAGCAGTGGTGAACAGACAAATCACTTGCAAGATGGGTTTTATTAAAGGAATAAGTTTGTGATGTCAAACAAATTAACATCCTATTTTCTACTGTAGAAATGTGAACCTTTCTAGGATGCAGCTTCACAACAGAAAAAAAAAAAAAGCAATTCAAGAGGTCTTCACATGGCAAAACTCCTGCATTTGCATTGAACACGTGGGTAAAACAGAGGCAACATGGTTCATGATGAGTACTTGACTGGCTGTGTCCGTAGCTAGTGCAGCGTGCTACAGTAGTGTTCCGAAAACAAAAAGTAAAATAATTATTGATATGTTTTCATATTTTGGAGCAAAACCTGAATAAATGGGGTCAAGTTTTAAGTTGAGAGCAGTCTAGCACAAGGAAATGGTCATGACCTCTTGCAATTTAATTGCTTAAAACACACAAAAATCATTGGAAACGGAAAGTTTGGCATTAAGCTTTCTTTTTGTTTTTAACCTTTTACACTTCTGTATCAGTCCCTCCATGAAGATATAAATCTGGAGATACTTAAATTTATGTTTTATTTCAATAGGATGTTCTTCCATAATTTGGTAGGTTGGATCCAAAATTATCATACAGTAGCATACATGATGGATGCAGAGTGGTCCATTTGTATGTGGGCCTGTGTTTTTAGTGTACATACTCCTAAGAAGAAGCCTAGTAAACGCTATGAAAAGAATCAACAGTCACTGGACTGGAGTTTGTCTAAGTCTCATGTCGGCTCAGTAATTATTGGAAAAGAAAAAAATGTATATGGTTGCATATGACCTTGAGATGACCTCAGATACCTATTGATTAAAAGAGGTTGATATAGCAACATCTGAGAGGGAGCTGCGCAGCTTATTTTCAGTATCGACTGGTGGAATATGCACACTAATGGACAGGCCGATCGGTCATGTTCCTTGCTCTTTCTGTGCATTTAAAAGATTCTCATTACCACTATCTCACCTCCAGTCAAATATGTAAATGAAATTATTTAACTCACAGTACCGAGTAGAAATACACCTGCACCAGAAGGCACCAGCAGAATCCCTCTGACTTCTCATTTGATCTTTGTAAGGGGGAGAATATGATTAGCATCACCTCCACTGCCACCAGATTATCATCATATCATTGTCAGATTGACTTCAGAACTAATATGCTGGAACACTGTGTGGATTTCATTATCAGTCATCAGTCATAT
>JAQNCA010000001.1:7779508-7799215 GCA_029783725.1 Acanthurus tractus
GGTTGATTTTGTGAGTGCACTACATGGGTGACCTACAGTAGAATCTTTGTATGCCTGTGTGTGTGTGTGTGTGTGTGCGTGTGTGTGAGTGTGTGTTTGCCTCTCAGCATGAATGTTAAAATTATGAGGTTTTGATAGAATGGGTTTAAGTGACTATATGTATGCATGCATGCACAGACAACACACTCCCTGCAGTTTCTGCATCCTAGGTTTCTGGTTGTTGAGTGTGGTGAGTCACTGCAAACATGCGACATGGGTTTCCATGACAGTTTAGGGTCGTCTTTATCTCCACCCCTCCACGCTGAGGTGCTATGTTGTGGATGAGTTGCAAAGAAGACAAAAGAATAGATAAGGAGGTTAAAGGATGGAGTGGTCGGAAGAAAGACAAATGAAGGTGTGGAGGGGGAGAAGAAAAGAAGGATGTATGAGGAAAAACTAGAGAAAAAAAGGGAAAGAAGCCCAGCAACATGATCCATGCAACCATCACACTTTTGCATTGGACATTAAATTGGCCAGGAGGAGTGTGTGTATTTATAGCAGTTTGCTACTGTCTCACACACTGCAAAGTAAGGTGAAGTTGTTAAATCATTTTATTGGGTGGAGACTAGGTAAGAAAACTGTATTTTACTGATCCAAACAGCTCAATGTCAGACACTAAGGAAAGTCCCAGAATGAAATGAAAGAATATATGTTCGGGGCAGATATGTGAATGTACACAAGTTTGGTTTGCCTGAGAGCAAATTTATGTGTCATAAATCAAATATTTCAAGTTTTAAAAAACAATTTTCTTCAATTTAACACATTATATATAACATCATAAACTATCCATATTGAATAGAATAGCCTGAAAGGGATTAAAGTATTTTATGGCTAGACCACCATGTAGGGCCCAAATGTGCACACACACACACACACACACGCACTTGCAAAAGGGTGAAGTATGGTTTAGTTATAAGCTGTCCTGCAGACCATGAGGAGATAAGACCCCTTCACTTGTCCCCACCGTGTGGCCGCCTTTATCTAAAATGTGTTTTTTTTCCCCCCTTTCCCTTTGTTTTTCCATCCCTTATTTATTGACTCTCTCTTCTCTGTGAAGGTTATACAATGCAGTGTAGGCTTGAAATTATCTTGACCTTACCACCAGCTCTTGAAGCACACACTGATATTTTTTTTTCTCTGGGAAAATAACCATTACATTGGAATGAAGCATAAATCAAGAGGTTCGATGTGTGTGTGTGTGTGTGTGTGTGTGTGTGTGTGTGCGCGCGTTGCTGTAATGCTGACAATGTAAGAGAAAGACAGGCAGTCATAAAAGACAGATGCCGAAAGAAAGACATGTAAGAGCAGCAGAGACACTGAACTACATAGATGCATTTCCAGGATCAGTTGCCGGGTGTGAAGTGCTGCCACCAGCTGTAACATGTAGATTATGATGCTAAAGAGATTCAATTTATTTTCTGTGCTAACAGAATATGTTTGGGGTAGTGGTGTTGAAAGAACTTAAAGAGCAACTTCACTCACATGGATTTTCGGTAAAGATCTGCCAAAATAAAAAACCATAGCACTTCATTAGAATGACAGAGATTAGACTATATATAGCTTATGTTTTCTTATAACACCATTTATCTGCATTTCTTAGTGTTTGCAGAAAGTTTACCTTTGATTAAGGGGAATAATTTTAAATGGCATTACTGGGGCTCTGTGGTAATTAAGACATTCAACTGTCTTTTCAATATCCTCCAGTCAATAAAGCTGATCAGATTTCAGCTGGTCCCTTTTCACTCAGCCGTCATCAATTTTCCATTACCCATGGCCCCTCCGGGCTAATTATTTACGATATGTTGGACTGGGGCTAAAATAGGCTCCAGTGTCACTGTGTGAGATTGGGAGGATGTTTGATCTCTGTCATGCAGTAGTTGTTTCCACAGGGTTTTGTAGTTCATTTTAGGGATTTTAATGATAAATCCTGCACACATGGTTAACTACCCAACTGGCAGATATTCTTAGCAAGAGGGATATGTGTCTGACACCTAACTTGCTATGAGATGGAAATTTGGGGCCATAAACCAAACAGTGAAACTGACAGGGAACCGTTCATTTCATTTCTTTAATATTTTTTACCGCCCTCACAGGTAGGATGGCTGTTCAAATTGGCCAGTTTCCCCTCGCCGAAGACCCCGCTGGGCAGCATCTGTATTCATCAGCGCCATAAGGCCAGACCAATTCTAATATTATTTTATGGCAATGGCATTTTTCATCCAGGCATTCTCCAATAACTTCCAACTTAGATTTTATGGCTTTGCTCTTCCTGTCTTTTTACCCTCTTCAGCCTGTCTCTGTGCGCTGTACCTCCTGCTGACTCTCATGCTCACTCACTCTCGCTCTCTCTCGCTCCATTTCTAACCTTAGTATCTCCTCTACATACTATCTTCCTCCTTCACTTTTTCTCCGCCTTCTCCCTCCTCCCACATCTTCAGTTTTTCATTTATGGCCAGCTGCAGCGGGCAGGGTAATGAAGGCAGCGTTATAAAGTATGGGAGGTGCCTCCCGGCAGGCTCTGTGTATCGGCATATATAAAAAAATAAATTGAAATAAGATGAGGATTGAGACGAAGCGGCAAAGACTGGAGGATTGGACAGCCATGAAACATAAAAAAGATCCAAGATAAGAAAAATACAGAAAAACATTACAGGAACAAATAAAGTCACAGCCAACATGTAAATGTGTTTCCTTATGGCAGCCCTGGTGTAAAGTTTGCTATGAATCGAATGTGAAAAAGGGAGAGAGAGAGCAAGAAATACCTCAGATTAATACCTCATCAATGGAGCAAATAAACCAGTATCGACGCCACCTGAGGAGCCAGTAATCTAACACAGAGCCATTTTTTATCAGTTACAAGCAGGAGTTGTCTCCTTCCAAGAGGCAAGATTCAGCCTGCGAAGAAAAGGACTTAAAATAGTGATGGGATTCAGAGTTAGCAGGGACTGCAAAATAAAGAGAAATGAGATACAGAGAATAATGTATAGTGATGGGAGGAGGGAGCCGGCTGTGAAAGGGCTAATCTGGTCTGCTTCTTAAACTGCAGGATGAAGCAAACACCTTGAGTAATTTGTGACGTATACAAAGTCCCAACATACACACATTACATGCTATTTATTAAATACTGTAAGACATTGGCATATTAACTGGGTCTACTGGAGGTCATTTCATTGTACTGGATGTGATAATTCATCCCTTTAATCCCCTGAAAGACATCAAAACCTGTTAAATTGCACTTGCTTTAGTTACAGAGAAAAATAAAAGTGTAATACCTTTTTTCTTCCCATATACTGGAGTACAACCTTTAGTACAAAACTAGAAACAGAAAAAAAACAGAAACAGAAACAGCACTGGCTTTTAACCTCAGTCCAAATTCAATCATAACAAGGAAAAAATACAGCACTTTTACTCACAAACCTAAAATAAGATCAAAACAGGTCTACAAACTTTGCAAGTGCTGCAGCCTTGAGAAAAAGTCTCTCCATCACTGTAGAAGAGAAGAAATGCAGAAAAAATTAAAGAGACAAATTCAGATAAAAATGTAAGGAAAAACAAAGACACAAACTAGAAAGTAAACCAAGCAAAAATCTGAAACCGGTATCCACAGGGTGCACTGCCACAAACAAAAGGTGCTGAATTTTGTTAAAGAGGGCTAACTCAGCACATTCAGAGTGCAGGCGGAGCTGGTGGTGGTGAGTGCCACACAAATCAGTCTGGAGAGTAGGCAATAACCATCACAGCCACGGGCAGGTGGGGTTATTCTATCTCAAAGTGTTGCCTAATAAGCTCTGTGAAGAGTTTTGCTGTAGGCAGTTTCTAAAATAACACTTGGAGGAATACTGGCGGCCTGAGAAGCTAGAATTTGGTTTAAAGTAGATCTTTAAGATGAAGTTTGAGTTTTGCAAGGGAGGGGTCAGCTCTGTAAGGACACACACACACCTACACACACACATACACTCAGAGACCTTTCCAAAGCATCTGTTTTGTCATACTGAGTTTATTTACTCTCTCAAACTAACCTAACGACTTACATGTAATGAGTGCAAATTGTAACTCTTTCCATCCCACAGTAATGCATAACACAGAACGATAAAAGAGAGTACAGTGACCTGCGGACATGTTTGAACAAAAATGGCTCCTGTTTGTGTACCATTGTTGAAAACCCAACCATTTTAATTGTGGTATCATCTGTAAGTACTCAAACTGCTGGTTCAGTATGGAGTCAGTTTGAGTACTTACAGTTGAAATAAGTGAGGTGTAAGAATGACTGAGTTGTGTGTCAGTGCTGCTACTACTGACCTTCACATAATGAGGTGAGCCAGCGAAACAAAACAGCAGCCTGTTGTATTCATAGGTTACGGAAACGCAGGAATTTTGTGTGCCTCACAGCCACCTTGCATTAAAACAAAGGTATCCCTTTCAGTCAATTGTGGTGAGTGAATCACCTGGTTAAATTGGTTCTTGTGGCCTCATTGCAGTTAGCTGGTGGGATAATTTTTTGGGGATTGTTAAGGTTTTGAAGATGAGGATCAAAATTTTGGTCTGAAACTTCCCTTCCTTTTGGGAACCAGGAAGCATGGGAGTAAGACCACCTGACTGATGGAGATGGAAAAAACAGGCACCACCTGTTTCTGTAAGAAGTCCTGGATCCTTTCTGCTTCTGGAATGACAGATCTTTCTCTTTGATGCCCGTAGATTAGAGGAAGTCTGCAGAATTGAACAGAATAACCCGTTCTCAATATTCTGTCCATCCATTCTGTCAGAGCACAGCTGTGTCACCACGCCTCATAAAACTGAGTTAGAAGATGTGCCAACAGCTGCAGAGCAGCAGCCAGAAAACTGCAGGACCCTTGTTTGGCCCTCACTGCAGCCAGTGCTTATCACAAATTCAAGATTGGCCCTTTGGGGAGAGCGAAACTAAAAGGACCGAGCTGACGATATGGTCTGTGAACGCTGCATTTACATAGCAGCTGGCAAGGTGTTGCACCTATTGCACCCAATTCTGCTCGTGTTCTTGCAGAATTAATGTCGAAAAAATCTTCCTGGCTTCTTCTATTTGACCAGGAAAGTGTACTCCATAAACCAGACTAGAGAAGAAAAATATTGCAAACACAATGAAGTGTAGAATGATTTTTTCTGTCTCGGGCTGATTAAAGAAAGGCAGCATTGCTGTTTTTTTTAAAAATACTCAGCTGGGAGAATAGAATAGAACAGAAAGCCTCTATTGTCATTTTATAGAATACATCAAAATTAGAAGTGCTACTCCTGATCTTTGTAATTAAATTTAAAAAAAAAGGAAAAAAGACACATGGGAAATAAAAGACACAGGACATTGTCTCCATAAGACAAATAACCCAAGCAAGTATAAATGCACATCTGTGGTTTCCAATATAGCTTGGACTGAGGGAAAAGAGTGCCGACTAAAGGCAACCACATGCTGGATGTAAGTCCATGTGAAGTCTGTGTGTGTGTGTGTGTCTGACAGTATCACGTTGAGCATTACACCCAAATGTGAGCCAGCGTTTTTAACTTTGTTGCATATAAAAGCAGGAATTTCTCAGCTTTTAGTCTCCATGTTGTGAAGAAAGACAGAGGCATGTAGACATCTGAGGCTTGGGAATACTACTGGGAATATCATAATTTCAGGTTGGTCGGGTTTGTCCGATTTCTCAGTGGTGGTCAGGTGGGAAAGCGGGAGAGATATTTACTCTGTAAGTGAATTTTGGTTAAAAGCAGGAGACAAACCAAACGTCATGAAGGGTAGAACAAAGAAATCAGTCCAAAGTAATGAACAGTTTGTGAGAGGTGCAAATTCTTGTTGACACATCTGCTGACAGGACGCTGCCTCCTGCAGGCAGTTGTTTCCGTGAAGCTGGTGTTCACCGTGTGCAGACCAGCTTTCACTGGAATCTGCCGGTTTTCTTCGCCTGTTGTCTGTTGCTTGCAGGCCGGTGGTGTGGGGGTCTGCCCTGCTGTCTCTCCATCTGGGCAGGCTGGGGGGCAGCTGCATAGGCTGGAGATAGAACTCTGCCACGCAGGTACTCGCTCTCTCTCTCCATACTCAGGTACTCCGAGCTGTCAACAGGACAGCAGATGGAAGGCCTTATCTGGTTGCTGGCCAATACGTCCAACAGGAAATGTTTGCTCCGGTCAGCTTGGGCTCCCTCACACATCGGCAACTAGTTGAGCCGGAAGAAGTGGTTGTGAAACTGCTGTTGACAAACTAACAAAAGGGGTTTGCAGTTCTCTATGAGCAGTTCAACTCTGTGTGCTTTGTTTCGAGGCATTCAAAACAGGAAGGACACAGATCAGCAGCAGAAATGAGATGCGGCCATGAAGGACACAGCAACCACTGCTAAAGGAAAAGGAATGTCAGGAAATGGTAAAGCTCCTATTTAAAGAGAGTGGAAAACACTTGGGGAGCAATGCCCTGTTATGCTGGCTACACATGTGCAGATTTTCATTTTACAAGTATTTTTCAAGTAAATTGAATTGTGTTCATATTCTAGTGTCCACAGCTGAGCTCTTAGTACTGCATCACTGTGAAAACCTTTGATTTCCATGTGACCTTTAACCCTATAAATCCTTGTGAAAGTCATGAGACCACGTGTTAAATTCCCTTTTGTCAAAATGGATAAATAGTTAATGTGGCTGCTGTATAGACGAAAGACATCTGTACAAATTCCCACTCGCTCCCAAATAGTCCACAAGGGCACAACTGAACCACTCAGGTCTCAATTATATCATGTTAGCTCAGATTTTTTTCTAAAACATGCATTACTTTATGTTCTGTTTTTTGAAGTTATATGAAAGGCAGATTTATAATTTAGAGATAAAGTTAATAATGCTTCATTCCCATTGTTTTAATATTAAATGCACATTTCAAATGTTCAGCTGGAGTTGTTAATTATTTATTGACTAAGAAGATGGGTTTTCAGTGTGTTGCTTGAGGGCATTATGGTAAGGTTTGTTATTAGCTTCTACTGAGCACTGCTGAACCTTTGACCTGCCAGTTATGAGGTGGTGAAGATATTGGGTAACACTCCTGCTCTTCAGAACTAATTGTGAGAAGATGACAGCAGGAACATTGAGTTATAATATATTTATAGCAAAGCTTCAGGCTCAGTTTTACCACATATGTACCTGTTATATCTGTATTTATCAACACAACTCCAACATATTTTTTTAAACGTAATTAGACTGTAACCACTGATGCATCATATTATTTTGCAGTTTGTGTCATGATACTAAACATGCTGAAGTTCAATACTGATACACAACTCAGATGTCATTTTGGTAAAATCTTCTTGGGTTCATTTTTTGTGTTTTAATTTGGACTGTCGCATCTTTTCATAGTCCTCCCAGAAACACAGCTGCTCAGACACGATATCCAGCTAACCTGTAAAAACAGTAAAAAATAGTGTGTCTCAAACTACACACCTTACAAATGTGTGTGGGACATTCGCTTACTTGATGGACAAGAAGGTATCAGATTTCACAGAAGAAACAATTTGTGAGCGGTTTCAATTAGCAGAAGATGCAGTATCCTTAAAAAAACATGCAAAACCACACAGTGACTACCTGAGAGCTTTGTTGTAAAAAGTATTCACATTCTTCACTTGATTGTCATCTCCTTAACTTTGTACGAGTCTTGTATACTCCTCACCAATTCTTCAGAAGCAAAGATGAAGGTGTTTGGTGTGTTCTGCATCTGTTCAATACCTTCAGGGGAGAAGTGGATGAGAAGGTGCATGTTGTTTAAATTACTTGCAACAAGATTCATAATGATAAAACTTTTAGTGATAGATTTCGTTTTACACTTTATGAATCTTGTCATCTTCTTCTTTTCATTTTGTCTTTAAGACTGCTGGAAATGAAAAAAACTATCCCAACTTCTTGCTAAGACTGGTGATCAGAGATTACCCATTTTGCCCACGTGATACTTTGGAAGTTTAGTGTATTCATTTGCTCACTGTTTCCTGTTAACCAGGAGACAATGGAAGTGAAGTTGTGCCAGAAATGTGAGAGGGCATCCGCAGAAGTGGTTCAAACTTGTTTTAATAAAGGCACTGTGCAGATTGCCCATGAGGCTAATGCTTGTCCCTTAACAGAACACAATAATACACAAGCAATTTGATACTTATAAAAGCAGAAACAGCCCATATTACTGTGTGTGTATCTAAATGTGCTTTCCATACACTCTATTGCTTTGGTCCGCTGTGCCCTGCATGCCACAAAGCTAATTAACCGGAAGCCCAGGCCAAGAGTTTGGACAATACACATCTGTCACCTGGTTTTGTTCCCAATGTGTGTAAGACAGTAACTTGTCTGAGTGTGTAAAAGATGTGCACTCACACATGTGTAAAAGGAGCTATATGTTTCTTTCGCAACAACAGGCATGACTCCTGATGTCATCATGCTCCTCTTCTTCTTAAAACTATTATCAAGACTGTGTTCACACGATGGTGTATGGATTCCTGCTGTAACAACATGACCCCATACATCCATACAGCATGACCACAGTAAGAAGGGCATCTTTTATCCATCCTGCTCCCCATAGAGAACTTCAGAAGGCAATTGCAGGGACACAGAAGGACTTTCTTGTTTATGCCCTAAGGGGCTGCAGCAAGGGAGCTGAGATTCATGTGTTATTTTGCCCTAAAGGAGTTTGTGTTTGTTGGTGTGTGTATGCACATGTCTGAATGTGTGTGGCAAAGCTATTGCATAACTGTGTTTCTGTGTGCTTGTGTGTATGTGTGTGTGTGTTATTTTTGCCTGGAGGTTGAGTGAGTGAACTATGCCTCTTTGTCCCTTAACACCCTCTTTGCTGTCACCACCGCTGTGCAGCTACACTGTCACACTCAGGGTAAATAACTGTGCCCAAATTAGTTTTTTCATGGCGGTAAAATAATAGAGTCACACCATCATGAATGTTTAATACCATTTCCCAGGCTCTTTGCTGACAAAAGCATAATTAGGGCTTGTACATAATGCGCTGGCTCAACGAAAATGCGCCATTTTCAGCAAATTCATGAGTGTTAGTTTGTGAGAAGACTAATTGAGTAATTCTTCATAAGGCATGCCCCTGTGCCTTGCTGTTAAACCTAACAATACAGGATGTAAGACAATATGCTGCTGTGCATTCATAGGTAAACTGCAGTGTTCTTTAGTCTCTGCAATTATACATGAAGTTAAAGGATGACTGCAGCAAAAAGTGAAGAGTCGAGATATGCAAAGGGGATTTCACAAAAGCTTTACAGTCATTATTTTTTATCTTTTACAGAAATATTAACTTGATGTCAAGGTCATTGGATGAGAAAATCTCTTAATCAGTAATTCTGTATTCTGTGATTCCAAAGGAGGAAGTTGCAGCACTTATGCTGAGATTCTGGCTAATATTCTTGAATATTTTATTGTTTTTTTTGGCCCCTTTTTTTCTGTCTTCTCCTAATTTTTTTCATTTTTCTCCATGTCTCTGCCTATTATTTCATGTCAACACCTCTTTGTTTTATTTTCATCCTCTTCTTTTGTCATTTTTGATTTTATTCAATGCTCTTCTAGCTATAAATGGACTCTGTTTGCAGCCATACTGGCATCCTCTGTTAGGGACCCAGTGCAGTACTGGGACAAACCAAAGTGTTCATGTTCTTTGCAACAAGATACATTGCAGATCCAGATTCAATAATTATATACAAAGATAATAATAATAACGCTGGAAAACTCTTGCCATTTTCATTTCAGTTCTCTTCTTCTTTTTCATCATTAGCTTTAGGCTAATGTTTAAGGTGTCACTGAAGATAAAGCAGTGCAGATCCATGATTAATGGGGTTGATTTTTGTTCGTATACCTAAAGAATTTGAGTAGAGAAAGTTAGCCTATGTCAATCTTTAGTTCTCAATTTTGCATTTTAACACAGGCAATGTTCTTGTTATTTCCAAATGTGGGCCTCGTGCATGTTTTATGTCCTCTTTAAGGCGATGTCTATGAGCAGAATGTTGAATAATTGACGAGATGCGAAGCCGGATCAAACAGCAAGTCTGCCTCTGTTTGTGCTGTCTGTATGCACAGACTGTCTTTCTGAGTGCATGTGTGTGCACACATGTGTGTGGTCGACAGCTTACAATAATGTTCTCAATTTGTTGTGTGTGGGTGAGTGTGTTTGTGTGTGTGTGCATGTGAGTCTGTATGTGTGTATGCAAAGAGAATGAGAGTTGTTTGTATTTTTCTGTTGCTGGTTTGCTGATCGCTTACAACTGCAGACTTAAATATGTTTTTTTTTGTTCTGTACCAAAGAAACTCAAAAGCCAGTGTTGTTTGGGGATTTTAAACTGTTTTGCACAAGTTTTGATCAAATCTGCATGTCCATCACATAATTACCTGACATGAAACACTTCCTTTGTTTACCACAACATAAAAGCTGGATCATAAGTGCCCGAGGCAAAATGTTTAATCATGAGTAGCTCAACTACCATGACCATCCAACAGAAAAAAAAGCCAGTGCTCTGCTGTATTTGGTCACACTGCGTTAGAGGGGTGGGGCTTAGTGAAGGGTCAATTAGCAGTGAAATTAGGTAAAAGCAGCATTGATCCTCTCAGGACAATGGTAAAAAGTTTAGGGTTTATGAGACATTTCGTCTGGCATTGTCATTTGCTTGATTTATTTTTTCTTTTAAGTTAGTATTGTACTTTGCTTCGCTAAATTTAGACAAGAGAAAAATGATAAAATTACACTTATGCAACAGTACAGTCATAGGATTGTCTTTAGCATGAAGCCATTAGCATATGTTACACATGTAGTAAATTGAATTTTTACCATCAGTGTTTGTAGAAAAAATATAAAATACATGAAGATTTTCCAGTTCTGGATGTGGAGGGAACGATCAAAAGAATCACGTTCCCTTTGTCTTGCTATTCCTTGTGGTCCAATCCATTGAAATGTAAGGCAACATTAACAGTTTGGACCAGAGAAAAGGAAACTCCACATTTTGCATCAACTTTATCAGTTTTTCAGCACTGAGCCCTTGTGCACCAGCACCTAATGCACAGTGTTGAATAGAAAATCACCATTGTATATCATCTGAATACAGTATGTCAACCTCTGCCTCCCTCTTTTTTCTCTTCATTACGTACATACAGTACACATTTTCTTTTCTGCTTATTATTCTGCATTTTCATAATGGATTTTGCAGTGACCTTGAGTCAATTACAATAATTACTGTTCTACTTATTGGACATAGCACGGTGTTCTGTGTTGTGCAACAGATAAGAAACATAACTAACTCACACAACCACTTCCCATAACCCAAAAGTTCACACACATACACACACAGCACCACAGCTTATTCTCCTCCATCGCACGCTCACACTCAATTGAACCTGTCATCTTCTCTTTGGTCCCCTAATGGCCGTCTACTCCTAGAGAGCTATTAGAGTACAGGACATGTTATTGGAAATCAAAGAGGATTTGCAGTCCAGGGCGTCCTCCTGCAGGGGAAAGCACCCAGCAGAGGTCAACTTGTTACAAAAACACACTCGGTCAACCCTGACCGCTCAGATGGGTCGCCTCTGAGTAAATCTCTGTTTCCATCATTACCATGGCTACTCTGTTTATTCTGGAGAGATTTTTGCAGTGTGTTTGTGCAGACATAGTAAAGAGAGGCTTTAAAAGACACTGCACATGCATACAATTGTTAGGTCAGTGAACTTCAATCATTGCCCAACAATGTCACTAAAGACTTAATCTACAGCACAGAGCTAAGAGGCCATGGAAAGGGTATGACACCTTTTTACAATATAGAGGATAAACTCTTTAAAATGTCTGCTGATCAATACGGTAAAAGAGGCTGTTTTGTTGTTGCCTTGCACTTTCTCCACTGGGTTACTTGTGTTTTGTAGCAGCATGGATGCTCAGCGTTTGTAGTTTCTCACCACATTTGTCATATTTGATTCATCAAAGCAAACAAAGTCTGCAGAGAAATGCTTACCTCTGCTAGTAAGTGTTCCCTGAAAATTGTATTAAAACAACAAGCATGATCCTCAAGAGCAAATATAATTAGACTCTTGATCAAATGGTACTGTGATCAAAACTTTAGGGAACACCTAAATCATTTTAGTAAATTTAAAGCATGATGTTGTAAAGAGGGTTTCTTGCATCTGTTTAATCTAACTGAAATGAACTGGGACCTCAGAACAAATAAAAGTAAAATATTGCCATGATTTTTTTTTTAATAATAAATCGTTAACAGGCAGCCGGTCTAACGGGATCTGGTTGACTGATCAAGACTGTATGAAACACAGTGTTGTATTACCCTCCTCTTGAATAAATTTTTGTCAACCAGATAAGACAGAATGCTGGAGATATGTCTTTTTTTTCATTTTATTTATCAAAAATGTTTGTAAATGAAGTAAAACCAAATGTTTTCCTAAAGTGAGATTCTCACGAAGGTGTGTGCTATTATGTAAATCACAATGTGCTAAAACAACAGCAGATACAGTGGCAGTTTTTTTGAGATGTTGCAGTTTTTCAGTCTCTGGCTGCTGTCTGTTTCTGCTGTCTGAGTTTACTCTAAAAATAATACTTAAGGATCCAGGTAGCCTAGGTAACTCAGATGAACTCTATAACTGTGACCTTGTGGAGAAGAATGTGGGGACTTCCATTGTGTGTTCCATTGTGTGTTTTCTGTTTTTAATCGTCACAATTGTAGCCATAAAAAAAGCAGGGTGGACTCAAAAGCAGACAAATGGAGATGTACTGATGGGGCGAGGACACTTAAATGAAAAAAACAGGCTTACAGGTGGCTGTCAATGAAGCTGGCAGGCAAACAGACAGGAACAGTTATCAGAATGCAGAGGAACAAGCCAGAACAGGGAGACACAAGGGAGCAAAACAGTACGAACGGACAAATGACAGGGGACAAAGACATAAATACTGGCTGAATTGATGATGGAAACTGAGAGCAGGTGTGTGAGTGGGCAGGGGAGCACAGGTAAGTGTCGATGATATTAAACAGGCAAGAAAGTGTAACTAAAAACAGAAAGTTGTAACAGAAGAGTGTAGAGAATAACTGGTGGAAATAAAACAGTAAATATCAGAACTGAAATGCATGAATTAACATTATTCCAGTCAACTACAGTCAACTACATGGTAAAGCAGACATGTGGTTAGTCTCCTTTTATCAGTGCCACTACTTTTACAAATGTATGAGATCTTGTACTTTATCACCAGGTATTCGTCCAAGCTAAGGGTTCAAAAGTGAAGGGCCACACTCAGAGGGAGAACTAAATTGTTGTTGTGTCAGCACCACTGTTTGGTGTCTAAGCGAGAAACAATGCCAGACCCCCAGTGCGGCATGAAGTTCTGATACGTAGATGCACATTAAAAGCTGTGGCCAACAAAAGCAGCACAGTGCAATTGATCTGAGCTGTGTGCAAAGGCAGGACTTTGGGGAAATCAGAAGCTTCATTAAAGTTTCATATTGTATTTCTGTACACTTGCAGTTTCATCTTCTGTCTCTATTTACTTAAGGACCCAAACTTGGTAACGTGAAACTCGCCCAGGGAGTTTGGAGTTCGGATTCTAAACAACACGATAGTCATGTAAAATGAAGGCTGTAAAAGTGTTGTCATTGGTTCATCCACGACCTCAGTAAAACAATTTTTTAAATATAAGGCCAGATGAACAAATTTATTTTTTTTTAGTTCCAGAGGGATGATTGTTTAATGCTAGTTTTGTTTTTTGGCAAGCAAAAATGTATCAGATTGTGTTGATGCTGGCACTGTGATTGAACTATGTTTTCCAGTGTTTGCTTTAAATATGCTATTTATGCTGTGAGAAAGCTCTCGGCTGTATGTGGACATACAACGCGGCCCTCTGAGTGACTCAACAGTGTTTGTCCATTTACAGTTATGTGATGTTCTTGAGAATCCACTTCTGCGTATCTGCCTCTGTCAGTGTCAATCTGTCACTCTCCACTTTCCCCACATTCACAGTGTCATGAAACAGACAGAATGACAGCAGATAGTCACATTCACTCACTCTGACACACACACACACACACCCACACACACACACACAGTACTGCAGAATTAGTGAGCTCTTTTTCCCCCTGCGCTGCAAATGATCTGTGAAAATCATACAGAAATCCTTTGCCAGTCTAGGACAAATAGACACACACACACCCACACACACACACACACACACACTCACACACACACGAATGCATGCTCACATTCACAAATTGAAGTATACAAAGGTGCTTGCTGGTTTGCCAGATCTCTTTCACACACACATGCACATGTGGCAGAACCAAGAGGCAGATATCTTTGATAGCTGCCCAGGTTTGATGGCCTGTTGCTGGCAGAGGCTTTTAGAGAGCCTGGTGGTGCCTCACAGTCTAGTTTCCTGCTGGGCCTTTTGTCCCAGTCTGTGGGTTGCCGTTTTTATAAATGAGAGTGTGCACGGGGAGATGAAAGCAATGGAAACAGGTGAGCACTTTCACATCACAGATCTGAATCACGGAGGAAATCTTAAATAACCAAAACAAAAATACACTTCACTGCTTTGGTGTAAGCAGCACAGCCAGGTTGTACAATTATTGTTTGACAAAAAAGGAAATAAAGACAGTTTTCAGTCATAACCATCATTTCCTTGATGAGCATACAGAAGCACTGAATAAAGACACTTGCTTGATTCAAAAGATGCTGGAGCAGTTGTGCAGATCATTGAAGGGTCTGATCTGTTTTGCTGTTGTGTATTAATTATACATTGCTCAGTTTGTTTTTTGCTTTGTTTATTTGCACAGGCATCACATCAAACACAGTCAGGCTGCTCAAATGCACAGAATGAGGCAGTTAAAGCCTCTCAGCGAAAATCTAACTTGATTTTATTGTTGCAATTGTGAAAATAGTTCAAATGGTGAAACATTTGAAGTCACAAGTGTTCACACGATGGATTCAGTATCATACTCGTTCTGTCTCAGACCTCTTTACCATGACTTTCAGGCAGTTTTTTGCACACTGCACCTAGCTTCAAAGCATGGAAGATAGTTATAATTCTCACATCCTATGAATTGCCAAATCTTTTCACAACCCTGTGACTCAACGTTCAGTTCAAAACGAAGGCTGTAGTCTCATGCAATGCAGACCTTTTTCTTTCTCTCTCTCTCTCTTTCTTTTTTTTTGATGTTCAAAATTCACCTGAACAAGTGCAAGCTGCCCTTGTGTGTTTATGTCCCAGTCTTTTCCTGAAGCTTTAACCTTCGAACCGCAAAAGTGCTCCGAGGCTTCACACACTTAGATGTTGGTCCAGCTGTAAGTGAATGTGCGTGTACGTGCACATGCCTGTGTGTGTGTGTGTGTGTGTGTGTGACACAGCCCTCGTGTGACAGCTGTGCCCTTTTCGACTACATTTTCAAACATCTCAACCAAAGATACATTAAATACAAATGCCTCCGTCCTTCATCTATCATATGGGCAGTGCTGTGCTCACAACTGATGACGGTTTCGAGGACCATCTCTCTTCTTTTTGAGAGCTTGCGCTCTACCATTTTGAGTGTGTGTAGCAGGTTTTATACAGGAAAAAAAAAGAAACCGGGGACTGAGAGCAGAGAAAAGAAAACATGAGGTGAAAGGGAAGGAGTGAGGTAAAATGGAAAAGCAGAAAAAGAGGAGGAAAGGCTGCCCTGGTGTTGGCAGAAATTGTTTCTGTGATGTTTGAAGTCCGCAACAGTCCAATTAGGCTGCAAAGAATTGGGATTACACACACACACACACACACGCACACACACCCATACACACACACACAACTCTGCCCTGTAAGAGATAGAGGCAAGAAGCGAGGAGGAGGGGATGGAGAGGGAGGGATGGTGATGAAGAGTGAAAGTGGCAGTGAGTTTTGGAGAGATGGCAGAAACCAGGGGGGAGCAGCCTCCATGCTCGTGACAGCAGCTGAAATCCTATCCACTGGAGGAAAAGAGAGATGACACTCCCATGAAGTAAATGTGCAGGGAAACGAGGCAAGTGGAGGGGGAAGAGATAAAAACGACAGAAAAAATATATAAATCTGGTGTGTGAGAGTCACAGCTAGAGAGGAAAATGGCAAAACACACAGATTGTTTGGACATTTGTGCTCGTTAGAAGCTATGATCAATAGGCAGCTGTTTGGACAGTTTTCCTCAGTTCGGGTGGTCAGTTTCAGCCAACAAACAGCACTTGTTTGCCCTTATTTACAGTTGTGTCCCAGTTACCAAATCCCATCCCTGCCACACAGACTTTTGCCAATGTTTTGCACATAAAAGGCGACACCATCATACAGACTGAAGGTTATTTTAACTACAAATGCTTGGAAGAATTTGTGCTCCTATAAAACTGTTCTCTCTGGTTCCCTCTGCAGTCATTTTTGTGTGTGGGACAATAAGGCTTTAATGAACAAGCTTCTGGGGTGTTAGAACTAATATTTCCCACCTTGCAGCAATATCTGAGGTTTTGAGTTGTTTTTATTTTTTTGTACCTTTGACGTGTTTCGCAGACCTTGACACACCAGTCCTGACGGTGCACCAGACCATCAGCGATGTGCGTGGCAGTTACTACCAGGAGAAGACGGTGTTCCTGCGCTGCACCGTCAACTCCAACCCTCCCGCACGGTTCATCTGGAAACGTGGGAACACGCTCATCGAACAGAGCAAGGACAACGGAGTGGACATCTACGAACCGCTTTACACTCAGGTACACATGAGCACATGCAGGTGTGCAGTCGCTCACTTCTATCTGCTCATCTTTTTAAGAAGTGCCTCCAAAAAAATCCCTTTCCACTCAGCTGTATCCCCATTTTGTCAAGTTTTCATCTTATCTTGAGAAAAAGCTTTCATTCTAAATCTCTCTCCAGATCTTTCCCATTATTTTGGTCTAACAATCAGTGCTCACATAAACCCTCTTAAAGTACTATGGTTTGACCCTGACACAGGAGGGTGAGTTCACTAAACTCAACCCCCATAAAATTGTTCAATTACAGGTCCAACAGGCAGGTCTGTGAAACTGTGACTGTCTCCACATGCCAAAACGGTGTATGGAGCTCTCACCGTGTCATCGAAAAGCATCAAGCTAATCTCTGTCTGGTTTGTCCAAACGTGCAAGCTACACTGTCTTGGTAATATGAAATAAAGGATTACCAACTTGTGGAGAAGTTAATTAGTTAGCTAGTTAGCTGCAGGTGACATAATCTGACAGTCAGCTTAAAAAAACCTCACAGACTCACAGGGTAGATATGAGAAGCCTGCTAGTTGTAATTTTGACATCATTTGCAACTAAAAATGCAACCTAATTGTATTGTCTTGTCAAATGATCATGAATGACCATTGATCATTGGACATCATCAACATACCATACACAGAAATTTTTACTTCAGATCTGTAAAGCAAAAAACCAAAAAGTTAATTCAGCTGACGTAAATTAGCATCTAATTACCATATAGATTCCAAGAAAAAGAAAAAAAAGAGGTTTGCCTTTTTAAATAAAATATACATAGCAAAATTCTCCTTTCCTCGTGTAATTTAAGCTCTTCTTTGCTCACTGGTTTCTTTTCCAAGGTAACAATTTGAATCTCTTGTATGACCCTTTTCTCCATCCAAAACATATGACGCTCTTCCACATGGGCCCTGATACAACTTGTTTACTGACTCAGAAAGGTTCTATAGTTCAACACGTGGCTTAACAAAATAAGTAAAACCAGCCTGATTAACCGGTCAGTTAGGCTCTCTGATCAACTAAACAACAATAGATAGTAAGTTAACTAAATAACCAGCAGTCCCTGCATCTGATCTCCTAATCCGAGCACACAGTTGTTGTGTTATGCTCCCTTTTCTCTACACTTTTCAAAGCATCAGTCAGCCACATAGCAGGGCCCCTTGAGTTCGATTAGCCAGCCAGCGGAGCTCTTCCCACTGCGGCCTCAGACACTGTTAGCCCAGCACCTAGTGCAGCATACAGACAGTTTTACAGTATCAAACAAAGTCTTGTTTTGAAAAATCACAGATTATGATGAGAGAGATGCGTGAAAGTCTACATGACTGGCATACAGAAAGCAGCCAGAGTAATGAGGCGCTGTTTTATGAATAGTCCAAGAAAGGATGAAGGGATTAAGTTTTATTTTTTATGCAATGACAATCAGATCAGTTCATTTTCATAATGGTCTCATGTGAAAAGCCACTTGAAATTCATCATTCATATTACTTTATGTTTAGATCTGAGACGCTTCAGTTGACAATCAGGGCATGGCAGACACACACACACACACACACACACTGGCACACACACTATGTGTTTGTCTGTATGCATGTAGGCGCCTGTGTGTATCTGCGTGTGTGTGTTGTTTTTGACCCTGTTTATCACACTGCAGCTCATCAAAAATTGAAGTGACTTTTACACAAGATTACAACCCAGTTTAGAAAGATGAGAATAAAAAGCTCGGAGCTTTCTCATTGATGCAGTGTTATAAGTTATGCAATGGGAAATGTGTCGTATGAGATTTATGTTTAGATTAATGTTTACATGGGAGTTTCATAATAATCACATAAAAGAGGATATGGGAAAGTATTTTTTTTTAAATGTGCTATTTTGGCATGATATTGTTGTTTGTCTGGTTCATCCTCTCTAGGGTGAGACAAAGGTCCTGAAGCTGAAGAACCTGAGACCCAAAGACTTTGCTGATTACACCTGCCAGGTGTCTGTCCGAAACGTGTGCAACATTGAAGATAAGTCGGTCACTTTCAGGCTCACGAATGCCACAAGTAAGTCTTTTGTGTCTGTCTGCGTGTGTGTGTGTGTGTGTGGTTTTTGAAAATGAAAACATTTTTAAAATTTGTTTTTAAACATAAGTACGAGGTGTGATCAGAAATGTAAGAGACCGTTCCTGTTGCACGCACACAGGATGCTGCTCCGTGATGTGCATGGAGCAGGTTCTGTGAGCGAGTATTTAAAGTCACCATGCTTGATCTTCATCAGCACTGAGTTACACACTTTTTTTGAGACCCCTTGGATGTGCCCATTTGTGGTTTCCTAACTCCAGCACATCACAATCTTCATCAGTGAGGAGAGCTGAGAGATGGCTACCAACCTGAGATCAAACAGTGGCCTTTGCAAGGGAAGAGGCCACAGTGTCCAAGACTGAAGAAGGTGCTTCAGGTCAGGAGCGCAACGTGCTGGTGGTTTTCTCTGACCTTTGTGAGGCTGTAAAAATCGATTTGTCCTCCAGGGTCAGACTGTTAATGTCGAGTACTAATATGATGTTCTGAGGCATCTGAGGGAGAGCATTTGATGCAAACGACCTGACCTGTGGCACACTGGCAACTGGATTCTCCCACATAACAACACGTGTTCTCAATGCCGATTTGAAGCGCCCACAAGAATGCAGCAGTCACTCCCGACACTCCCTTCTCACCGGATTTGGCTCCCTTTGACTTTTTCTGACCCAAAATTAAAGGTTGTTCTCTGGTGCAGCGTTTTGTTTGTGCACATCAGGAGCAGTCTGAAGTTTTTGGTGACAACTCGTGCATACAGTACCTTAATAGTAAAAAAGGGCTTTTTTTCCCCTCTTTTCCCCGCTTTTTTTCTTGCTTTGTCTTTTGCATACTCTTCCTCTTTCTGATTTTCTCATCTCATCTGTTTTTTCTCTGC
>JAQNCA010000001.1:7815815-7829917 GCA_029783725.1 Acanthurus tractus
TCCTTCAACCAGTCCTTTGGAACTGAAGAAGCTTCTTGGATGAGAAGTGAAACGTCTTCCCAAAAACTCAACACAGTTCAGTTGACTTGCTTTTTTTGACTCTTCAAGATACGATAGCAATGCACCTTTGCCACTGGCACACAGTGGAACCAGTCTTTAAAGGGAATCGGTGAATTCTCCCATTGGTTCATGCAATTTTGGTCAAAGAAACAGCCATGAATTGATGAGATGATTCTACACAGCTGATAGGACTACCGGCTGTGCACCAGTGGAGCATTGGGTGGGGAAGAACAGGATTCCTCTGCTGCTCTTGGAACAAGGTGGCAAGGTTGACCTGGAAACTCCCCCTGAATAAATTAAAACTCCTGTGCCATGCGCCCTGCACTTGCGCAGTATACGATAGGACCCAATGATCCATACAGAGAGTAGTTTGTTTAATCTGAGCTTCTGACTGACACTACAAGCATATGAACAATTAAGAGTTAAACATCTTTTAACCAAGAAACCTAACACTTAACACTTAACAGTTCAACATTTACTTATTTAATATGTTTGTGTGTATTATAATATGTATTCCAAAGATCTTATGTAATGAATCCCATGTACAGTACTGGTGAAAGCTTGTACTGTATTGTTTAATTGCATAGGTAAGTGCTTGATTTGATTCAATAAATTTATGTTAATAGAAATTTAGTATTGATTCAACACCTTCAGCACATTCCCAGTGTGCATGGCTTACATGTTAAAATTAAAAGACTACTGTTAACTAAAGTGATTGAATATAAAAGATATCAGAAAAAAATAGGATACAACAAAACAAGAGCAGTTAATCAAAAACACATAAAAGCACAGATCAAAAAGAGAGGAAAAAACGTTAAAGAGGTCTGTATTTATCAGGCAACTAAGAGTATGAAATAAATCCCCCTGGATTTTAAATTCTTAGTTTGATTATACTTTGGTTTTAATTTTAAGGAGAAACATATTTTACAAGATTTCTTAAGGAAAATCAATACCTCTGAATCATGATATTTTATAGCTGTCTCCTATTTCCCTTTCCAATATTTGTTAAACTATTTGCTTCTAAAAAAAACCAAAACAAAACTGCAAGACAGGCACCTGTTAATTTTCTAATACAGTAGCTCATCATAAAAGTGCATCCTGGACAAAATCACTAAAAGTTTTTATTATATTGTAAAAAAAAACATAAAAGTTCAACCTAAAAGCAGAGCCAACTATGCATTTGTCAAGAGTTATGGGCCAGGTAGGACCAATTTCCCACTCTGACATTCTTGATAAAAACACGACCAAATCAGTGCCCTCTCCTCTCCTCTCTTCAAGAAGGATTTACAGGGCTTGCTAATGCAGGCGGGGCGGAAGGGCAACACTCTGTGAGCTCTGCTGTCCACACCGGCCAAGTCTGATTAATGGACCAGGTGGCCACCCCACTCTGGACAGAAAAAGAAACAGAGAGATGACACAGATACATGAGCAGGACCGAGAGAGAGAGAGAGAAGGAGTGGGGGGGTTAAGAGAGAGTTTGGAACAGGAAACTAGGGTTAGAGGTGGTGGAAAAAGGAAGGAGAGTATTGTGAGGTGCTGAAAAAGATTTGAATGATTAGGAATTAAGAAAGATTAAGAAAGAAAGCAAGAGAAACACCTTAAAGAGGAGATGTTACTGCTAAACCAGAGCCACAAAATGTGCAAAAACAAACTGCTCCTCTCTTCTTTGTTCCCATTACACCCCATTTTGCTTCATTTATTTATTTTATCAGGTTTGTTTTTCCTCCTTCCACTTAGCACTGTTGATCAATGTGAGGGTGGGATACCATCATTTTTCATGGCAGATATAATTAAGTGGATACACAGATTCTTGCCACTCTTGTCTCCTACTTCCTCCGTTCACCTTGTATCCTTTCCTACTTGCCCACTGTCTCCAAGAACTGGCTGTTCTTCCTCATTGCCATTCTCATCATCATCAATCAGCTAACTGCTGGCCATGAGAGAGGACCTCTCTGTGTCTTCGTCATTCCCTTTCTGCATCCTGCATTCTCTCGTTCTCTCCCCACCTACCATACTCAATCATCGACTTCTCTAACTTTCACGCGGCACTCTCCCTGTCATTTGTCTTCTTCATTGTCTCCCTCTTTAAGAGCTGTTTCTCTCTCCCTTCATCCCACCGTACCCCCCCCCTCACCTCCTCTCCCTCTCTCTCTCCCTCAGTCTCATGTATATTGATTTTCTCTTTGTGTAATGTAAATGTTTGGCTTGGTCAGTGTTGCATTTCCGGATGGAATCCATTTTGCATTTTCTAAGAAGGATTGCGATAGCGTGTTACATGGATAATGGTCTTCTGACTATGAAGCATTACATTGTGTTGCAGTGAGTCCCTGAATGAGTTGCAAAGAAATGCAAAAACAAACCTGCAGAGAATTCAGAAAGTTGTGGTGGAAAGTGAAGTAATGGCAGGACCCGAGGAAGTGAAGCATACAGTTAAGCAACTAAAATGGAAACATAAAGCTGAGTTACAGATTGTAATAACTTGTCTACCAAATTCTACCAGGGATGGAGTGATTTATAAACTGCTCACAAACTGGCTCACAACACACATTTCCCCCTCCTCCCTACCTCCATCACCAGCGCTCCACAGTTTGCCTGCTTTCTCTTTACCCTTGCCACCTGTTTCCAAAGTCAGATAGCCATCAGTATGCATACGTGTGTCTGTAAGCCCGGGCAGGGTATGTGACCATACACTAATCAGTCCATAGGATTACACTATGACCTTTGACAACTCACCCATCCTTCAGTTCTATCGCACGGTGCTGCTGTGGCTGCAGGAAGTGCCGACGAGAGGTCGAAAGAGACACAACAGTAAATGATAATTTAGACTCTGTAAATGGGAAAGCTGTACGTTGCTTCCTCATGCCTCATACTCGACTAAAAACAAACAGGCGATGCACAGCTGAGGAGTTTTATGTTATGGTGTTTCCATTCTCTTTAGCATGCAGGTGCTTATCATGTTCCTCTGGCTGGAGTACAAGCACAGAATGGTAAAATGGGGTTTGGTTTGCCTGTATATAAACTTTATTCTTATAGCACCTGTTGTATAGTTTAGTGAAATGAGACTGAGATAAAATTAAAAAAAAAACATATAACTATGCCAATAAAATACTTCTAGGCATAACCAAGAGATGCAGAAGTTTCTGCTGTTTTTTTTCCCCTCATGCAAACTACTTAAGTAATCCTTTGCATTTAAATGTAGTTATAAAAATGAGAAAAAGTTTTTTATATATCCACATAATCTTCCGTTTTTTTATTTTCATTGATAGCATAAGAGAACTACCCATTGCATTGTTTTTCACAATTTTTGTGTTGTAAAATGATAATTACATGAATGCGGGAAAAACAAGATTATATTACAGACATCCACAACGGGCGTTAAACATTCCGATAAAAAGAGCAGGTAAAGATGGTGTTAAGTTTACGTTCAAACACATCAATAGTGCTGTCAGCATTCACTGGTGATAGTTTAATTGACGCCTACATCACAATAATGTGTCAGTCAGTTCTCTGTGATTATGGATTATTCTATGATTATTTTTAACGCTGTTGAGATATTTAATCCTTCCCTGAGATTTCCTCATTGTATTGAGCACAATAAGAGCCTCTCTCTGCTTCAGCCTCAGTCTCATGTTATCTCACTGTCTCTGTCTCTTTCTGACTCTCCTCCTCAGTGCAGCTCCTCTATTGCTCTATCCGTCTAAATTACTGGCATGACATAGATTAGACTGTAATTACACATCTGTGGCTGATAAACTTGATTCATAAGGGACTCTAGTCATGCTGCCTTAACACCAGATCTCATCACCGTTAGTTTGACAACGCCACTATTAGCATCTTGTCTATTATCTACATGATTAGCCAGGGGTGAACTAGCTGGCTGGTGATTTGTGGCGGTGTCATTTGGCTGTGTGGTGTCTTGGCTAACCCCGGGGCAACTGCAGCTAGTCAGTCATTAACCGCAGAGCCACATATCCCCCGCCGACAGGTTAATCACAGCTGGTTAGGATAGGTTAGCAGCAGGATGGGATTTTGCCTCATAGAAACATCTGATTCCCTCTAGAAATAGCATTTGCTCTGTGTGGGATGGTTTGTTAAAACTTGTGTTTTCTGATGCTGTGAGGTAATTTACATGGCAGGGAACAAAAAGGGGACTACACAGAGAATTGAGACATGGATGACAGTGATGTATTCACACCACTGCAGCCCATTTTGAATAGTCCTCATTTTTGAAACCTAAAATTCCCTCTCAAACTTCTATGCTTCAGTTAATCTACATCCACCCTTTATGATGGAAATGGATTTTAAAATGGGTAACTGTGGATGATAATGGGTTTTACAGGGATTCACCTCATCGCTATGCTTAATCACAAAGCAAGTGCTCCTAATATGTCGTACAGTGGCTGTATTTGAGCATGTGATGAAAGGTACAATAATTCTTAAGTACAAAATAGGCAACGTGCTGAAACCACGAAACCACAGATTAAACAATTATTCTGATCCCCTCAGCACTGAAGAAACTGATGCTGGGCGTTAAACTTAACATTTCAAAGTCTAAGAAATAAAAAAATAAAATGAATATGTCCCAATACCCACATTCTGTTACATAATCAAAACCTTAAATTTCCTTTATTGTCACAGTTTTTTGTAAGAGACATCTTCATTTTAAAATAAATTCTATGAAAATAGCTCAGAATAATTTAGGATCAATATACTATAACTATGTTTTGATTTACACATTTATTTATAAAAAAAAATCTGATATTGACCGCTGGTTCAAGTGGAGTTGACTTTGAAAAATGGACAGATACAGCAATAACAATCAGATAATTCATGTCTAATTTGGACTTTTCTGCATACTGTAATATTCTATTTTTGACCTAATCAGCAGTAAAATCAGTAATAATTAGACTGATTTATTGAACTATGTTTTTCTGTCTTATCTTGTAAAAGACAAATGTCTTTAATGGACAAACACTCACACTTTGTTGGTCTCTACAGACCCCCCAATACTGGATCCGGTTTTCCAGGATGTGCGCTCCAGGAACTATCAGATGGTTACTCTGAGGTGTACAGTCCTGAGGTCGAACCCTCCTCGCCTGACTGACATACGCTGGCTACGTAATGGCGACTTCATTCGCATGCCCATGCCTGACCTGAAGGAGATGCCAGAGCTCAAGTTCAAGCTGGAACCCAACAACAACGGCTCTTATGAGTGTCGAGTCAGCAATAGTGCAGGAACATCATCATGTGTGTTCAACGTCTCTGGTGAGTGAAAAAAAAGATGCTTTTTATCCATTTATGAAATCCATCCATCTCTTTTGATTTGTATTTTCAACATTCGGCAGTTACTTTGTCAGCCATCGTCTGTCTGTGACATTTTGACCCCCTCTGATCTCACAGCTCAACCCTACAATGCTGAGTTCTACTTCGACACACCCAACCCCGTCCGGATCCTTAAAGGAAACAACTATTCTTACAACCTGCAGTGGACGCAGAAAGATCCCGAGGCCACAGACCGGATCATAGGCTACTGGATTAATGTGCGAAAGGTAGAGCACTCCTACAGAAAGCATCATTCTCCACATACACACACATGTATTTTCTCTGATATATAGCTATATAACATAGTTTGTCTAACAGGAACTCACTGACTGTATTTCTCCAGCTCTGGTAAGACTGACATTGATCAGTGTTGCCTTAACCAAGACAAACCTTGGTCACCTGTTCCTGAGTGCAAGCTCGGTATCACCTTGACTGAACAGGCTCATAACTTGTATTGACAAGAGCACACATACGGACAAGTCTGTACGTAGTGGAGTGTGCATGCTAAGTAAATATGGGGCTTTATGAACTTGGGGAGTGTCAGGTGTGTGTAGTCAATCAATAGCAACCTGCACTGAATTTTAACAATGCCACTGCCTCCTCTCCTCTCTTTTCCTCCCTATTTCTTTTTCTTTTCTGTTTTCCTGTCCTCTGGCTTTTCTACTCTCTCATCCGTGGTATATTTCTTACCTAGATTTCACTTACTATTTCATGCAGAAATGTTGTTTCCTAGAAGCTGCAGTTCACTTCAGTACACAGTAAACAAGTTTTTTGTGCAGTGTGCATATCTGAAAAATGCTTCAATAAAACAAAGTGAATACAAAGAGAGTAAACACAATAAAAAGTGTAATAATGGAGGGACATTAGTAAAGAAAACATTTACAGAATTTACTGCATTTTAGTTTTATTTTGAGTGCTTACAATCTCATTTTACTTTAGGATTTTTCACATTTGTTCCTTCAGATGTCACCTATCAAAAAATAATATATAATATAAAATAACATCAAAAATAAATCAATATCTTTTTTACAGTGTAAGGAACAACAAAGTCTGCATAGGGAGGAGGTTGTGGTAAATAAATGAAATGAATCAAACACCAGACTTTAACCCAGGAGATTATAATTTTTAAGACTCAGCTAACATATTATTTTTAATTTTGAGTCCCTGTTTGATTGGGTTCAGACAAAAAATAAATAAACTACTCGAACACCCTAGCTGCAAATTGCATCTGCCATCGTAAATACAAATAGATTCTCAATTCTCAGTTTTTTACATCAACCTCCAACAGGGATTTCCAATCTCCGGCCTCTTATATTGTCTCCTTTCTTCTTGATTCACCCTTTTCATTAATACCTATTGCATCCCCTTCCATAGTGAGCTCACATCACTCAGTCTTGTCAAACAAAGGCTTCATTTTCCACTCTCCTGTGTCCAGAGAAGTGAGGATGAGTGGGTAAAAAGCTCCATTAGAGGCTGGGCCTGTTTTCACAGAACTAAGGCCACAAGCCTGACTGTCATTTCAAACTTTTTCATACAATTACCTCAATGTGACTGCAGGATTTTAGCTTGGAGTGCCAGACAGACAATAATGTGTTTACTTCTGATGTTATGAGCACAGCTAAACAAGAGCAGGCCTCCACTGCCAGCATCTCTCATTATAGCAAGAATTCCGTCTTAAGACAGTCAAGAGAGCACAAATTTTAATGGTGTTTTCATGTTTTATCTTGTCCTGAAATGATTGACTGGGTTTTGACGTGACTTCATTTCACAGCCCCGCTGAGGGGTGTTAAATTTGCCTGGCAGTCACGAACTTGAATTTAGTTTAAAATATACTTGACAAAAATCTCAACTTTTACTTTCCCCTTTGGTAGATTTGAAGGCAGTTAGCAGATTAGATATGCTCATGTTATATATACAAATATATGCAATTTCTAAAAACCTACTGAGACTGACAGAAATGATCATTATCATGGCTGTATTTTTTTTCTCTCTGCACTCATAGGTTTTACTTCCTATTTCCACAAAAACTTATTTATGGAGAACCTTTTTATGGTCCCCTGGTCTTAAGCTGGAAACCTCTAACTGCCCTAGAAAAGCTACCTCAGGACACCCTCTTGTTTTGTTTTTAAAATCTATTCACAGATTACTGGCCTTGAGTCAGAGGACAGAAAGTATAATAGTGAATTATACACAACAGGCTGGGGGTTGGTATGTGTGTGCATGTGAGTGACACTGAAACTGAGGGAGTGCATGGTCTGCCAGCTTGCTTTTGTCGGACTGAATAGCTAATTCCCCTCCTACTTTAAGACTTGGCAGCTTACTACATTAAGTAAGACTCTGCAGGGAGGCAGACAATGAGAGGTGGCCTTCCTAAGATGCATATTTGATTACATGCTTGAGCTTTATGAAAAGTCTGCGTCTACCTCTGCCTTAACCTTCTGCGTTTGTCCTCTGTCCTTCCATCAGTACTCTACCTTCATCACATGCAGCATCTCTTTTGTTTTTCCTCCATTCTTCCTGTTTCCTGCTTGTTCCAGTTGGGCTCCTCTCCCTCTCTCTCTCTCTCTCTCCCTCTCTCTCTCTCTCCTCTTTGTTTTTCCAGCTCTGCGGTAGCGTGTTCTAAGTGCAGACTTAATGGCATTTAATGTTGGGGGAACCGTGGCAAGTGAAGTAGCTCTAATAAATGGTCGCTGCAAGTTATTATGCTGACAATGTTAAAATAATGAGTTGCATTAAGTGGCGGTTTAGGACTTCTTAAATGTTGTTAAAGTTTAATTTAATTTCAAGCTTCTTTACCTGCATGTTTTTATGTGTGAATTAAAGAGCTACAAAAAAAGAGGAGGGGGGTGGGGGGGCAGAGGGTGAAAGTGAGCAAGGAAGTAAATGAAATAGTGCGAAAGAGAGAAATAAGATGGAAATTAAAGAAAAACAGCAAATCTCACTGGTCCTCTCGACTATTAAATAGAGTGGGAGAACATTCAAATGTAATACTATCTCAATTTCACAACCCATTTAATTCTGCAACACTTTCTCCAGCTCACCCTCTTAACGCCCTGACAGTCTGTCTTTTTAACACATACAAAATGATGTAGGGGCTCTCGGGGGAGACATACAGACACAGAGGAGAATAAAAGAGGACTCAGATCAGTTCATATTGAGCAGTGCTCTTCACTGTAGGTCTGAGCAGATGGCTATAACTTTTGTATCTATTTGCTTTTACACTTTCACATTTTGTTGTTGTGCTAGAGGCTGTGTTTTTTTCATTTGATATAAGGGTCATCATGCCAAAATGTATGTGAATGTAATTGGCTTTTAATTAATGTGGATATACCTCCATGTGTGAGAGGCATGGTTTGCTCCATGACTGATTGCCGGGCAGTGAAATCCCAGTTTACACTTCTGAATTTATTTTTATTCTCACTGCAGGGGTTTTTCCTGTATGAAGTAGAAGAGTTGACATGCCCACATTGTTTGATCAAGCTGTCCTTACACTCATTTCTTTGCTCACACCACAACCTCCAGCCCTACGGCTTCTTAAATGAGCACTTTGATTTGTGAGAGATAATTAATATGTGATTATGGCTCATTTAAAGCAATTTTTAGAAGCACTAGGCAAATTAAGCTCAGGTTGTCTGTAATCAGAATAATTGCAAGAAATGCAAGGCTCTATCATGTAAATATAATTTTGCTTAACAAGCTCTGGATTAAGAAAAGTCAAATTAGCGTTAAAAATGTATTCAAGAAAAGCTGTGAAAACAAAGAGGAAATTTAATTAACACGTCCTCTGTTGAAAACTTATCAACATCAAAACCTTTGACCAGTTTGCCTAAAAGGGTAAATTGAAAAATAGGGCAACTTTTGATTTTATTTTGATTTGATCAGCTGAGCGATTGATGGGCCTGTTGTGGCCATAACAAATGTCCAGAACTGGCTGATTGGCCTCTTTCATTGCTTCAGGCAGCTTTACCATCATGAACCTGCAGAGCTGGAGAGCCCCTGCAATTCTTATTTAAACTTAAGAAACAACACAGTTATACCACAACATTCCAACAGTTTTAAAAGGATATATGCATATCGCTTATTTAGTGTGCTTTGGTGCTGGTTAGGAGTTCCACAGACATCAGATATAGAGGAATCTCCCCTCTGTCAAATAAAATGGAATTTTTGGTACTTGATACAAGCTTTTGGAGATCAAAACAGATATTTCACAAGCTCTGATGCATCCTTCCTCTGGTGCAGTAAAACAATTAGTGGATTTCATTTGGGTAGAAAGAAAACAGATTGTCCATGAAAGTGGCATGCACACTGAAGGCTGTTCGGTCTGTGGTCCCAGCCATCTAATACAACTTGCACACCGGTGATCATCCTCGACATGAGCTTTGGGTCACTCTTGGGCTTGTTGACAGAGATCCTCACTGACTATGACACGGGAAATTGCAAATATGCATGAACCGGTGGTCACAAAAATGTGCATAACTCAGGTGGCAATGATGATCTAAGGACGTTACTTTCAATATTTGCCCGCAAAAGTTATTGCCTGCACCTGCCACATACACATTACTATTCCGTGTCTCAGAAACCTTTGATTGCACGTCACGCTTGCAAAATGTGAAGAAGAACAAATCAACTGTTTTTGAGACATGCAAATACATACAGACAGAGATTCATTGCTTTACATTTAGGTGACTGTTCCATTGTGGATGTATCAATTTTTCGTTCACAGCATGAACCATAGAAAAATGTAATCACTGTGTACACGTACTGCATAGACAATCTGTGCTCCCGAGTGAGAATATACATATGCATTTATGTGTCCGTTAAAACCAAATTTCTCACTGCTTCTTTGTTGTTTTTGTGTTCTTCATCTTTATTTTACCTTCCTTATTTCGTTTTTCCCTCTACACCACTGTCTTTTCCATTCTCCAAATCTTTCCACAGCATCTTTATATCTGCCACACTTTCGCCTGCAGCAATGGGGTTTGTGTATCATCCAGGTTGTGCTTCTGGCAATTGACCTGGCTTCAGATCATAAATACGCTCAGGGTCTTTCTGTGCACTCAACACAAAGTCCCACAAACACCCATCCCCATTATCATATATATGAGAAATTAAAAATATTCATAATAAATTAGAGTTGTACATGAAATCAAACATATGAATAATTTATGCTGATATGCAGATTTGTTTTTCTATTCACAAACAAACCCAAAAAGAAAGTGCATCAGCCTGCACAAGCATGGATACTCAAACATAAAGACACAGCGCGCACATGATGATGATCTGTTCACTTCACAGACCCAGTATCAGTAAACTCAGTCATGATAGAGATCAATGATTAGAGGATAATAGAAAAATTAATAGAAAAAAAAAATTGAAATTCTGCCACATTCTTCTCTCACACAGACTTATACAAACACACATACACACACGCAAATATGCACACACACGTCACTTTGTGTCTGTGATTCTCTGTCATGGCTGCTGCTCCTTCACTCTCACCCTCTTTCACACACTCTTTGTCTTGTTGTGTCTTTGTTGACAATCTGATGGAGACACATCTAAAAACACCTCCTGGCTGATCCCTGAAAGCATGTGGCACAAACACACACACACAGACACACACACATCAAGAGAGATATATGGACTTGGTCCATCAACCAACCACATCTCTGCCTCTTTGAATATATCAGTCATTCACTATGGTCACTTAAACTGTCTTCCTCTGCTGGTCCTTTCTCTACAAGTTATATATTTTTCTCACCTTCCTCCAGTCCCTTTCCTTGTCACTTCTTTCTCACACACACTATTCAGACACACACACACAAACACCGACACATGCCACACTCACACAGATACACACATTATGTCCACTGACCTAGTAAGGGAAGCAGACAGAGAAAGAGGCAAGGAGAAAGTTGTTTTTTTTTACCTGCAGTGGAAGCAGCTGAATTCTTCCAAGTCACACTTCAGCACCTCATTGATTCAATGTGTGTTTCTGGGTGCATACTCTTTATGTGTTTGTGTGTGTGTTTGGGCATGCTTTGTCTTGTTCTTTTTGTCCTGAAATTCATCTGCGACTCAATGTAAAATATTACCAAAAACAAGTGTGTGTCCATGTTTGTGCACGTCCATGCATAACGAAAGCACATTCGACGTAGTTCTAAGTCTGTGACTCCGCAGCATTATTAACTGATCTTTCCCTGCTAACACACACTCTATGCATATTACATGATCATAGCTTTTCTTTCCTGCTGTATTTCACATAATTATGCATGTGCTGCATAAGCAGTGTGTAAATGTTTATAAGGATGAATGTGAGTGTAAGATTTCGTTGAAAGGTCGCAATACATTTAGCTATGTAACTGATAACCATGCGAGATATTACATCATAAATGTTTGACTTTATGTAGTCAGTGTGGGTGCCAGCTGAGCAAATCTCCTTTAAAGGCTGATATGTTTGAAGCTGAATGTACAGAGTTTTGAATTGTTAACAGCTTCCAGAAAAGAGACCTTTCCCTCTAAACTCTGCAAAGTGACTTTAACCAATATTTAACAAGAGGAAAGTCAGAGAGATGAAAACATGTCTGTTTACCAAAACTTCCCCCCTAAATTTTCACTCAAGGTTTATTTATCTGGTGAGCCTTAAAAGGAGCCTCTGGTTGGAAATCACTGTACAAATTCCCTATATTAGTAGTTGTAATTAAAACTAGCTCCACATTGAACAGCACTGGGACACTGCTCACATAGTGAAGAATCAACACTTAAAATCTCATAATGTCATTATAAGCCAAATGTCACAAGTGACATTTTTTTGAGTTTTAAGAATTAAGTTAACTACAAATAACACCTCTTTACTTTTACTTTAGTAAGATTTTTAATCCTTTAAATTGAGTACTTTTTATACATTGTTAGATTGGTGCTTTTACTCGTGAACAATCAGAGTTCCCGCACTTCAACAAAATCCATCAGTGTTTGAGAAATCGAAACCTCTGACCTTTACTGGATATGATGGTCTGTTAAAACAAAAGGTTGTTTAGGTGCCTTTTCATTGAAAGAGGCGTTATCTTGTTACACAGCATCCGGCAGCTAAGTCCCTTGTTGAGTCTCTATGAATTTCTTCCAGTCACACTGATGTAATGTAGTGGGTGCAATGCTGCATAAAACCATTATATCTGTGTTACTCTATTTGAAGTATAAGTTAACTCAAGTCCCTGGTGGAAAGAGCAGGCCTTAAATTTCCTCTAAAACTTTTGTGTTCAGGATAGCATCATTAAAGAGGAGAGGAAAAACAGATCAGAGTAAAAGAACAGATGGAAGGGTGTTTTTGGAACAATCAATGTGAATTAGAAGTGACATTTGTTCAAAGAAAATGAGGCTTCTGCTTAGAAAACAGGTCACTTTGCCTACATTGTGCAAGGATGGTCCATAGCTGGCAAGAACGGGTAAAAAGCTGGAGCAACTGAAATGGAAACAGTCAGGTCAGCAGTGGGAAAAGAAGATTTTACAGCCATTAGTGGCATACGGTCTGGTGAGGATGGAAGGATTCGACTCGTAGTGTGTTGCAGAGCATAACCTTGCAGGGATCAGGCTGTGGCTGCCATGTGGGTCTCAAATAAAGGCTGCAGTCATACCAGATCCTGTCGGGCATGAGGAGGAGTCACCATGGTCCCGTCAATACAAATGATCAGCTCTGTGTTTCTGAGTTGGAATTTGTGGTAGCAGGAAGACAAGCAAAAAGATTACAACTCAGCTGGAGTGTCAGACAACAGGAGCAAAAGCTGTGTCTTTCTTTTTTTTTGTGATGATGTCAGAGCATAAAGTTCTATAGCAATTTTGGAAAGTTATGGGATGTATCAGTGCCTCCATGACTTACAAAACTGTTACTCTATGAATTAGCTGAGACAAGTAGAAGTGGGAAAGCAAACATGCACATTAAAGATTAAAATCATTTGCATAATTATATCACGAAATTGGAATGGACAAATTTGGGATTTGTAATGATGATTTTTGATGACAAATTAAGTCCTCCACAAGGATCCTAGACAATGTTCTGAATTCAGGGTGCATACAACACGCACAAACTCATTACACTCTGATTGCTCACCATGTGAGGGCTCTGTACTGTACACACACTAGCCTTCTCACACACACGCACATGAATCACACACACACACATATTAACACACACCTCTGCTGCATACATTACCCGATAATGGCATGCTGTGGGTGTACTAAGGTGTTATGGTGGAGTGGCTGACCTAATGCATTAGATTGAGCTCACTGTCAGGTCTTTAAGTAGCTGGGATCAGAGGCAGATACACAGCTAATGGATCCTTCTGTCCGTGGGTGGAATAACACAGCAATAGCTGTATTAAAAGTGGTGCTAACAAAAAAAAAAAAACACTTGTGACTTAACTTTAAAAAAATGAGAGGACAGTCGGACTAGATAACATCTCATCTCATCCATTTTTATTTGTCATCGTAATGTAGTCATGCACAGACAATTAATTATATGCTGTTTGGGGTTTAATTGTGTTTGGTTAAACACTGTTTTATCATAAAAAAACTGAACAGGGAGAAGTAAAAGGAATGTGTCTGTCTGTTTTTACATTTATTAAGTCTGTATTCTTGCAGCAGCAGTTAATAGTACATCTTTTTGGAAATGATGCAGGCCGATCAGTACAATAACTGAGTCAACACTGCTTTTTTGGTGTGTGTGT
>JAQNCA010000001.1:7861274-7875228 GCA_029783725.1 Acanthurus tractus
ACCTTACAAGCATATTCCCTTTCCCTCTGTCGGCTAATGTTAGCTGCTAGCCAAGCTCGCAAGACAGTGGCGTGCCAGTGTGTCAACATGCTCTGTAACGACAAGCCAACGGAGCGGGATCCCCAGGATGTCTTAAGCTCCGTTAACAAGGCCAACTAGCTAAACAATTAAACAATTAACAGTCAGCCTTTCACCTATCGCTGGTTTAAGTGTCTGCTACACGTCGTTATCTGCTCCACTTACCGCTGTCTTTCTTTCCTCTTTCCTCTCTTTCTTTCCCCGCTCGCTGACAAGTAGCTCCTCTTCATTTTGACTGTCACATTACTTTGATTGACACACTTCAGTAAAGTTACTGGATGTAGCAGTGCAACAGGGACAACATGGGGCCCCTTTAGGGAGGCATCCGTCAAAGATGTCATTGCAATTTGACCACTGGTTGTTTGATGGGGTTAATGGGGTAGGTCACTGCAGTTGCTAAATTTTAAGACATTACTGCGGAGTAAAGTTTGCCAGCTCTTGAGGGCCCCCTAGTGGCCTTGAGCTCAAAGCAGCTGCCTGCCTTGCCTGTTGACAAGTTGTACCTCTGCTCTAAGTTCATGCTTTATGTGTCTTAATGTACACAGCCCTTTCACTGGCTAAACTAGCATAAGCCGTAGTGGTGGCTGTACAAGACTTTAATATCAGATGCAGAGTTTCTCCATTGAGGAGAAAAAATGGGCTTTAAGCCCCTTTTCAGAGCTTTTTGTCTCTATTTTAGGTAAAACGTAATATGAATAAAAATAAAATATTACATATACAACATATATCGATTTTAATAAGAATACCAAGCCAGGAGCTATCAACTTGGTGTCTCTAAGTATTCTCTTATCATATGCAAACAAAGAATATGACTTTTGTCCTTTTCTTGTGTCCACAGTTCTGATTGGTGGGTCACACTCGCTCCCATTGGCCAGCTGGCTGACCTTTGGCCTCTCCTGCTTCCTGTCGCTACTCTACAGATGATGAGCACTTCCCACAACACCACCTGTCTGTAGAGACAGACACTGCCCTGACTCGTGCTCTTTTACTTCTCTCTCTCTGCCCTTCCCCCATCCTTTCCCCGACTCACCCGTCCCCCTTCCTGTTTCACCTTCTCCACTTGTGTCTTTCTGCCCTTCATGCATCCATTTCCTCCATCTCACTTAGATAAATGGTAAAAACAAGTCTTTGTCTAGTTTTTCCTGCTCTGCTTTCTTGAAGCTTTACCTCTTCAGACACTCACTATAACCAACTGACAGCTCATATTGTATTTAAGGTGAACATATGTAATGATCATTGACATTTAAACTTTAAACTCTCTCCTTTGTCAATCTAGTTATCTGTTTAGATTCGCCTTATCCATGAGTGTCACTTTGTCACCTTTTCCTCTTCTTCACCAACCTTCCTCGTCAGTACATGCCCCCTCTCATGTATCTTCACTCCCTAGAACCACAATCCTTGACGGCCCCTCCACCCTTTTCCCAAGACACACCAAAGTGTCGGACACTCTACCAAAGATGACAAAGGACCTGAGGGAATAAAATGAGGAAACAGGGATTCCAGGAATAAACTGAAAGAGAGAGAGAGAAAGTGGGAACAAAATCCTTCTTTTTTTTTTTACAAGAGAGTCTCCCCTTCAACCCAACCTTTGGGACTATGGGAGTTTCTGAATGACAAAAGGGACAGATGAAAAATACTGATGAATAAATGAATGAATGAATAAACAGATGAATGGTGAGGAGGAAAGGACAAACCAGAACCAGAGGAAAAAAGAAGGATGCTCCTGGTAGCCTCTCTGCTTGCCCTCTGCTTGCCACATGAGACGAACCTCAGTGCGGATTATACGTGTACATTTATCTCTATATATATTAAATATAACAAAGTTTAAACAAAAACACAACTAGGACCAGTGGAGGACTTTACAAAGTGAAATTAAAGAAGCACAACGTTTATACAACCTCTGCTGTTCCTTTGGGTTTTATTCTACTTATCATGTGATGTTGCAGTTTGTCAGACCTACTCAATGTTTTTGATATTTTATGTTTTTTTGTTTCATTTTGTTTCGTTTATATCATTCTAAGGGTCAATGGCAATGGTCATAAAGAATTGTATTGATATTTATGAGAGGGAGAGACGATGATTTGTGAGAGAGACTGCTCAAGAGCCTGAGCTGAACACGAGAAGAGAAATGCAAGGAGGGTCCAAGCCACCTGGATAGAAACCTCAAATTTGTTTGCAGATGAACACACACACTCACACACAGAAATAGCTCACTGAGATTTCCTCGCTGACATCACAGTCGGGCCCTCAGCTCACCCTCAGCCTCCAGCACATGACTCATCAGTGAATGACACAGAAGGGAAAACCACGGATGGTAGATGCAATGTTTCCATTTCTGCTCCCTTACCATGAACTTCCCATCGCTGGACACCATGACTCAGTTGTCTGGATTGATAAACCACGACAGAGTGGCTGGATATGTCTCTGAAGAATAAAGAGGCATGGTGTGGTACAGGGGGCCAGAAAAGAGCCTCCAGTGGGTTTAGTTGAATATATGATCAGAGAGCAGCTGTTTCTCCACATGTTAACGAATGTCATGTATGAATTCCTCATACACTTAAGAGTGAAAGATGGAGAAGAGTGTCAGTATCCGGCAGGTGTGCAGTGGTTATTGCATATCAGATCCTCAATTGCCAATGTTTAATTAACGTTGAATGTCTGTTGTGGAACAATTTTCATAATCACATAGATATGATTGCTAACTTAAAGCATTACTCATATCTACAGATATGAGTATATCTATATATGATCACGTTTAAGACAGCAGTTCAGTGTGCAGATGAATCATCTTTTCAAAACACATCATAATTGGTACATTTTCCTCATTTGTCAATCCTGATTTATAATAAGTGGTAATTACACCATTTAAAAAAAATCCAAAAATGAAGTTGTAGTTTGTTTTTTTTTAATGTATGTTTGAATTTTTTTGCATCATGGTTCAACTCATATCAAGGAAACTCTGCTGATGTGTTTCATTATTGTGCACATTTCATGTAAACCAGTCATTTTAACACCATGCGTATTCTTCTTAGCATCATGTTATTTCATTTGATCAGTGAATATTTTTGTTTGTTTCTTTTTATGGTCGCTTCAAGTTGTAATTTTTCAGTCCTAAATAGCACATAACAAAAGAAAATGTTGTGCCTGGTGGTTTGACCAGTGAGTGGCACTTTCCCTGTTAGCATGTTGGACAAATGTGTGAATCTCCACAAAAAGCAGTGTGTATTATATGAACATAGAAGCCCTGTGAAAGTCTCAACATCGCAAAAAATTTGGTTTTTTTGTAGCTTTATCTCCGATTACATAATTGTACATTGGTTTGATGAGTGCACCTGATGGCAGGTTGTACCAGAATGACACAAATTATTTTAGAAGTAAATTGGAGTGTCATGCTTTTCTGTAAATGTAACATTGAGCAATCATATACTCGAAGACTAAGCTTAAAATCTTTTCAACTTTTTTATAATCTCCTCGTAATACCCTGAAAACCATGAATACCTTTGTTATTTTTGCAGAATACAATATAAAGCATTCATTGCAATACCTTCAATACCACCAGCCCGTATGGCTATGGTAATTGGCTACATGTGGTCTTAATATCAGCTTATGTTGTACAGTATCATTAGCATTATAAGCACTAAAGCAGCACACTGGGTCTGTACATTATCCATATAGTACTATAACATTTTTTGAAAAATCATTAAGCATTGATGTGCATGGCATTTCATCATGCTAACTGTCAAATCCTTCTTCATATTGCCTCATATTGCAATGTCAGTAACAAGGGAAACACTACTACTGTTGTCATGTTACAGCTGCAAACTAATAACAGACAGAATACTGTGAAATTCTCACAACATTGTTGTCAGTAAACCTATTCTTATTCCCAGACTAACATCTTTTTGGTGTGTTCAGGCTTTTGGTGAAAATTTAAAAGTGTAAGAGAAGGGCGTTGCATTATGTCACCCATCTGAATAATAATAATAATAATAATAATAATAATAATAATAATAATAATAATAATAATAATACAACAAATTGAATTAGATTATCATTGTGTTGATGACCGACAGAGCAACAAGCTAAGACGACATGGTCACAGCTTAAGGTTGGAAAGTATCATCCCTAGCAATCTACTTCTTAAACTTGCAGATCATCTCACAGTGCAGTGCTTCAAGCATTGGACGAATTATTAACTGGATGGATATGGAAAGAAAGATGGAAAGATTGAAGGTCCATCAAAACCTTTTATGTATACAGTAGTAAACATTTTAGACAGCAGAAGTATCTCACAAATTCATTAAAATCATGTGATATCTCACGTCACCTTTGGACACTCAAAATCATTTTTGTGTAAATTTTTTTTTTTTTTTATCAACAGCACCAAGATCACATGAAACACATGTACTTCTTTCTTCATGAATACTTTTCTATCTTCAATTGTCAGTAAGATAACAGTTCTTAGCTTAGCACATATGGACCTCTTCCCTTCCTTTAAAGTGGATGTTGTTCGAGGTTCTGTGCAGTGATTTTCTTTCATTTACACATGATTTTCTATGATTTGACTTAGTTTAAACTACTTTTTTAATTGGTCCTTAGAAATCTGTGTATTACATCAGAAAAAAGAAAATGAATCAGAAGGAGAAAAACATCTCTTGACCAAGTATAACTGTGTGCTCTATCTCAGCTAAAAATCATTTTGGCCAGCATCTCCACAGGCAACTGGATGAGCCAGATCCACAGCCTAAATATTTCACAATTTGCTTAGGAGGACATGAATCCAATCCCACATCCCCATCAATAGCCCACTTAGCAGTACATTTGTGTACCCTTAGAAACATCTCAGGGCTGGACACTGGATAGCATTACTGTCAGCATCTTTAAAACCCCAAACTCCTGCAGCATGAAATAAAAATGAGCCAACCATTCAATCATAAAATTTTGAAAAAGGTTGAAAAACCAAGGTCAGGAGACAATTTCATTTTATTTATTGAGGACCCCAGTGCTCTCCCCGCTGACTCTGCTAACACTTGCCTTCCCTCTGAAAAGCTTATATTTTCATTGAGGACAAAACCAAAATATTTAAAAGAAGTTTGCTTTAACAGAATTGATGCAAACTGAAATATGCAGTTGCTCTGCTATTGTGATTTCAAAAAAATATGATCCGTATTTTTGTTTACTGTTAATAAAAAATCCATATACTACACTGTAAAACTCACATTCAGCATAATTTGTAAATCACTTTCTTTTTTGACAACCAATAAAAACCATCAGCAGATAGTTAAATGCTAAAATTCATATTGTCATGAATACACTTGGATAAACCTGCTTTGTTCATTGTGCTAAATCATTTACAATAAGGTCAAATTAAGCACCCATCTCCATGTTTGGAAAAAGCTAGATTAGTTGACTGTTCGCATGTAACTGGGGCTTTGTACAATGCTTTGATGGCACCAAATAATACTTTACCGTCAATACCCGGACAATTAACTTATAATCCAAAATGTTTTCTGTGGATTCAATCAAAAGATTGCTTTAATTCAGCAAAAAAAAAGAGACATATTTCTTTGTTTTGTAGCCTCAGTCTTTACATAAAGGATACAACTTAAATAAATTCAATATAAGTTATGTTTTTCCTAAAACCAACCTGCTTATCCACAAACACTCCATGACGTAATCATTAACTCTTATTGAAGAAACCGGAGGATAACTTTACTGATCAAACTGATGCCTCCACAGTTTAATTGAAATCAGCGGTCAGCTTGTGCGGACTCAGGAGCATCCAATGACTTTGCGGTTCTGAGAAAGTGATATTTCAATTGATAGATGTAACAGATTGTTTAAAAGTGCAAAACCATCATTGTGCATCAGATTGACTGAAGGCTCCTTCAGATTTAACTTACAGAAGTTTAAAACCAGTTTTACAAGATTTTAATGAAGGCAAACCAAAGAAAAGAGAACTAGCTAAATGTTTACCACATAAATTGATGACTAAAACTACCTGAACAGTTTGATTTCTCTTAGCAGGCAAGTAGCAAAGTAAATCTACTTAATAAAATGAAGAGAATTTTTCCAAAATGTTCATAAAAGTTTATTTTGGGATCCTGTTTATGTCCATTTAATGTTAGCAGCTTATTTCCATTTTCTATCAGCAACATGCTCATTCATCAGTTTATTGAGCCCTGGTCTGGAATGAACACAAATACACACATACACAGACTTAAAAATATATGTCTGCAATCATATTGGTAAATAATAACTGGTGTGACGAACTGACTGTTACTCTTCCATCTACTGTATACTGTCTTTGCTGTCTTGAATTGAGAGCAATTGACCTGCTAGAGACTGTCTGGAATAACTCAGCCTCTGTCCCCTCCTTAAATGTACAAGCTGCCGATACACTGAGCAACTGTGTGGCAATAGATTGAGTATTCCTCCCGGCAACAGTAATAAAGTGAGATACATCTTCAGAATTTTTTTTTTGTTTGTTTGTTTGTTTTTGTTTGTTGTAGGAAATAAGATAATGTGAAAGAATCAATGTCTGACGGTCATTATCCCCTGTAATGTTACTTGCGACATTGTAAAGGTGTTATAGCCTTGGTTTACAGAGCAGAATGTCTTTTTACACAAAAATGCTGTGACCTTTGCCCTGGTTTCCCAAAAAAAGGTAATAAATGTTGAGATTTGTTAAAAAAAAGCCTTTAGTTTCTATATTTTCTTCAATTGGGTAGGCTTTTGTCCTCTCTGATAGATGGCAAACTTTTTGATATCTGAACAGACACACATGATGGAGTCCCTGTGCAGTGTTCTGTGGCATATAAATAGGTCTGAGCAGGCTATTGTGACCCACTGTGACAAACATCATCTTCACATAAAGTAAGTTTGGGGAAACAGTGCATTGGTCATAGTAATGGACTCATGCTGACTGTCAGGTTTTACGACACACAGCGATCTCTGTATTGATCTATTATGGAACAAAACAAGTGAAATGCACCTTTAATGAGGAGAAAAGAGAGAAGGAAATTAAACCGTGTGGGGTGTTGTATATCTCTGTCATGTATGAAATATTTTAGAAGAAAATATATTTGAAGACTCTGAAGGTATTAATAAACAATGATAAAACAAATGTTTAGTCATTGTTTGCCTCTGAAGTTTCTCCTGCATGAAAAGCTCTACTTTTGGTTAAACAGCATTCCTACAGAGTTAAGTATGAGGAAATCAATGCAACTCTCATGTCCAGACCATATACAGCATAAATAGTGGAGAAGTCTGACAGTGAGACCTGCATTGTTTCCAACAGCCAGCAGTAGGCGCTTCTCACTTCATTTCTCACTTGATTTATTACCTCTGTAAACAGTTTTCTAATGAGTTTTCATGTCTCAATCGCTAGTTTGAAGTAAACAATTCAATAAAGAGTAAAGACTACAATAAAATGAGGCATTGTTTAGAGCCTTTCATCCTCATGCTTGATAGGTCCCTACCATGATGTGCTCTCAGTCAGATCCAATCAGAGCAGAGATGCAGCAGTGTGTCTCCTCTCAGACTCCACCCTCCTCTCCAAACATGGTCACTGGCATCAATCCACCAAGATGGTGATGGCTTTAATGCCAAACTAGAAACTTAAAAATAGTAGGCAAAAAAATAATTGGGTATGAAACTACAGCCAGTTATAAGTTTTCTTAAATCAAAATAAACAGTTAGCCTGGCTGGCTCCAAATGCCACAAAATCTGAATACACACTTCTTAGAGCTTGCTAAAAACAAAATATGTTCTGTTTTATTAGTTTGTATAAAAGCCAGCATTTTAAAAATGACAACTAGTAGTATTATGGAAGGTTGTGTGCCCATTTCTTGGCTGAGTGTGGTGACTCTCTGCCAGGTAGTCATTTGAGACTTGAGGAAGTTACAGCTCCCAGCCAAGAAACATTGCTAAATTAGGGTTGGCTGTTGGCTTTAGTTGTATATTTGCAACACATAAAATGACATTGGAATCAGTCTTCCCAACTAACTCAGCAAAGAGAGCAAATATTGCATATGATTTTATGAAGTCACTCAAAATAATTATATTAACAGTTTTAACATGTCCATTTATTCACAAGTTTAAAAGCTGAAACCTTTTTTCGAACCTACCACCTCTCAGCGAGTCACAAGGTTCAGTGATGAGTTTACTTGGCTTTGAAATTTAGTATTTTGTTTGAGGTAGTTTTTAGCATTGACATAAATTTCATGCAATAAAACAAAACATATACACAGACGTTAATAGCTGCAGGACGTGTGTCTTCACTGCTGGCAAAGCGTTTCAAATCCGTTGTGGTGCTCAGGCGAACTGCCTGAGATGCTGCCTGGTGTGACCTTTTTTACTAGCAAATACATCACAACAGCAGGGGGGTAATTACAGAAGTGTTACAGGTGCCTAAAGATACTAATTACTACACAGACTTAATCACTCATTATGTGTAATTAATAGACCTACATGTTTGGACTATTTAACAAATATGCACAGAAACACAAATAGAACACAGAGAACATGACTTAAACAGTATATTTTACTTCTAATTTGCTCCATTAAAGCAAAAACACAAACTTCACTGATGTTTTTTATGTAGTTAAAAACAGGTCATAAAATGAATTTATTGGAAGATTGTTTCTTCAATATTTTTGTTTTGGAGTCTTTTGTCTTGATACGTTCCAGTGAAAAATACACAGATATTATTTAGAATTCTTAGGAAATAAAATATAACCAAAATAGTTCCTGCACATGCTTACTAATGATTTTCCTGTGAGGGCTGCAAGCTCACGCATGCCTAATTTGTAAGATGTGTAAAAGTGTAAATGGCTTTTTTCCGTCTTTCAGCACCTCACCATAGGATGTCACCACAAAGTCATACCATCGCAACAAATACAGTAATCAGAACTCATTTACACTCCGAGGCTGTGTGATAATCTACTCACTTGCATTGACGTTATCACATTAATGTGTTTGCAGTTTTTTTTTCTCCCCTGTAGTTATTGTCTTTTCCTTCAACTTTCTGTCTCCTTTTCATCCCTCACTCTCTCCCATTTCTGTTCTATCACAACTAAAATGAGTACAGACCAAAAACATACAGTAGGACCAAAGAATGGGGTCTGACCTTTTTGAAACAGGTTGTTTCATTTTGTTGCTTGCTCTCTTGCAGTCTAGAGAGCTGGGAAAAATGACAGGTATCATCTGGCCGAGGTTTATTAACAATTTTTGCTCGAGTCGTTTGCTTTAAGTTTAACCTTTGACTCTTGAGAGAGTTTTCACCAAGAACAAAGTGCACAATCCAGCTGAGACATGGCTGCTCTCTCACACAAACTGTAAGCATTCATGCTTTCTATACGCTCCAACCCAATTTTTCTTCCACATTTTCTATAATTTCTTATATGTCTTTCTGTCTATAAATATGGAGAAAAAAGAGAGATATAACCACGAGAAGACACAACTGGTTTCAGATTACATGCACATAATCAGACCTGTGATACTTGTGCTTATAAACAGCTCTTCTCCTCTTTACCCGTCTCATCTCTTCTCTTCTCTTCTCAGTCTGTCTTCTCTTCACTCTTCTCTTCTCAACTGAGCAAAGCAGAGATGTACAGATAGAAGTCTAATTAATGTGGGCTTTCTTCTCCGAGCCACCTCTTAGTGGAGCTCAGGGTGGAGGGGGTTTTTGAGTTGAACGGTTCAGAGCTGCATTGTTCTGCTTCATTTGTTGTCTGTGTCGCTGGGGAGGTGGGATTTTTTTTACTGAGCCTGTGACTCCAGTTGTCTCACACTTGTACAAAGAGGGAAGCAGGGCTTTGCTAGATAGATTTAAAAATTACCCAGAGTTCATTATTAAAAGGTCTAAGCTTTGCTGCTGAGAAATCACATTTATGTGTGCAAACCAATGCAGCACCTGGCCAAGGCACCATTACGGTTGGATTTAAACCAAGCAAGCTCTTGAGGTGTTAACACTATGAATAACTTGCTTTATATTGAGACTGTCCTGTCAAGACGAGTGAAAGCACCAAACGTTTTGCCAGCTACCCCAAAGAGCAAATGTTTACATCAACTCTGTCTTCTAGAAATTAATTAGCAAATGTTTTCAAGGAAATGTGAAGCTAAGTGGATTACTTCCTATTCACACAATGAAGAGATGTTGTTAATAATAATTTCTGATACTGAATCTAGCAGATTAATTGCAATATATTATCCACGTACACTGGGACCATGTTTTTTTTTTTTGGCTTTTTTTTGCGGTGTAATAAATATTGTGCCTTATTCACGTAAAAACATTTCTTTCTACATAATCCAGGTGGTGATTGCATTTGTAAGCCCTGTGTGATTGGAAAACCAATGTAGAAAAACATAACTGAAATTTCTGAGAAGATAGAGTTGATTTACAGTCAAATGAAAAAGCCTTTTTGTGGCTGTAGTGGTGAGGGAGGAAGAGACATTATTACACAAAACATCACATTTAAGAAACAGGAGATGGCTGTTCGTTTTGGTTTCCATCCAGCAGTCAGCATCTGTATCGTAGGCGACCATGACATGACAAAAACAAAGCTGCACTTTACTTATATATCACTATAAATATGTCACTGATATTCACAACCAAGATGAGACATTTGGTTTCTGTACATGAAATGAAAATGTCTGGATGCCTTGTACAATATCTTCGATATATTTACCTCAAAAATTACCCAGACATGTTAATATTAGTTTGATAGAGTCAATTACAGTCAAATTTTAAACAGAGAGAAGAGTAACATCACATTATAACAACAAAGGTTAACATGTCTGGATGTGAACACGCCTGCCTCCTCCTTCTTCTCTTCCTTACCTCCATCCTCTCTGACAGAAAAAGGCAGGGCCTCTCATGGATGAGAGCTTTGTGTTAAACACACACATTAATGTGTGCATTGGTCTCAAAGGAGCAACAAACTTAGCTAGAAAACCTTCTGTTATGCTTGAAGAGTGAATTCCATTTGTTTGATATTCAGCCACAGGAGATCTTATGTGCTTTATTCTAGACACTGAGTGTAGAGGAAAAAAAAATTCTACATCCTTACGACTGTCCTCTTTACATTATTCATCAAACACTGCTCTTCTGTGGCTTCTTTAAATGCTTCCTCCGTGGCAGAAATCTGAAGGTAAAATGTTGAATTGTTCTGATAAATGTTTCATGGTCTCATGGGAATGATTTACTATAAAGGACTGCCAACAAAGGTCACATCTTCCACTTCCTCCTTTTACACATGAGTTTCACTGACTGTGCTGACTTGCATACAATATTGCATATATTAAGAAATGCATACCTAATATACATAGGTGAGGGTCAGATTTAAAGTAATCTTTATCTCCATGCATGTAACTATTATTTGTGGCTTATAGATGATTGGAAGAGGTTATTATTATTGTTCAAGTGTGGAATGACCATGAGACAAATTATTATATCACTAAAGAGAGAGATAGTCTGTTGTGTTTTGAGATGTTCTGAAAGCAATTACATCCAGTAAAACAGAGGGTGTGAAAGTCAGTGCGTATGTTGGATGCTTGACAAGATTAATGTTCAGCTTTGGTTTGAGAGCGAGAACTATCTGTGCTGTTCGAACTCATTTATCCAACCGTTTATAAGTAAGTAATTTCCTGACCTACCTGAGACGAAAATAGTATTTTGGCGGGATTGATAATGATTTGTTGATGAACGAGAGGAACAGTGATCTCCCTCGACAGTCTTACACTCCATCTCTCTGTCTCTGTCTGTGAAGGCTGCAAGCGATTTGGTAGACTGTCAAATCTACAAATTGACCTCAAAGTTCTCTAAGAATCATGGACATAGGATCATGGTCAGATTGGTCCACATATTAATTCAAATATTAAACAGAACTGATATCATCTTGGTTGGCCGACATGTCTGAGGCTTAGTTAGGATCAGGAAGATTAGAGTCCCACAAACCCCATCATACCAGATAACAAGTGTTGACTCATTGTGACCTATTTTACAAAGTCTCTTCACAATCTTAAACTGTTTCAACCAGACATTCAATGAACTGGTCTATACGCAACTCCACAGCCTGGCCGATCTCATGGGTCTATTGAGTTCATACAGTGAAACAGAATACTGCTCATTTCAGTCAACTATTATCTCCGTTATTTTGTTCCCTTTCCATCCGCTGCGTCCAGCAGCAGGTCAGGATGGTGGGTTTTCTCACTTTAATTCCCTGACCACTAAAGACTTTCTTGAGTCAGGAGGTCAAGTAGATTAACTTGTTGATCAGCATGGACTTTTAATATTATATAAATCTGCAGAGCCCAGTTTTAGTGCCTGTTTTCTACTTTCTACCTTTAAACTTCAACCTTTACCTTTTAAGTTGTGACAATATTTATCTATTGATTTGCTGTCTGAAAAAATCTTGCAAATATTGAATGAATTGCTGTAAAATTCATGTTTCTCAGAGAATTAACCCCAAGGGGCTCTATATTCGTAGACCAGGCGCAGCGCAGCGCAGGGCAGGTGCGCCGCACCAACGGGGTGTGGCCAGCGCATTTTGCAATTTTCGTGAACGGCGCAGTCCGAGGCACCGTGGTGCACAACGCCTCCGTCCCTCCCACCGGCGCAAGTGGCGAGGAGGGAGGAGAGAAGGCCTGAGCGGATTTAACACACCTCTCATTGCCTTTAAATGCGCTGGCGTGCGAGGCGTAGTGCCAATTTTACCTCGCCAACATCAAAGAGGAAGACAGCAGCAGCAGCGGCACCAGGCGGCCAAACTCCTCCCAGGAGGAAACTGATATGCTGGTCCGGGAGGTCCGAGCTCGCAGTACCAGAATATCTGGTAACGCGAACAGACCTCCACAGGCTGATGATGCAAAAACAGCCTGGGAGGAAGTTATTAATATTGTCAATAAAGTTTGCCCAGATATTCTGAGAACCGCTGCCCAATGTAAAAAACGGCTCTCCCTGATGATCAGCACATGCAGTTCGGCCTCTATCCGTCTTAAGTCCTCTAATGTCTCCTCCGTGAGGTCAAAGTGGCATCTAAGGCCTATGGCTATGTTGTGTAGCCCGCAACATGCAAATGAATGAATGCACTGACACTCTGAGGGCTGTATGATAATTAACCACCGGTACGGTCCAGACATCTGAAACGCATTTTAAGCACTCCAAAAGTACGTTCGATTACTGACCCGGCACTGCTGAAAACATGATTAAAACACACTTCCCTCTTGTTGTTGGTGTGATGTATGGCGTCATCAACCACGTTTTAAGTTGATATCCAATGTCACCTAGCAGCCACCCATCCAGTGGGATGTCCCCCTGAAAGAATGCAGGGATGACAGAATTCGCCAGGATGAACAAGTCATGAGCAGACCCAGAGAAATTAGCATTCACATGTGTCACCAGCAATTTGAGTCACAGATCACCTGGATATTAATGGAGTGTACTCCTTTATGGTTAACATAAGTGATGGCTTGGGTATCTGGTGCGCGTAACTGCACATGTGCTCGAACTGACAGCGGGCTGACTGATCCCCGCCACCGTGGCCATGGTGTGCTGGAAAAACCCGCTGGCGGAGATGGTCAGAGCCGCTGTCACCTTTACAGCAACCGGGAGAGTGTAGGGGGCACGGGGCTGCGCATCGGAGGCCGCGATGCGCGTCACCGTGTGGATCAACTCGCAGGACAGATGTAATCTGTTCCTGTGTCTTGACTAAGAGCACAAAATTAAGTGACAATCACATTAAACACAGCAGCGGGCTAATCCAGGCATCATGCTTGTGATCCACCTGCATTCCTGCTCTGTCATTGCAAATAGGAGAACCTTTGGTAATATATATTCTCTCCCGGTATCTCCTCCTCATCCTCCTTGTAATAA
>JAQNCA010000001.1:7875328-7888122 GCA_029783725.1 Acanthurus tractus
CAAAAAAAAAAAAAAAAGGTTTAAAAATGAGAAACTGGCATTTATTGAGTGACATATAAATAGTCATTTCACATAGTGTACTGACTCTGTTGCTGTGGTCCACACAATACTTAATACAGGGATGAAAAATATGCTAGGCATTTTCAAATTGCTGTAAATAAAACTCCATTCGGCAAGTTGTAGCTACACTGGCCATCTGACAAGGAGTGGTGAAACTGGTCGATCAGTCAGTTAGTCCACCACATGGGTCCAGATGGATCCACATATCTAATCCAAATAGAGTTTGAGCTGTGCTTTGTGTTCATTTTGCTAAATATCACACTTTTTAGCATACTTATAAGCAAAACTGTTGGCAAAAATACGAGAAATGTTTCTTAAATGTGGATTTCTTAAAATATATTGTCCTACTTTTAAAACCTTATTTAACACACATTTCAGTGCAGATAAAATTTTGCATTAAACTGGTAACTCGTAGAGTAATGAAGACATGTCTAAATCTATGAAAAGAGACGCACAGCAACGTTTGATTTTTTTGTTGGACAAACTGTCAGTTTTGACTTATGGGACTAGAGAGCAAAGTTTTGTTATGATTTTTACCAGAGAAGACAATGAAGTCTGACAATTTGAACTCAATGAGCACTTTTGTCTTGCAAAGTATTTTCCTTATCCTTCCTTTCCTCAGCTTCACTTTTCATCCCAGAATGACCTTTATGAATAATGAGATGCTCCAAAGGTAGCCGTGACAACGGGTCTTCCTTTGAGGCTGCAAATAGGCCCTGAGATAAAGTAATTCAACACCTGACAAGGAGGTGCAGTGTGTTCGCTTCATCCCCTGAACAGAGGGACGGAAGTCTGCTGATTAACGCTGACAGTCTGAAGAGCACATTGTGCCGGCACATTAATAATAAACTCTTTAAATGCCTGTGTATGCTTTTAGAGAAGGTTATGGAGTCATGAAAGGAAGGTAGGCTGTTGGAATGAAGGGTGGGAAAAGGGATGACAGCAGGGTTAAAAGATAACTTGGCTTGGTTTCAAACACTTTATTTACAGTGCTTGTCCTATTTAAAGGTCTTAAGAAGAAAAATTACACATTTTTGGAGGGTACTAATTAGCTATTTTTTTCAGCATTAGAGGATATTTTAGTATGTACAAAGTGCATAATTAATAAGCCGAGAAACTTAAATGGCTTCTGGGGTGTTCAGCATTAATTGCCTCTGCAAATTAACATATCCACCCAATCACTTTTTCCCACTGTGACTTTAACACTTCAACTTACTCAGGGTGAGGAAGAGGCTTCCTCACAGGGGGGCCGCAGAGGTCATGAACCGGAAATTTGAGAACACATGGCATATTTATGTGGTGTATTAAGTCTGTTTTTATGCTTCTCCATCAGAATGGTGCTCACAGTCTGGGTCTTTTCCCATTTCTTTCCCTGCTATAAAACAAAAGAAAAGCTAAAAATATTTTAGATGTGTTTCAGTGGCTGTGTGCATGCATGGATTTTTTATCTGTGCAGTATGAGGGACAGCGAAGAATGGACGCCTCAAGCACCAAACAGTGTTGTTGTGAATGAAGCCTTGGTGGCACTGAACTGCATTCAGACAATGAATGAATAGTAGTTAGAAAGAATGAGTTGAAATTCATGGTTGAGCCCATTAATTTCAACTCATTTTTTCTTTATTATGCTCCTAATGTGCCAGTATTTGCCAACTGCATGTCTCAGATAATGTTTTAACCATCTACTACATGATGAGCAGTGAAATGGTTGAACTGCCATCAATTCACTACACTTGAATAGATTTGATTACAGTATTGTATGTCCATTATAACATTGCCTACTGACCAAGTACATTCTGAATATTTGAGGATATAAATATTGAAACTGCTCAATCTATTGGATCACCACTGATCTGCTTAAGCTATTTCAGAGCAGCTAAGCATTTATGGGAGGTTATGAAGGGTTAGGGGTTAAGGTTAGGGTTGTTTGTTTGTTTGTTTATTTGTTTTGGATATGCTATACAATGTTCGGTGTATTAAATTATCCATGGATCATCCAGCCAACTTATAGATGCCTACAGTTTTCTATTATAAAGTTTTTCATTTGAGTGAAAAGGTCTAAAAGTAGGATGTAAAAAAATTGAAGGTTTTTTTCTAATATTGGCTTACCCAAGTGAGATTGTTTTGTGTTTATTTGCTTCTACATGAGCCATTGTTTCTGGCACTATAGTGACAAAAAAAAAGGTGCCTTGCTTTTATCAACAGGGTTTTTTTAGCTTTCCTCATAGACAGATTTGTTCACATTACTATGATACAAAGGTCATGTAAAAAGCTTTTCAAATATGTTTGGTCAGGGAATTAAAAAAAAAAACAACATATTTATGGAACTGACAGTTTGGGTTCAAACTTGGCTGACTCGTACCCTGCATAGATGCAGTAATGTGTGCCCAGTGTGCCAAGCCGCCGTGCCAGCTCAGTGGGTGCAGCTCCCCCAGTGTCAGATGACCAGGTTGTGAATCATTGATCTGAGCAAATCAATAGTCAGCACGTCCATCTCCCGGCCACTCTCAGTGGGTCACCATCTGTGTGTGTGCGTGTGAGTGTGTGTGTGTGTGTGCACATCCTGTCCAATACCATTGCAGGAGTCCATCAGCACCCACCAGGTGGCTGCCATCTGGGTGCTGCCGCTTAACACACAGCGTGGTTCCCAGTGTAGGAGAGTGTTGTATGTACACCATGAGTTTGTGAGATGGGGGTGACCATTAAAAGTCACATTTGTGGGTGTGTATCCTCACTGACTCAGTGACTGTGCTGTGTATGAGAGCTGTCGAGAACACCAGCGTAAATTGTGTTTCAGTGCAGAGAGGTGAACATCACTGTAAAATGTGTGTGGTCACAAAGGGGAAGTAAAGGTGTTGCCCAGCACTAAAGAAGGTTTGGGTGATAATAAAGTGGTAACAAGGTACTCGCTGTTTTGGCATGGCACGAGCATGGCGGTTGGCTGCGAAATATTTGGAGCAAGTACTTTGCCTGTGTGAATGCTTCGCACTAAGTGTACAAACATGGAAGTGTGGTGCGTTGGTGTGCGTTTCTGACACTTCTTGACAAGCTCCTTTTCTCACCCTTCAGACTCACATGGCTCTCTGTATGTGTGGGCTTGAGTCATGACACTCTCAACAATCATTGCAAATGAACTCATATTTTGCTTTTGAAACAGGGACAAACTTATCTCCAAGTTGCTCCTTCAGGGTTAATTTAATATTTTCATGGTTTAACTTCTTAAAGAAACTGTAACAAGAAATTTACACCCTATAATACAGGACTTCTTAGTCTGTTTAATAGTACATCTTCAAAACCGCCTACTTGAGACATCATATTGTGAATTTTCAGTCTGGTTACATTACCCAATTAATAAACGATTCAATCTAGCCTGGCGTTTGCAGCATGCATTTTTAATATAGCTTGTTATCCTCATTGTCCTCTAACCTCAAGAGTAAAACTTGCTAACAAGTCATTTGAGTTGGCGGCAAATAGGCCCTAGACTACTAAAAAAAATTTTGTGAGTTTTTAACATAAGGGAAACTTAATAAATATTGTGAAACTTTGTCTACAAAAAACAAAAAAAAAGTTTGTCTGCACTTAGAAATTTGGCCAGTGTGATATTTAAGTTACTATTAAAATATTCCTTATATTAAGTCAGTGTCCCAATACGTTGCAATATTGGCAAGTTGGTCACTCTGTGACCAGACAAATTTTATGCCTTGTAGACAGAAATTCATCTGCACACACACTATGCCTTTATATTGCTGTAATTGTCAATCAGTTCTGTTAAATACACATCTTCCATGCTACTGCAGTACAGAATAAACATGTAATCAGTAAACTGAGATCTGCTGTTTAGTCTTCTTGCTCTCTTAATATGAACAACATATATATTATTTTTATGCCAAAACCAAACATCTGTATCAATGTTCTCTTGTGTGTCTGTTGTGCACTGACTTCATTTATACCTACCTTAGATCCAAACACAATGCAAGCCAGACTACCTCCAAATGTGTTGATGCAGATTATCCTGATCACAGCTGATTTACACCTTCCATAAACATGCATTTTTCCTTATCCAGGTAAAATGGGGTACTAGATCTGTACTTTCGCGTTATTGAAGCAGACACAAATCCTGCAACCTTGGCCTGAATTGACTGACACATACCTAATCCCTGGCCACAAATACAACTTTATGGGCCCTGCCATTCCAGCAACCAAACCACTTACTGGTGAAATCAAAAGAGCACAAAGTATTTGTACTGCATCTGTCTGTGTGTACTCTACATCACAAGAGTGGTTTCAGTCCATATTATATTTCAAACAACATCCACTCCCAACACAGAGGTACAAATACACAGAGACATGTTACACTGTGAGTGTTAGGAAGTGGTTTTATTTAATGTCCAACATAATTTACACCATTATTACAAACCTGTATTTGGTGGATGAACTTTGTATTTTTGTATTTTTCTTTTTTTTTGTCTGTGTGTGTGTGAGTAGTGGAGATTCAGCTTCTGGCTGTAGTTCAATTTTCATGTGTGTTAAGGCCACCTAACCCCTTATCTGCAGCATCGATCACTGCCACCACCAACAAGGACACCACACCACACACACCCCTGTTCCTGTGTTTGTACAGCCTGTGTCGATACATACACGTGCATGTTTTTTCCATGTGGGTTTGCAAGTGTGTACGTGTACACATTAACATGCACTTATAGTGTGCTTGCAAAGGCTCTGCCCCAAATCCCCAAACAGTACTACCTGCTCTCCTATCAGAGTTACAGTTACACAGGCTGCACTGCTGAGCAGAAAAGTAAACACACTGTGAAACAGTCTGAGTCCCTTGGCAAAACTAGCAGTGGCCATACATCACATGAAACTGACCTAAAAAAAAAGGAAAAAGACACATTCAGGTTCATAGGTAAGAACTGTTTCACCACCAACTACAATGAGATGAAGCCTGGGCTTGATCTGTTATTTGTGTTTCAGTGTTAACTGTTTTTTTTAAGTTAAAGACAAAGAAAACACACAACCTTGTTTTGTCATTCAAGTCCAGTTACTAACTGATGCTTTTCCTGTAAAGTTAGAAGTCTTATGCTGAGAGACTTCAGTATCAAAGTCATGCAGTAACAGATGTCAAATGCATGGCTAAATTGGAAGCAGGAACTGCAAAAAGCATATGTGGCATTACTTTAACGGCAAATGTGAAAATATAAATAGATAAAAACTATGTCCACACTGTGACAAACAAGGCCAAATTTTTGCTAGCTAACCCAACTAACTTTTACAGAGATAACTGATCCTGAACCATCCAACTGAGTGAATAAATTTCCAGATCTTAAAGCTTTTCTTGGGGGTAAAGTTTCCGCCTGAGATCCAATTATTTTTGGCATGCTGTGTCAACCAATCAGGGACCACCAGAAGAGTCTAACATAATACACACAAACCCCCACTGGCTGGAGGATAGCTCCCCTTTTAACACACAGATAGGGACTGTACAGTGATTTCATTAGTCATCACTCTAATCCGCAATAATGTATGATCAATGTGAGAGTAACACTCACACCAACATAACAATAACAGAAACAACTTTTCATTAAAATGTGTATTTCATGATTAAAATTGCAAGAGGGTAGCCCTTGATGGATCTCACACAACCGCTGAAACATCTCAACAGCAATTTGATGGATTGCCATGAAGGTTGGTACAGACGTGGACTTTGTATCCCCCTCAGGATACATTTTAATAACTCTCAGTGATCCCTTAGCTTTTAATCTAACGCTATCATCGATTAATTTGTTTTCACTCCGTTTATGACCAAATCCTTGCATAGTTAATGACATTCCCATCAGTCAGTGCTTCATTCTGTGTTTAGTGCTGATTAACAAACATTAGCAAGTGACTTTGCTGCACTCAGAAGGGTACATAGTGTACTAATCATCAGCATTGTAATATTGTTACTGTGTGCATGTTAGCAAGTTACTGTTTTAGCATTAACGTAAAACCCCATTGTGCCTAACACTGTTTTGATTAACTTAGTAAATGCTGCAAATAACAATTTTTTTTTTGGTCATCGGTGGAGGCATTTTAGTTCTACATGCACTGTTGTGTATCTGCTTTTGAACTTTGATAAACTTTTGATCGGGTAATTCTTAGTGAAATTCAACATGTCTCTCACTAAGATGACCTTCATTTACAGTTGAATGACTGAGCAGGTCTGCCTGTCCTTCCTGCTTGATTGAGGATTAAGAGGATTTTACACTGCCCCCTTTTCCCCCCTAAAAACAAGGCTTCACACCGCAGGTGTATGATTCACTTGCACAGACGTACATTACAAGCTTATGTGTGTTTGTGTGTGTGAGACTCTGTCATACTTTGCGTAATTTAACCAAGTTTCAAAAGCAGTTTTAGCCTATGAAGCCTAGATGACAGGGTCGTATGTCATCTCTCCTCTCTCCCTTCTCCAGGTGTCAGACTTGGACAGGAAGTCAGAGGATTCAAACCCTGTGCTTCCTGCCATAGCATGACTCAGTTATCATTTGAGCACAGCTGTTTCTGCTGAGCAGTGTTGTCATCCCCCTTGTTGCCAGGATTATTTCGATTTAGGTATCTGTCACACATGCTGATGCATTTTTCAAAATAAAGACAGCAGAGTTCAGAGAAGGCAGAGGGATGGACTCATTTTCAAAGTTCAACATTTAAATTTCACACTTAAACCAAGGAAATATTTGAGTGTGCACACCGTGAAGCTTTCAGTATTCTTTTTTTTAACCTGATAAGAGATGTATCCAATGATTTGTTGTTTATGGTTGTTCTCTTGTTAAGCATGATGCCACATGTAGGCATCAAAGGCAAGTACAAGTTTTTGGTAAAATCAACCTTTTTTCATCCCAAAATATCCACCCTAAATGAAACTCTGTCTTTACCTCAGAGGCGATCCACCGAAACGCTGCCACTCTGAAAGCTGAAATAAGAACAACTGTACAAATTGTTTGTGACATACGGTAGAAGGTCAAGTAAGTAAATGGTTGTTCAAACAAATCATGACACTGCTTTGATTTTGCACTTCAAAGCTAAGAAATACTGTCCAAGGTCTGCTTGGCAGGACAATAACATGAAATTTGAAAAAAGCAGTCACAATGAGTTTGTCATTTGGAAAATTAAAGTTGATGAACATGTTCTGTTAAATTGCATAAATCAGTGTCTTGTAGATGAAGCTACTATAATGACTGTCTTTAGTATAGCAGAGCAGAAAATCGGTCAGCATTTTCACTTCCAGACAGAATCTCTGCTCATTGTGAGCTTCCTGCTTGTTTGCACGGAAAATAAAAGAAGCATGTGGCTCATGCAGATGCTCTTAGATGGCATTAACACACAGCAAGCATATGGTGTGTTTTGAAACTAGGTTTTGATAGACTGGTTAATAAATTTATCACAAAGCACCTAGTTTGTTTGACTTGATTTAAAAAAAACAATAACAAAAGGAACTGATGCTATTTTGAGAATTTCTCTTGAACCATTTTTCACAAAATTGAAATTCTTCTTCCAAACATTGAAGTGGTGTCTGTTGAATTGCAGAGTCATGTAGGAAATTAAATGTAATTATACAGTCCTTAAAGTACCTAATTGCATTAATGTCAGAGACTGAGATTGCAAATTTAAATGGGTCACTGATTAGTTGATCTTAATAGATAGTAAAAATTGTCAGCAAAACATTTTTTTCCCATTTTTAATCACTCACTTACCGGCATAAGGCATTTTTTTCTAAAATATTGCACATGATTTGTCAAAAATATAAAGCATTGTTTATTTGCGATCTTTTTGTATCTTACTGAGCATAATCTTAATAACTTCAAAGACAAATATTGTAACTCATGCTGTAAAATGCAAGTGCTGTTCTCACCTCAGCCTCCAGCTTAGATCACACTCTGTCTTCAGGTGTTGCCAGCAGCCCTCTTAAGGCACAGTTTGTTTCTTTGCTTTAAGTGAATGGGTTATCATTATCACTATCATCTTCAGCAGGTCATTTAAAACCAGCACAAGGTTAATTAATTAATCAAGTTTAATGGAGAACCTCGAAGTAACCCTTGAAGAAATATGTGTTTTATAAAGGCCTAAATGAATGTGACTTCACTGTTTGCCAGGAGTTTATTGATCGGAAAACCTCGTTCTTTTTAAAGGTCTCTGTAAATCTCTCTTTTTTGAAATGTTTCTGTCCTTAGTTTTCTACCTCAGTCAAAAACATGCAGTTGTCGTAGTCGTGTTGTGCTTTTTGAAAACAAACACACAATACTCTACTGTTCAAGTGATGAGTCTGAGCTAATCTGAAAACTTAACTGTTGTTTTGTATATTTCCTCTGTCTTTCACATCAATGTCCATGAGGACTTAAATAATAATATCTAAATATCCTTAACTTAAGCAAGATGGCACTTTTTAATGGTTAATGGTTGTTATTAAACTTCCTAGAGAGCTCTTGATTAAACGGTGTAATTTAACAGTGTTTCTCATTTAAACAGCTTTAATTAATCCACAACATCCGGTGTTCTGCAAACACCATTTCCACTAAATTCCTACTATGGTGAGTAAGTAAGAGCTAAGTAATAGTTTATAGTCTTATACCATTAAGGATAATGTTCTTGGTGGCCTGTTTTTAAGTTTATGTTTTCCTCTTTATGTGAAAAGAACAGTGTCCAGTGTTTTGCTGTAAAACACAAATAAAAAAATTCTTCAATACACCTCCACAAGGATTTCAGTAACTATACATACATGTAGGTACAAGATACTACAAGCAGAAGAAAAGCTAAAGCAGAAGACACGAAGCTCACTTCACCCTTTGTGGAAGCACTCAGACTCTAAATTCAGAAGGGCCTTGTCCAGATTTATGTAAAATATTCAAGATTGTGGTATGAACATCTTCTACTACAGAGCAGAGTTTAAGTGATTATCACACTGCTATCAGTTTTCTTCTCAGCAGGGGAGAGGTGCGGGCGATGCATAACACATTTGGTTTTTGAAGCATCACAAAGTCCATTGTGTTAATTCCTGTTTTTGTTTTCTGTCAGTTCAGTGTTAAACATCTGTAGTCCCATTTCTTTATTCATTAAATGCACTGTATCCTTTCTCATATTTGCCCTATAGTGAGATGATATATCATTATTTTCCCAAACTTTGGTGTGCAGCATTAACAGTTGTCTGTCAGCACCAAGATCAGTCAACATTGTTGTCCTGCCAGGGTTCTGTGAGCTCTTTGGTCTTACTGACATGGCTGCTCTACTATCAAACAAGGAAACTCGATCATGTTATCAGATTCTCTGATGTGACTGCCACTCCTGGCTTCAAACAGTTGTCCATCATATTATCTCCTTGAAATGTGTTTCTGATGATAACAATTTGATTCAGAACATCAAGAAGATGCTGGAGATGGTACTTGATCCCAGATCAGTGAGCGACCGCTGGCTAGTTATCATCTGCAGCCAATCTTTCACTCAGGTCTCCTCTCAGAAATATCACTCAGTGTTGTTGTCCATGTTGATGGCACAGAAAGTCAGATAGTCAGTGATTATTTGTTTTTTCATTTTGAGTCAAAACTAAATAAAAGCTAAGCTAAACCAGCAAACAACATGAGGTCGGACTCTGTAGTCTCTCATAGCGTTCAGTGAGAATGTTTGTCCAGTCAAAAGGGTTGTGGTAATAACTGTGATTGTGTACAGCATGCTGTTGTAGAAGCAGACAGAACCAGAGGGTTAATGGTTGAGGTCAAGTGGTGGTTGAGGTCTAGATGAATGGAGTTTGAGAAACGTGAAACAAACAGTGAAATCTGAAGTCTCTTTCTAAACTTATCATGTGGCTGTGGTACTGAAGCTAAGTCAAACATAATGTGCATGATGTGATTTGTCCATTCTGTCAATGCTGGTTCATCCTGTTATCCTGTTATGCTATTTCAAAATAATAATTCAGCTTTACTGTGAAAAGTCTGTATACAAACTATTTTAAAAAACTGCAACAATAGAAGTTTTCTGAAAGAAAGAAATAGATATGTGCAAGTTTGTATGTTAAATAATGAAGAGCTTGTGAATAGTCTTTTTTTTTATTTATAATTTGTAACAATTAACTCTGTTCACTCTGTTATATTATGATGAAATTAAAACATTTAATAATAATGTGATGTCTGCCTGGTTGACTGAATGGATGTACAGTTTCTAATTGTTTATTCTTCAAATATTAACCCATATTCACCTAAAAATATGTGTGGGAGCTCTGCTGATGTAAATATTTCTACAACTTGAATATCTGCTTCTCACAATTGGAATTAAAATCAATGGGAACCGAAGATCTAAACGTGTGAGTATTCAGTGTTTAGGTTTAAAGGCACTCTGTGATGATGATAATATTGTTAAACATTAATAAGTAGAACTGTACTTCAATGTTCTGATGTTACGAGCTGTGTGCTCAAACACACCCTCACACAGCTGCCAGCATGGCTGTACACTCTTTTAATGTGATCACTCCTATTGTGTGTACCACGAGTCCATGCTAACAGTAATTCTGCATGTCAGTTGATGTTGAATGACAAATGGGAAGCAAAGGGAGGTGGAAGTACGAAAGGGGGTTAAATAATCAGCACGATTTTATTTTAGATTGGAAAATACCAAAGAGTATGACCTGTCCTCATGAATACTGATGTTCCTTGGCATCGAGCTGGAATTAAAGTGACTCACATTGCTCTAATAATCTCAGCTATCGATTGGTCTGTGCCGCATAGGCAAGGTCAAGCAGGAGCTCTAAGGCTAGAACAACAGAGAAAAAAACAAGCGTCGTTTAGGAAGCAAGTGTAATCACATTTGGATTTACAACACAATACCAATGTTATCGCAGGTTAAAATGGGATGAAGAAAGACATTTTAAATACATGCTTCAGTGATCAGCTCTGTGTGTATTCGACCTCTTAAGAATCTCAAAGCCAGCACACTCATAAAAAAGCCAAACCTCTTATTAGGGGTGATTCATGTTTTGCAGAGTATTGCACCTCCAAGCGTCTCGCAATAGAAGAGGCAAGACAATATCTGTGGTCAACAGCATACCAAGGTTGCTGTTGAGTAATCCTTTTTTAAATCTATCAAATACTTTACTTTTACATTATTTCACAACAGAATCATGACAAAAGGTTTTCCAAAATAGGAAAAGCCTTCATTCACATAATCATCTCCCAGGGTCAAAACGACACTCAGTCCAGGAGTGATACAAATGAAATCAATTAAAAGTTTTTACTTCATGTTTCAAGCCTCTTGTCAGAAACTTTCAATTTTGTCAGAACATTCATACATTTTTGAAATCTATTGAAAATGTCATGATCACATTTTTATAGTATTTTAAACTCATGTCAATTTAATTATTATAAAGTAATGTTGTTTTGTCGTTACGTTGTGAATATAAAACGGAGGGGTTTGTGCAATAGTAGACCATTGAACTCTTGTGCACCATGCAAAAACATGGTGCACAGTCCATCATCACATGGATCCCTGAAAGCCATTCTTTGGTTTTCTAATATCACATTATCACTAAAAGGTCTGTTCATCATTGTGACCAGGACTTACTGGGTGAGAGCAGTAACCGTGCGTGCATGTGTGCCTGTGTGTGAGAGAGAGTGTGTTTGTGAGTGTGTGTATGTGCAGAGACTGCCAGAGTTTAGCAGGAGAGGATGTGGAGCACATCCATTCCCAGAGGTGCCTTTATTGGCTCATCTTTTTACAAAACTACATTTTCCCTCCTAAATAAAGCCTTAGATAACCAGGGCAGGGCCCTCTTTTATCCACTCTTCACATTTTTTCTGTTGCCTGTAGCCACTCCAGACATGAGAGAATGTCAGCATTAGAGATGAATTTTGAAAGAGATTATAAACTAGTGTACAGATTTTCTGGGATGCGCAGGGAGAGCAAGTTTCTAGATTCCAGCAAGCAGGGTGTTGAATGTCCTACTAATGAGAGATAAAACAACTTATGATTACATGCTGTGTCAGTTCGCTGTGAAGAGCTTGTAATGCACTCAGAGGCTGCATTGGCAGCTTGAGATGACTCCAGGACTTTTCTCAAATTTGATTTCTTTTGGGTTTTGGGTGAGTGGCTGTGGATGGCATGAGAGGAGGAAATGATGCTGTGGGAGGAAAGATCATTTACATTTACTGGCCTCTGACTTGGTGCTACCAGGAGACATCCAGGTCATCCAGGTTGCCTCTCTGTGGCCAGATGAGATTTCAATACCTGCAACCTGAGCAGAAAAAAATTAAGAACAGCTAATATTTAAAAAAATGCAATTTCTATTTCATTAAATTTTAAGGCCTTTGGCAAAAAGCTGTATAAAAATGATAAATTTGCTTAGAAGAAATAAATAAGTGATTTTAGCAAAGCTTATCGTTCAAGTTGCAGAAAAAGCAGTTTATTTTAACCTGTCATTTAGTCATTAAGAAAATTAGAGTTTGTATCAATGACATTTGCTGTTGCTATAGAAACCATCTAGAGTCCAGGCAGAACCAAATGTACACTTTGTTTACCGAATAAAGAATAAAAAAGCACTACCGAAAGATACAAAATGTACAGTGAGGCTATTGTCTGTTTCCGCTCAACTTCAGGAATCATCTGTTTCTGTGTCTAGATAGAAGAATACAAGTGCACGTGGTTTATGCCAGGACTCATGTAAAAATCGGGAACATTTATTCTCTAACCTAAAATTCTTTTCCAAGACAAATGTTGTACCT
>JAQNCA010000001.1:7914492-7934286 GCA_029783725.1 Acanthurus tractus
CGCCATCTAGAGGATGCATAACGCAACCCCAGCCACTACTAGCTTTTACTCTGTGCGCCTACAGTGTGCCTTACAATCCGCCTTATAATCCGGTGCACCCTATGGATGAAAACAATCTTAAAATAGGCCATTCATTGAAGGTGCGCCTTATAATCCGGTGCGCCCTATAGTGCGGAAAATACGGTAACTTTTGCAATATTTATAAAAGAAAAAAAGAGAATTCTCATTAAACAATGCTGGGCTATTCTGTTCAGCTCAGATATATACAAAAACTGTATATACATATTGTATGAGGTAATTTAAAACCTAAAATTACACACAACAAATCTGATTGCTGCAATGTACTTAAGTGCACTTCCCAGTCTAGTTTACATAGTAAGTGTACTGCCCTGTCCACACCCTTATTTTTCAATGCACATTCATAGCGAAGGCTTGTTGTGGGGTTGGTGAGAAACCATAACGTTACACTCAGCAGATCTGGGGACTTCTGATTTCTTGGTAATAGAATATATACACTTCACATGTGTTATAAATGCACGGTTTGTTGTGCTTGTTATTAACTTTTCAAAAGTGTTTGGATCTCAGGGAAACACCAAATTTCTCTTGTGGGTTTCGAGCTGAAAGCGTCAAGGAAACTCTGTTTCATTAATGCTACTCACACTGCATGGGTATATTGCTGAATTGTCCCTTTTAAAAAATAAATGTGCTTGAGTAGTCAGAAGAGTGGCAAAGCAACAATAGTTACCTTGTTGAAACAGCATAGCCATGTTAGCCACATGTTTTACAGTCAATAGTGGAAAAGTTAAATAAACCAAAAAAGTGAAGCGTGGGAGAACAGGAGCATGTATCCAATGACACAAACTGTGTTTCAGTTGTAACTACATGACGACAGTTCATAGTATTTCATGACGCACAGTGCTGTCTCCATTCTATGAGAACAAACGAGACAGAGTTAGCAAGTGAAAAGTAAATGAAAGAGGTAGGAACTAGCTGCAGCTCAGAAATATCCCCCCCCCCAACCCTGTTTAATTACATTGTGCAGCCCGATGTGAAAAGGTGTCAGAAGAGCAGAGAAGCGGATCCTGTCCTAATGAATGGAAACAGATGGATGAGACAGCGAGCAGGGCTACCGCCAAGAAATGGGGTGGCACACAGGGAAAAACAGTGCCAGGGAAAGAAGACAGTGCCAGATAAAGACGAGGAAAATAGGAAGAATGATGAAAGGGTGGATGGGGACAGAGCCAAAGTTTCAAACTGTCATACAATTTTCCACATCTTTAGAAAATATGTGTGTCTATTTTCAAAGGCATTTAGACACAAATTATATTGTGGCAGAGGATGCAAATTGGTTTACATTCAGTCTTCTGTCATGGGGCGGTGTGAGTGTCACTTTGAGCCCTGGAGTTACAGTGGTCCATCAAACTGCAGGAACACAACCAACAACTCTGCACACTGACACTCTGTATTAGCCTCACTGTCTGTCTTTCAGCCTCAGCTCTCACTGTCTTTGTCTGAGTGCTTGCCAAATGTACCATGTGCAACATGGCAACAAGTCTTCATCCCACCTCATAAAATATGGCTGCTTTTGTCCAACTAAGTTACCCTTTAGTATCGGTGTCTGATGCTCAAAGCCTTGCCACAAACCTACTTGGTTAGGTTAAGGAAAAACAATACTCTTTTGGGTTTAGAAAATCTTTGACTTTTTTAGTTTCACAGTTCTCAATTTCCAACTTTTCATGACAGTTGAGTGTGTGTGTAAGCCACAAGATACCTTTTAAGTTTGTTTGAGACACTGAGGGGCATGACAAAGCATCGTTATGTGACCTGTTGGGAGAGAGACTGGGCTAGACAAGGTGACATGGGGTGGCCTAGATTCATGGAAATAAAGGCTACTGGCAAAAAAACACTACTGGCAAGGTGTGTCAGACACAGGAGCAGCTTTTTGAGTGTCAATGTAATCTCTCCCTCTTTTTCTGTCTGTGGTTATCTCTCTGTCTGTCTGTCTGTCTGTCTGAAAGAAAGAAAGAAAAAGACAAATATTTTCAAGTGAGGGTACAATATTTTCCTAAAAGGTGAGAAAAAGAGAGAGAACGGCTGGTGTAGGGTGAGAGAAACCTCCCCTGAGCACCGTGAATTAGCTCTAGCTGAGTGAGTGCAGGGATTACACTCCAGGCTGAAATGGAGTGGTTGTTTAGACAGGGATAGAGTATTTAAACAGAGGGATTTCTCTGACAGACCTCCATGTCTTACTTAGACACACACTCATTCACATTTTTGCAAACAAAAGCACATACACAGAGGAACAGTATGGTGATAATGCTGTTCACACCTTACGGTATATAAATTGGCAGACATTTTTTTTTGTCCACTTAGTTTTCGGAACAACTTTAACAAGTTTTCTGTTTAAAGTTTATTTCAGTTCTCTTCAATTAATTGCTTTTTTAATTTACTTTTAGTTTTTTTTTCTTAGAAACCGTTATTGTGATTTTAAAGGTTTTCCCTGATAAGTTAGTAGATTATATTGTGCTAAAATTCAATTTAATCTATAGGTAGGTCACTTGTAAAATTAGGAGCACAGCTTTTGTTAATGTTAATTCTGTTTAGTCAGATATTCAAGTCAGCTTTTCTGTGTAAACAAATTTAGAGAAACATATTTCAAAAAGAAAACAAAATCACTTAGGTGGTGGTTTAGGCAAACTCTCAGAGCTAGATATCTAAAAAATCTTTAGTTCCTTAGACCTGTCACATATCGTGATGGCCACCATTGTCCAATGAACCTCAAACATGACACACTTCCACTTCCTCTCACTGTGAACAGCACCATTAAATGTTTCCGCAAGTGGGTTTGTAACAGGTTTATTAAGTTACTCTCTGATTTAGATGCTTGTCAAGGTTCAGGCTACATTTTAATTAAAAGTAAAAAAAAAAAACTCCATCATCACTCACACAGATCACCCATCAGGTTTTGTGTCTTTTGATTGAATAACGGAGCTTCTGTCATTGTCTCCTTACAAGCCTCTATTTCAGCTGAATTGAAAATATTAAGTACAACAATAGTTTTTAAGTCAGTGTTGTGAGTTTTGGCAGATGTTTGTTGATGCAAATTTACATTCTATGACACAATGTATCACATAGTGCAAAGTGTTGTTTTTGCAGTCGCACTTGTCTATTATTTCCATGTTTTTGTGAGTTTGTGATTGAGGTTATCTGTATTTGTGTTTGGCATATACCTCTCGCACATCCACAGTGCTGGAAGTGTTGGCCCAGCTGTAATAAGCTTTCTGTGCAGTGCTTTACTCTGTGTGTGTATCAGTAAAGTGGGGAGAAAGGTTCAATAGATTGCTTTGTATGGCTAATTTGCTCAGCTCATTAGATACTGAGGTGAAGGCAGATTTGTGTGATTGCCAATACACCAGCTCCAGTGGTCTTTGTTAAGCGTCAGAGCTTGTGAAATAAAAAGGAAAGCACTCACACAGAAACAAAAGCTTGTGTGATTCGGTGTGCTGGCAAATGCAAATGCATGCATGAGTATGTACAGCATATACAGCAGTTTATTATAAGTCAGAGACACAACAACAAATCTGCTGACCAGTGTAACATTAGTTTAGAATCTAACGAGTAACAATGTAAACCTGACTGAGTGCTGTGAGTCTGCAGTGACAGAACTGCTGCCCAACCTCAGATTTCTGTTTCATCAGCAGTTAAGTTGCTAATATTGTCTTCTTCAGATCTCAAAGTAACAAAGCTTTACATCTTCTAAATGTGTTGATACGTAATTTAAAAAGACATCCATGGTTCTCATATTATCAACCATTACAACTTTGGTTATCCTTTTGCTATAATTCCACCAAGAGGTTGACTTGTGTTTTTGAGTGAAATGTCTCAAGAACTTTTTGCCTTGAAAGTTTGCACAGACATTCATGCTTCTCTCTAATTTGATCTTCCAGATGGTTCGTCATGCAGAACCATCTGGAATGTGCCGTTTTAAACATGTTAACATGCTAATGTGAACATTGCATAGCGGTCATGTCTTGTTTTATTGCATGAGCTAGTATGGGATAATAGCGATACAGACAGAAAAAGGAGAAGAGAGATAGAAATACAGATAAAACCTTGATGAAAGAATCAAAGAAACACAAAAAAAATCTGAGTGTGGCTGAGATCAGCACCTCAACTTAATAGCTGTCAAAGAGTTTATTTAAACAGCTTTAATGGATGCTGTCATGTTCAAGTGTCAGTGTAATTCCCATGCAGACTTAAACTCATTTGAGGTGATGCACACATTACATGCACATGACAGGTGTAAAAATTGCCATCTTGCATGTTAGAAAAATTCATAAAACCAAAGAGCTTTACATGTTTAGCTCTTTTAATGGTTCTGTTACATACATGGGCTGCTTTTAAAGTGCCCACTAATTTCAGTGTGTGAGCAACTTCCATCATCACTTTCATCAAACCAACAACAAACAAAGAGAGCACAGAAAGACGATTACAACTCTCTGAAGAAGCTCCTCCTGTTACACAGTTACTATGATTGTTTCTTGTTTTTAGCCTTGATATGGCTCCATGCTGTGGTTCCATGTGTGTCCATGCTACTGCCTGCTTATCTATAGTCATCCACATACATTTGTTTGTTGACAATGTAGGCATAAATAAAAATTTTAATAATACTACTTAATTCTAATAATGCTGAGAGTTATTAAGACTGCTAAAGAATGAAATTTCATATTACCTTTCCAAAGAGATAAAGACCATGCATGAAGTCCAAATGGTTCAAGTGCATCTTTCAGTTAAACTAGCATCTGCCTTGAAAAGGCTGTAGGTCCAGTTTAATTTAATTCTTAAGTGATTATTAAGACTGGATGAGGATACGACCCTGTTTCAGTGGCATATCTGCTGGTTTGCTCAAGCTTCTCAGGAAGTAAACAGTAAATAAACTGACAGCTAAACACAGCTATCTGACTTGTCTTTAACCTGCAGCCTGCGTGCAGACAAGTCTGTATATTTTTAATACAATTATTTGTGAAGGGGCACAAATGTTGATTTGAGTTCAAGTGCTTTTCACCCTTTGACTTTCTAAGCTACAATGTTAGCATGTAGCAATGAACAACAGTGACGTATAGATGTAGAAACTCACACTGTTTGTATTCCTCTGTCTCAATCCAAGAACACCAATTCCCCTTCACACCTTCTGAAATGGCCACTTTACCTCGATGAATTGGGTTCAAGTGCAATCTTGGCTATTGTCAGATGTAGTTTAGGGGCTATTTCTTAATGGTGCACCCATTGCTCTCTGTCCTGTTTTCTCTTCAAGTCGCTTCATTTCTTATTGGATAGCACTATCCTCTTTCTCGAAGAGAAATGTTTTCCTCTGGTACTTCAGGGCAGCTACAAGAATGTTAACTGCTGTCAAAACAAGCTCAATTGTAAGAAACAAGGGAAGGTAAATCAGAGTCAAAGGCAGGGGGTATGACATCCTAACAACTTTGATGGGCAGTGGCATCAATGAATCACTCAGATGTTCATTTATATCTTGCAGAAACATCTTGTTACCAAAGAACAAATCAATAGTTTTTGACCCTCATCTAGCTCTGCTGCTGCTGAATCATCTTTTCTGGTTTATCATCTAGTTTTTAATAAAACAGACCGAGGACTGTTTGACGCAAGATAACAGTGAATTTTTGCCTTATTTCCACTAAAAAACAACCAAAATCAACAAAATCTTTAAGGCAGAATTTTCATGACATTACTAAATGTTATTATTTCAGAACAACATTGAGAATATAACCTTCCATGAGGAAAGATTTAATTGAACCAAATTCAGTTTAATAATACTGTGAAGCTTTGACTCCCAAATTAATTTAAGAAGATTGTTTCAGGGTTTTTTGGAGTTTTTTTTTTTTTTTTTTTTGCTGCTGTGAAAAAAATGTGCACTATTGTCCAGCTTCAGCCATTGAAATACTTGAGGTATTTTGTCTTTTCATCTTTGAGTGCATTTTATCAACCGTTCCTCCTTGGAAGATGCACACATAGTGCCATGGAATTGCATGTGTATTACCTTTGACTACATTAGTAATGGTGTTTGGGATTTACATTTTAGATTGTGATAAAAGATTAATGATAACAAATGAAAAATCTATTTATTAAGGTAAAATCTATTGCATGGCACCAGCTAAAAGATTTAGGAGTAAAAAAAACGACGCAAATAATTTTTTTAAATTTAAAAATTTATTTTTTAAATTTAAAACATTCACTACTTAGACTTACTAATAGGATTTAACCTTGTTGACATGCAAAGACACATTAAGGCAGCTGTTGAGAGAAATATAAGCCATATAGCTTATTCTTCAGACTGAACCAAGGAATTCAAGATGTAAAGAATTAACATTTTTAAAAAGTGAAGATTACCGAACTTGCAGGGGAGTCATATAAAGTTCTGTCTGCCATTGTAGATTTGATGGCCACAATCACTGTCTCCGCAGCCACACCTGGAGCCTTTGACCAACTCCCTCCAATGCAGGGATCTAATTTGTCTCCAGTATCAGATCCGGATAATGAGGGCCTAGCTGTCAACGGGCCCTGCTGGCAGTGACCGCTCTGTGTGACCCTCTGAGGACAGCTGTTTGTCTGGACTACTCGACTCACTGATTGACAAGTAGAGAGAGAGAGAGAGCAAAGGAGGTGGTGTGAGGAAGTGCAAAGAGGGAAAGAGATGGATTGTGAATGTGTATAAGAAAGAGAATGAACGTGGAGACACTAAGACTGAGCCACTTGCAGAAAAAAGGGGGGTTACGAACCCTATTTAAACATTTGTGGCACATGGTCAAAAGAACGTGGCACCAGGGTGTTTAAAGCATGTTCACCTGCAATTTTATCAGTTAATCAGTTCATAATTTGGGTACAAAGTAAAGCACAAGGTGCAAATGGATGGTGTCTCTTAATTAATTGTAGCTGTGTTATGGGTGTAACATAAATTAAACCAAATACTGTGCCATCTCTCATTCCTTTAAAGACCAGGTGCACCTGCACCTGGCACATTAAGTGCAGGTTTCAGGAAAAGCGATGCAAAAGGTTTTATGCCAAGGCAGCAGATTTGCTTGTGCCTGATTTAGCTTAGTATGGGGGGCGCTTTTATTTGATATTAATATAAGTTCAACTGTACCCAATTTGTAATCACCACTACCATGACCATTGCTTTTCATTCCACTGTAAGTGAAATGAAAAGAGAATTTCAGTTGCCGTAACTGAGTACATTACATTAATTTAGTTGCTAAGTCAGTTGTTATGCACAACACTGTCATCCAGTGCATGAACTATAATGTGCTCTCTGGAATATGTCAACCAACTTGTGGCTTAGAATTCAAGAGTTAAAGCAGAATCAAATGATTTTGGCACAAAGATGGCTGTTTCTTTTTGTTTAGGGTGCTCCATGTATAATATACATCAGATGTTTTTGTTGTTCTGCCTCCATCAAACATCGAAATGTGATTTTATTGGTAAGATAGGTGAAAGGCAAAATTTGCTAATAAATGTAAACTGACAATTTCTTGAAGGCGAATATTTATAAAGTAGTTAAAGCATTTTCCTGGCATTCCTGGTTTACCTTGGCAGTATGGCTGCCAGCATGCTAAGAAATAAATGCTGTTTTTTCTACTATGAGTATTATCTAAGATCATTGACGTCAAATCAGGGTCAGAAGAGACAAAAATAAAAAGACTTCAGTTTGTTAAAGGCTTTTGTGTGACTTGAATGTTGTTCCGTTTCTAAAATGTCAGCATGTTTTCTGTTTTGTTGTGCCTTTTTCTTGTTATTTATTACTGTTTTTTTCAAAGGATTGATGAGAATGTACTGTATTTTCTAAAATGTCATTGTGTTTTCTGAAATGTTGTGTGTCTGGTTTTAATAACTGCTGTTGGTCTGTGAAATGGTGTGTTTTTTTCTATTTGTTTTTTACATAAGTTGAGTTTTGTTTAGAAATGCATTTGCATATTTTTTTCAGTTCTTTTATTTCTTTCTCTCTCTCTTATTTTGCAGCATATTTACAGCATATTAGTCTGAAAACCAGTAAAAAATACCAGTACAATGGGCAGAAATGTGTGACTCTTTATTTTCCAGACTACTGTAACATATAAAACAAATGCATATTACCAACGTTGATAAAAACAATCAGAAAATATTTTTTAAAATTTGAGATGACTAAAATATTATTTTTTGTAAGTGGTTTGAGTTATTCTTATTGTTAAAAAAGCAAATTAGGGAGTCAGTTCTGATAAATACAAAAAGCAAATGATGCATTTATCCTTTTTCTTCATTTTTGGTTATCAAGATTTAAAGTATTTCAAATTAAGCTACCTGAAGAATTCTTTGTTGTCAGGCTGATTTACATATTCATGAATCTTAAACAAAAGAGTGTAATCAGCAATAACAACACCCTTGCTTCATGAACGAGACCATTTTCCTGTGGATGTGGTCATTGCTCCCTCAGTGCTACATTAATGTGCACTGCTATTATTTGCTTTCATTTGTTCCCAAATAATATCAGCCCATTCCCACATATAAACAAAAACTTACCCACACACACACACATATTCCAAATGGTGATGTAGTGCTGTGTCTGAATATGTATTCAGAATGTTGCTTAACTTTAAACTTCATAAATATCAAGTGCCTTATCAGTTGTATGGATCCAGATAAAGCCATTGTGCCCTTTATCACCAAAGGAAAAAAGATACAGCCGTGCGTACAAATCCCGGAGCTGCAGTTGCTTCAGTACTGCAGACTGTCACTCAACATTGGGTTAGAGCTGTTCAGGAGGGATTTTCAGATTTATTTCTAAAGATTAGAACAGGAAAATATTATCTTAAATGTAGAATAGGGACAAAAAACAACCCAGATCTGTGTGTGCCACATTTCAGATATAATATAAATTATTGTATAGAGAGAATACCCCCCCGTCCCTGTTATGAAAAGAAATGACTTGAGAGGTCAGTATGATGCATCAGTAATGGTTTCATCAAAACAAATAGCTTTAACTAAGAGGAGCATGTTTTCATTATTTTAAGTGGTTTGCCTCAGGTTTTTACCTTCAGCACAGCCGACACGATTCTTTTGTTCCCCTTTTCCATTTGGATGAAGCAGCTCCTTCTGATTAAATAGCTGGCAACCTTCAGCATTTATTGATAGGGACACTTTACACCGCTTTAACTGAGGCTGATGCTAGTTTGCAGTATGTTGCTGATTTAAACTGTGTTTGGGTAATCAAGGGATATTTTATCAGGTCCATAAGATACTGAACCCATAGTTTGTATATGCAAACATTAAATAGCTGTGGTTCATCGAGCTTCTGTCATGTTCTTGATGTTAGCTGAATGTTACATTCTTATATTTAAATAACCATAAAATAATAATTACAATCATTGAATCATGCTGTGTATCCATTTAGAGTGATTGAATTTTTTAGAGGGTTATGTGTGTTGCTTGAATGTGCAGGTATGTTCATGTCTCTGCTCAAACGACAGCTTTGCAAAATCTCTCCAAACACAATGAACTACAGGTCTGTAATCAGAGCTGGTATATTTACATCCGAGATGGCCACATAGCCTGATATCATCTAAATGTAGATTACATTCATTATCAGCCCACACACACTGTCTGTCATCTTTTTCTCTCTTTCTTTCTCTTATCATCATCTCCATCAAATCTCTATCCAGCCCTCAAATCTTTATTCTTCTCTGCCCTCATCCCTCTCATCCATCCCTGCCTTATGATCACTTCAACAAGGAACTGATAATAAGAGAAGAAAAAATTCACTGATCTAAAACAGAAAGCATAAATAATTTGTAGATGCTTATTTGGTTTTTCAGCGTGTCAAATAACAAATGTTAGTTGTTGTGCGACAGCGAAGCATTCGTGTATTTTATTTACCGTCTGGCCTGTGGGAGGGAACGACACTTTTTTCCCAGATCAGAGGCCGATGTAATCTCACAGCAGAACGGCCTCAGTCAGTCTAGACTTGAATGTGTGTTTTTCTATGAATGCATATGTTTGTGTGCCTGAGTAACAACTCTGAGCTTTTGAAGCACTGCTGGTCAGCATGCAAGGTCTTACTTAAAGCCATATCTTATCAGTGGCAGAGGCACACTGCTGCTCATCCACAATCACGTACACCTTAAAAAGATGCTTTGAAGAATGCCAGTTACTTAGCCTTCAAAAATCTTTATCAGTCTCTTTAAAATCATAACATTGGTGTCTCCCTGTGAGATGGTTTCCCTGTAGTGCCGACGTCCTGGCAACAACAGTCCTTTGATATTCTGTTGTTCCAAGCCGAATCAGAAATGAGCAGACGTGCCAGATTCCTTTGGCTGAATTATTGTGGCAAGAAATGACAGTGGAAACAGAGTGGGAGTTAAAGTAAGACAACAAAAATGATGAAGAGATTATGAGGTTACACCACAAAATGAACATTAAATTGGGTTAGAAGGATGAAGTAAGAGAATTTACAATTGTGATGTCAACCAAATACTATTGCAAAAAAAAACAAAAAACAAAACTGTACTGTCTTAATTAATCAACACGGCAGCGCAAAACAATGTTTCCACCAGACACAGATAATAGCAGTGTTTGAAGTGTCAATGCATGTCACCATCAGTAACAATATACAATATATTTAATGAAAAATAAAAAAAATAAAATACATCCTTTTGCTCTAGTTAAACTGTGTGGCCCTTTACTGCATCAAGTACCACAGTACCTCAATGGGCCACATGTGCCTTTTGAATCGCCTCTGTTTTTAAGTCTAAATTGTTCCATTAAAGCACTGTTATCTCACAGCAAAAGTTCTGGGCTCAAAGCCAGCCTGTGTGTGTGAAGTTTTCATGTTCTCTTTGTGCGTTCTCTGCATCTCCCTCCCACAGAAAATCTAAAAACAATAAAAACATCAGCATTGATCAAAGTGACAGTTAGAGAGATAAAATAACCTGTTTTCACTCATGGTGGTGGGGACTAGAAGGGGTAGTGTGTAAGCTAGAGATAGACCGATATGGTTTTTTCAGGGCCAATACCGATACAGATTATTAGTAATCACGGAGACCGATAACCGATATTTGGAGCTGATAATCATTTGCAGTTAAATTAAAAATATTGGCGACACAATTTGGAATAATACAATTTCCAGCACCTAACTTAGTTTAAATGCCTTTAAGCATATGTTTATTGAACAGCTTTTCAGATTTGCAACATATTAACATTTTTGTTTTTTTCTAATCTTAGACAATAGACATTCTGCCCGCCCTAAACTTCTGGTTCAGTTTGGCAGGTAGGTAAACAGTTCTTCACACAGAGACTAGGCTTTGAGATTTTACCCACAATTTATTGACTCCACATGAAGCACTGTAAAACTCATGATAAAAATAAGATATAAAGGAAACATGCGCTGTAAATTTGCACCATTGCTTTGCAATACTAAAGTTAAACATCTGTCACAACTTATTCTGAGCAAATAAATCTAAGGCAACTGGACTCAATAAAACGTTTGGCCTCTAATCCAATCCAGTCTGTAACAACTCAAAAAAAATTGTGTCGTTCAACAACGTGTCTTTTGAAAGTCTGCTAGCTTAATGCTAATGTGTATGGGAAAACACATTGTAATGCTTAATGTTAGCATCGAAGTTTGGTAAAAAACTTCTAAATATCATCAGAAAAAATCTAAATAATAATAATAAATTAAATAAATAAATAATTAACAATAAAAAATCTAAATATTAACAGTAAAATTGAGAAAAATATGCAACACATGTACACTCGAATACTCGCACACTGATCTTAAATAATACGTAATAAAGAAATACACTTAAAACAGAAACAAACAAAAGTTGTTAAACAAGGACAGCACAGATTTAAAATGCTAAGAGAAAGTGCAGGGAGCTCTCAGGCTCAGCAGCATGTCTTATAAAGTTAAATGAAAACTTAAACAAATAAGTAGCTCCCTAAAGTTCTGCTGATTTGCTGTTTTACCCCCACCGTGGCTCTGTGTGTAACCAATCTGATGGTGCTGTGGGTGGGACAATGCTGGAGACAGAGTAGTGACTGCAGACAGAGAGGAGCGGCTGCAGCAGGGCCAAAATAACCCAGTTTTAAATTGATCTCTTATCGGCCATCGGAGTAAAAAAAATGCCGACGACATTATGCATCAAAATGCGGAATATCGTGCTGATAATCGGTCTATCCCTTATGTAAGCAAGAAAAAAATAAAATACATTTGAATATAAACAAAATAAAACAAACAAAAAAAGTTAGCATACTTTAGCCACTTGGACGTGGTGGTTGCAGCATCCCCAGAATCCCTACCTCCCACATAGAAAAAGCAGACACAGATAAAATAGTTATTTGTGTGCATGCTCAGCTGTTGGTTAAGTATTCCTAGTGATGTTTTTGCTGCCACATTGTAGCCTCAATAAGCAGGTGTAAATCTAGTACAATGTGACTGGTTTGTGTGTTATGTTATTCAGCATGAATTATGAAACAACACCCCACTCAGTCAGCTTAGAGCAAGAGGCAGATGTATGGGTCAGACCAAAGATTTCAATGTTGGTCCTGGAGGGGCTGATGTATTGCTCAGCATGCATAAAATTATGGAGACAGACATGCACAGGTAACACAAACACGTGCAGAGAAAACACACAACACCCACCAATCTCTTTCATATGTTAGACAACCATATGGACTCACACATAAGAATGATGGAATTGGCTACGATTAGCTTTGCCCCTTGAAAATCCAGGTGACACCGGCCTGCCTCCATTTTTGTGCTTTCTAATAATGTTGGTCTTACCTGAACGTTATTGAGAGCACTCAGGTCTTCACAGCAAATAAAAGACAACCTCCACTTCATCCATGTCGGTGTTTTCATTCCCCTCTGCTAGCCTTGATTATTATTGCTCACCACTATAGACAGTCACTGGAAGGTCAACACAAAATGAGCCACACTAAGGATTAACTTTAAGGACAGGGTCGTGACAGGCCTGTTCAAAGTAGAAGTTGAAGTCTGCTGTTTTGCCATTTCTAAAGCACATGACTTTTTCATAAAGTCTAGTACAGTGTTTTAGAAAAAAAAACTAGTTGTTTGTCATCTGTTTCCTAGCCAAGCTTTGGACAAGACTGCAGACATGCTAATATCAGCCTGAAGGTCAGTTAGTTGGTCAACAATGAAGGTTTGTGCAAACACTGATAATCCCCAGAGAAGACTTCTCCTCTAACATCATCATGGGGTAAAATATATTTATTGTTTGGAGTGAAAATTTCTTAAAATTTTCATTTGTCCTGGTTTTTGGTTTATTTTGAATTACCTGCAAAACTTCTAACATCCAATCAGCCTCTGTGTACTTTGTGCTTACTGCTACCATTTACATGTTAGCATGATTAAATAAATAATTATTTAAAAAAATGTAAACTCAATATGCTATTATTGTTTGGTCAATGAGAGAATTGTAGCATCTTGACACTATCAATCATGTCAAAGTGTCGCTCTGCCAGCTTTAGGGATCTAATAGCAAAGCTGTAGACTGTTAGCTTTGTTTACAGTACTTGCCAATTATGCACATGTCAATACTGTCCTTGCAGTCAGTAGTCTGTCTGCACAACACATTTGTTGCCTTTTATGTACCTTCTTGCTTGCTTAAATGCAAGTCCCCCTATGTCCCCCGATGCTCTGCAAGTTTCCACGGAGCTCTTAGGAATTAGTTTTTGTTCCTTTAGCTTATCCATCATCTTTGCTGCTTTTTCCCTCAAGTCAGTTTCTGTCGAACTGAGAGATCTAGAAAAATGAGAGTATATGTGAGATGTGTTAAACAGGCTTATGATTCTCAGAGGAGGAAGAAATTTGAAAAGATCAGCAGAGCTGCATAAAAAAATGTCATAAGCAAACTCATTTTCATCACAGTGACTTGGCATTTAAGAGACAACCTTGAGGAATTTAATTCAGCTGTTTTTCTGGCCCCTCTTTAATTTTTGACCTTTAGAGCCTCTGTCAAAATAACTCACTGGCACTACTTTAGATTTGATTAGAAATTTAAAAGGTAATTTATACTTGCATATAATGAGAACTGTGTGTTCTATTTACAAAAATTTGAATACAAACACATTTGAATATGATTAAAACTCTGGATTTGCAAAGCTCTGTGTAGTCTGAACTCCACAACTCTGGTAGTTCTCAAAATTAACCTCAGTTGTTAAAAACTGGTTATTGCCTAAATGCCAAACATATTAAGTACTGCATGTATCGATAGTCCTACAACTAAATGTCACCATATTATTAATAAAAATTGAGCCTGAAATGTATCATAAGTCATAGGTCCATATAAAGAACCTATATGAGTGAGGGCTGGTGTGGAATAGACTCTGGTGCAGAGGTTCAGGCCCGGTGGTCTGCACTCTTTGATGGTCACAGATCTGATTGGCAGAATTTCAGTGCAGCAGCAGCCAGTCTATGTGAGCTGAATCTTAAAAAACTTGTGGACACAAACTCAAAGGACAAAAATGATAAGAAACTCAACAGGGTTTTGCTTACACTCATACAGCCACACATGCAGTCAGGGTTAAGCTGACTGAAGCAGGCGCGCTGCCCAGCTAATTAATTTCACACGACAAAAGATCAGTATCTAAATGTCATAGCCTGCAGAAAGCAACAACACACACCTGAAATACAGCTTGTAAAAGGTTTAGGTTGGAAAAATATTTATAAGGAGACAGTATAAACTGTGTGTGTAAAGGGGTGTGAGAGAGAGCGAGCAAGAGAGAAGACTAACATGAGAAATTGAGCTTTGTCAAAGGACTCCATAAAATTTCCCTTAATATGTTGTGTTGGTGCCATTGGTGGAACTTAATCATTGTTTTGCAAGTCCTGCGTAAGTCTTAATTGTTTAAGGTTAAGGCCTGAATCACTTCCTAAGTGAGAACAGTATATCAATACATAATATCAAGTCTCGTGTCATAAACATTAAGTTTAGGGCATTCTTTTTCAACTTTCAGTGTCAAATAGAGTTGGACATTAATGTATCCCCATGTATAATTTTTAACCCATATGTTTACATGATGAAATTTTCTTTTTGTTGACCGACCTGTCGATTCCCCTGTGTCAACAAAATTCTCATTATTATTATCATTTATTCCAGCTGAAGCAAAGTAACATAATATTAAGTTGTTGTGGTTCTCTTCTAAAACTCAATGGTTGATGGTTGGGTTTGAATAACATGGATCTGTGCAATTAGGAGACCAAAAGTTTGCCAGTTGCCAGTTTTTCTGTTTTTGCACGTGTGCACACTGTAGCATTGTACTCCAACATGTGCATTTTTACATCAAGATGTTGTTTAGGAAGATCATTAATATAACAGCTAAACAACAGGGCACTTGACATTGATCCCTGTGGAACACCCCTTTGTACGCTTTGTTTTGCTGGACACTGTGTCACAAACTAACACAATGCGTCCTATTACATTAATATGTGGATGTTTTTGTTAAGGCTCTAGATAAAAAGTTAAATGTTGCATTCAAATAAGCATTAACGTATTTAACATTTTAACTACCAACCACACCTTATTTTTCTTCACAAAATCAAAAGAATACTTATTCTAAACTAGAATTGATCACATGTCACGGCACAGTTATCTGGTTTCAAAATATAATGGATGCTAGGACCCTGGGTTAAATGAATTCATATATTTGCAAATTAGGTGTTACATGAGCCCAGGAGTTCTTCTCAGTGTTGTTAATAAGAATTGGGGGATTCAGCTGTAGGGATTGAGAGTGGTTAATAACAGAGACTGCAGCAGTACAGACAGCCATCACAGAGGCTCAGGCCTGCCCTCTAACAGTCAGCTCTCATTATCTCAGCATCTCTGTCCCTGCACTCACTGCTGCTACCCACTGCCACCACTGAAACAAAGGAGGTCAGCACACATACAGGAGGACAGGGCAGAGAAGCTGAAAGCAGGAAGAGGGCTTAAAATGAGTGACAGTACCAAAGTTAAAGAGTGGGGAAAGTGAACATGAGGTTTAAAAGGATGGTAGTGAATGGCATGGAAGAAAATAAAATAGGGGTCGCTAAAAGAACCTGCAAAAGAGGAAAAGGGCAAAATTATAAATTTCTGGTCATGCTGTGAATGAGCCGAGGCAATTAAAAGAACTTTAGCTGGTCACAGACAGGCAGCAAAAATAACACAACTGACAACCCTAAATATGCACGTCTGGTTTAATGGAAAGGAAAGATGCCTTTAATGCCAAACACTCTTTGCTTTTATAAAGTTCAAGTAAGTTGAATGATATGAACGGACTGCTATCTTGACAGTAAAACTCCAAAGGTTATTATATATGGGCAGTCATTTTAGGAGGTGAGAAAGGCAATAATAGTTCCAGCTTTTACTGAAAGTGGCAGATGGAATAAAACTACAGTGAATTAGCAAGAGAGCCGTAATGAACAAAGGGTGGTGAAAAATAACAATTGGCTATAATCCTCAGCCAAATCTTTTTTTCATTTAATAATTATTTGTCATTGCATGATTCCTTTTTTTCTTTTTCCTTTTTCAAAGCCTTAAGTGGATTACTTAAAAGAAAGTAGTCCAATATAAAAAAATGCAGGCATAATGTTTAAACCCAGTAGTATCCAGTGTTCAGACCTCAGTGTTTCAGAATACTTTTATTTCTTTATTAATAAAAAGTTAGTTATCTTGACTTAAAACAACTGGATTTTGAAGTGATTCAAACAAACCATGTCCACAATGTGGTTGCATACTCTAAATAGCTGCCCTAAGGTTAAATGTTCATGGATCTGTGTGTGTGTGATGTCCAAGCATGTGTGTGTGAGTGTGCCTGTGTAAGACATATAGTCCTGCCAAGGTGTGTATTCATTGTGCTCAAATGGTAATGCAGCAGAGTCTATCTACATTGAGTAAACGTACCGGGAGTTTCCCTCCGCGAGCCTGCCAACTCCTCTCAGCCAGCCCCAATGGGTTATCAAAGCAGACACTTGGCAACCTACTTTCCGAAGCAAAGCATCTGCCCATTCAGAGGCAATGGGGCTAATGTCAGCCTCTATCATTCTTACGCTTGAAATGACCTTGGCATCAGCATATACAGCAATAACTGATGCATGGGTTTTAAGCGCAAGAGGGAGAAAATATAACTGCAAATCAATTCAAGTTTCAACATAGGTCCTTCTGACAGCCATTACTAAAACAAAGTCACCTTCAGAGCGCGCAGAGGTGGCCATTACTTCCTTAAAAGGTGGGTTATTGATATTCTGTTCAGTTTGGACTGGACTGCTTGCATTGCAAGTTTTGGAATTAAGCTTCCGATTGAAAAAAAGGCACATCCACAAAGATGCTCGCAAGACACTTTAAAACATCTGGCACCTGTTTAACCTTCTGTCTGTCTGTCTCTCTCAGTCTGTTGCTCTGTCTCTCTGTCTGTCTCACTCTCTCAAAGGACACTTGAAGGAGAGACTGGAAAACATGACTCAGCTGCAAAAAAACACAGGCAAAGGCCAACATTAATGTAAATTCTAATACTTGAATTATGAGGACAAGAAAAAATAGATGGATCATGACCCAAAATATGATTTAGCTGCTAGAGAAAAATCTATATATGATGTGCTGACTGTACTGTCTTGGTACTGCTCACTAATTACTGCATGGTAAAAAAAAAAAGGTCTAGCCAGGAGCAGGTTCATTTTTATAATCTTGGCATAAAAGCTAGAAATAGGGGAGCCGACTTTGTCAATCAGTAACTACCAGAACCTCTAAAAGTCACTGCTTAAGAAAAAAGGTCTCCTAAAGAGTAAATTAACAATGCAGGAGAGACAGCAGACTTTAAACTTCAGAGATTCAGTTAAGAGCTACTGGGAGTTGAACGGACGGAGACACTTCTCTTTTGTCTCCTTCACAGACGTGAGTTGAGACTTTTAACACAAGCTTGTTTGAGAGAGAGAGAAGGGGTCAAGACAGGTTGTGTGCATTGCCACCACCTGGTTGGAGGTGCACCTGCAGCGTTATGACCCTTCTCTACAGGGGACCCTTACAGGGCGTGGCTTGGCACGCTTATGGAAACACAGCATATGATTCAACACAGCGCAGCATAAAGTGTCCATGGAAAATGTCATACTCTCTCATCTCGGCCAGAAAGTGAATAAGGTGCATAAATTTTGAAGTGCGTTTTAAATGTGATATTGATGAGGGTCCTGCAATGATGAACATTTATTAATCTCATACCTATATTTACTTATTCTGAAGTTACAGAGTTCAAAAATAAACCAAAGCTAACAGTGTTTGAGGGAGTTCACAAGCAGGATTTCAAACCTGACAATGGTGAAGCCAAGTGTCTTGTTTTGGCTTACCTCCTTTGTCTCTCCCTGCTCTGAGAGCTGTGTCTAGTGTTTAAAGTGCATGGCAGCCAGAGGTAGCCTGCACTCTCTATATCTTCTCCCCTCTACACCACTGCTTTGTAAAGCCATTTGAACTACTTTGCTCTGGGCAGTTTTCTAATATAGTTCCAAAGTTCAGGTAAAAGTAAAGATTACAATTGGAATTGTTTTATGCTTTACATGTTTTAAGATTTAACAAGCACTGTTAGACTGACATAGTCAAGATGATTTTTAAGTAATGATTAGATCTGTAAAAAATTCATAAAAGTTGAGCACAGTTTAATTCAGAGGTGAGACATTCATGTGGGTGGCAACAGTGAAGTTTAACTAGTAACAGCAACAAACAACTTCTTGCAGCAAGCAGCACAGCCAGTCCTGTTTTGGGGGATTTTGTGTTGTCAAACCGAATTCATCCCACAAGCCAGTATTAGTCCTCCTGCGCAAAAAATGTTAATTTGACCTAACAATGACATGCTGATTGAAAAAAAAAATCTGGATGACTTTTTGTTGTTGTTGTTGTTGTTGTTGTTGTTGAACTCTGTTAAACTTTGACATGAAAATTTAACAAACTGACCTGCTGCTGATTGTCTGGAAAGTGCAAATCTTCATATGACTGGGGTCAATAGGAGAGTTTTGAATGGAGGATGCCCTTATTAAGCTGAATCGCAAAGACATGAAATAAATTCTGTTAGTTCGTAATTTCCCACAACATTGGGCTAACGTTGTCATAACGTCATTTTTTGGTTTTCTAGGAACATTCCCATAACATTGGGCTAACGTTGTCATTACGTTATTTTTGGGTTTTCTGAGAACATTCCCATTACATTGGGCTAACGTTGTCATTACGTCCTCATTAAATTTTCTATAAACATTCCAGTAACATTGTGCTAATGTTCTCGTCACGCTCTTTTTGAGTTTTCTGATCGCATTCCCAAAACATTGGGCTAACGTTCTCATTAGGTTATTTTTTGGTTTTCTGGGAACATTCCTATAACATTGGGCTAACGTTGTCATTACGTTCTCATTACGTTTTCTGGAAACATTCCCATAAAATTTTGCCAACATTGTCATAACGTTTTTTTTTTTTGGTTTTCTGGGAACATTCCAGTAACATTGGGCTAACGTTGTCATAACGTTCTCATTACATTTTCTGGGAACATTCCAGTAATGAGAACGTTCTCACCATGTTATTTTTTGATATTCTGTGAACATTCCCACAACATTGGGCTAACATTCTCATTACATTATTTTTTGTTTTTTTGGGAACATTCCTGTAACATTGGGCTAGCATTCCCATTACGTTATTTTTTGGTTGTTTAGAAACATTCCCGTAACATTGGGCTAACGTTGTCATTACTTTTTTTTTGGTTTTCTGGGAACATTCC